>OY288279.1:50323713-50803690 GCA_958450335.1 Hibiscus tridactylites
GATTGAGAACTTGGGAATTTCAGTAAAGAACTGAGTATTTAGAGAAGAAGGACGTTCATACCTCTAAATGTGAGTTTCTCCTTGTTTAAAGCCAAGATTCTTGAAAATTCAATAGGCAAATGATAAGGATTTGGTGTAGGAATGATTAGAAACCAATTGGAGATTGAAATCTCATCTTTAGATGTTAAAATCAGAGGAAAAGTGGCTGGGGAAATGTGTTTGGCTGAGAGAAAATGGAAAGAAAATGAAGTGGAAAATTTTTGAGAAAAGTTAGTTATGAACTCAAAAATATCTATTTCCCCCTTTTTTCTTTTATTAAATATCACTAAATAAATGTTTAATATTAAGAAAAATCTGGAGAAAACTCTTCTTGGGTAAATTAGCTCCTTAAAGATTCAAAGTTTCAATCCCTTAAAAACAGTCACCAACTTTTCAAAAATTACATTTTAGTCACCAACTTGAAATGTCACAATTCGAAACCTCATTTTGTAAAATTGATTTCACCACTCTCTTATATATAATAAAAGAGGATTTTTAGATATTTTTCCATATTTTTAATGCATCCCGAACTAGGCTTTCCCTAAAAACCACCTTTTATATTCGAACCGAAATCCGACCGGTCCGACTCAAACTCAAAACTTCTAAGCCCAAAATTGGGATGTTACAACTCTCCCCCCCCCCCCCCTTAAGAAATTTCGTCGCCGAAATTTACCTGAAGGAAAGAGGTACGGAAACTGCTTCAACATGTCATCCTTTCGTTCCCACGTGGCTTCCTCAGCACCATGATGCTTCCACAACACCTTTACCAACTCAATGGTCTTGCCTCGAAGAACTTTACTATTCGAATCCAGAATCTTCACCGGTTCCTCATCATAGGTCAAATCCGGATTCAATTCCACTTCTTCCACGGGCATCACATGGGAAGGATCTGATCTATACTCCCGAAGCATAGAAACATGAAATACATCATGAATCTTTTCTAACTCTTGCGGTAACCTCAACTTGTACGCAACAAGACCCATACGCTCCACCGCCTCGTATGGTCCAATGTACCTAGGGCTCAACTTACCCTTTCGGCCAAACCTCATCACCTTTTTCCAAGGCGAAACTTTTAAAAACACACGGTCACCCACCGCATACTCAATCTCCTTACGCTTCAAATCCGCGTAAGACTTTTGCCGATCAGAGGCTGTCTTCAAACGCTCACAAATGAGCTTCACCTTCTCGATGGTTCCCTTCAACAAAGCTGGCATCGAAACCAACTTCTGACCCGTTTCAGCCCAACAAAGAGGAGTCCTACACTTCCTCTCGTACAAAGCTTCAGAAGGTGCCATTTGAATACTTGCCTGATAACTGTTATTATAGGCAAACTCCACCAAAGGCAAATGTTTCTCCCAAGAACCCTGAAACTCAATCACGCAGCATCTTAACATATCCTCCAACACCTAGATAACACGCTCAGACTGTCCATCCGACTGTGGATGATAAGATGTACTAAATTCAACCGTGTACCCAAAGCCTGATGCAAACACTGCCAGAAACGCGATGTAAACCTCGGATCCCTATCCGACACGATCCACTTAGGCACACCATGCAGCCGCACAATCTCAACAATGTACAGCTCCGCAAGCTTATCCAAAGTGTACATAGTATGCACAGGCAAGAAATGCGCACACTTCGTCAGGCGATCCACAATCACCCACACCGAATTCTTCTTCGATGGCGACAAGGGCAAACCAGACACAAAGTCCGTGGTAATCCTTTCCCACTTCCACTCAGGAATCCTCAACGGTTGCAACAACCTTGAAGGAAACTGATGCTCAGCTTTAACTCGCTGACATACCATGCACTTGCTTACAAACTCCGCAACATCTTTCTTTAAACCCACCCAATAGTACTCATCACGAAGATCACGATACATCTTAGTACTACCAGGGTGCATAGCAAAAGGACTACTATGACCTTCAGTCAGAATAGCACGCCTCAACCCAGCATCATTGGGCACTACTATCCGACTCCCAAAACACAAAACTCCATCATCATTAAAGCAGAAATCCGATGGCCTATCCTCCGCAATATCCTGAACATGTGGCACTAAGGAATCATCCAACAACTGCTTTTCCTTAATCAACTGAACCAATGATGGTTTCACTTGCAACACAGCCACAAGACCACCATCACGCGAAATGCTCAAACTGGCAAACATAGCCCTCAACTCAACAGCTACCTTCCTACTCAAGGCATCCGCTACAACATTAGCTTTACCCAGATGATACTCGATCGTCAAATCATAATCCTTAAGCAGCTCCACCCAACGTCGTTGCCTAAGATTCAACTCTTTCTAAGACATCAGATACTTCAAACTCTTGTAGTCCATGTACACAGTACACTTCTCATCATACAGGTAATGTCTCCAGATTTTCAAAGCAAAAACCACCGCAGCTAACTCAATGTCATGCGTAGGATAATTGCACTCGTGCACCTTCAACTGCCGCGATGCATAAGCCACCACCTTACCCTCTTGCATCAACACACATCCCAAGCCAACGTAGGACGCATCACTATACACCACAAACTCTTTCCTTGATTCAGGTTGAACCAAGATAGGAGCTTGCGTCAAAGCTGCCTTAAGCTTCTCAAAAGCCTGTTGTCTCGCTTCCGTCCACTCATACTTAACATCATTCTGCAACAACTTCGTCAAAGGTGCAGCAATCTTTGAAAACCCATCCACGAACCTTCGATAGTATCCTGCCAAACCAAGGAAACTACGGACTTCATGAACAGACTTAGGAGGCTTCCAATTCATCACTACCTCAATCTATTGAGGATCAACACGTATTCCTTCAGCAGAGACCAAATGACCAAGAAATACAACTTCTCTAAGCCAGAACTCACACTTGCTCAGCTTGGTATAAAGCTGATTCTCCAACAAAGCCTGTAACACAATTCTCAAATGCCCTTCATGCTCCTCCTCAGTACGAGAGTACACGAGGATATCATCAATGAACACCACAACAAATTTATCCAAGTATTCATGGAACACTCTATTCATCATGTCCATGAAAGCTGCATGAGCATTCGTCAAACCAAACGGCATCACAAGGAACTCATAATACCCATACCTCGTTCTGAAAGCTGTCTTTGGCACATCCACATCCTTCACCTTCAACTGGTAATACCCTGACCTTAAGTCAATTTTAGAGAACACAGCCGCTCCCCGAAATTGATCAAAAAGATCATCAATTCTCGGCAATGGATACCGATTTTTGATAGTCAACTTGTTAAGCTGACGGTAATCAATGCACATTCTCATAGGGCCATCCTTCTTCTTCACAAACAAGACCGGTGCACCCCAAGGTGACACACTCGGCCGAATGAAACCACGATCAAGCAACTCCTGAAGTTGCGTCTTCAGCTCCTTCAACTCTTTAGGTGCCATTCGATAAGGGGTAATGGACACTAGAGCTGTGTTTTCATACAGCTCAATTCTAAACTCCACTTCACGATTAGGAGGCAACCCAGGAAACTCCTCCGGAAACACACCAGGAAACTCTCGCACAGTCCTGATATCTTGCACACGCAACTCTTTAGAGCTAGGATTCATCACAAAGGCTAGGTAAGGTTCACAACCTTGCCTCAGCATCCGGCTCGCTTCCAATGTAGACACCACATTGGCAAGAAACTTCACATTCTCACCAACCACAACTACCTCATAATCATCCGCAAGTTTCAACGAAACTCGCTTATTCTCAAAATCCACTACAGCTCGATGCTCAACAAGCCAATCCATACCAAGGATTACATCAAAACCATAGAAAGGCAATTCCATAAGATCAACATGAAAAACATGATTTTGCCCAACCAAGGGACATCTTCTATAAAGCTTTCGAGTCACAACAGTCTCACCAAAAGAACTAGTTACACG
The DNA here is from genome assembly GCA_958450335.1 of Hibiscus tridactylites. Classification (NCBI taxonomy): domain Eukaryota; kingdom Viridiplantae; phylum Streptophyta; class Magnoliopsida; order Malvales; family Malvaceae; genus Hibiscus; species Hibiscus tridactylites. The sequence continues at coordinate 50,327,639 of OY288279.1, forward strand.
CATACCAACATCCAAAGACTCAACAGGCAAACCAAGCAATTGAGCATGCTCACGCAATATATACGAATGTGTAGATCCAGAATCAATCAAGGAAAGTAATGACAAGGATTGCAAAGTGAAAGTACCTGCGATCACATCCGTGTCATTCCTCCCCTCCCTCTGAGCATACACTCTGGCCTGGCCACCACCCTCAGGCTGAACAGCTACCACATGAGCCACGTTCCTTCCACCATCCTCTCTACGCTGGAAGTTACCACGGCCGCGCCCACGACCTCTCTGTGGTGCAACAACTCCAGTAGCACGTCCCTGGCCACCACCGGCCAACAGAGGACACTCCCTCCTCATGTGATCCACCACCTCGCCTAGCTGAAGACTGATACTTCCGATCACGTCCTCTCTTGTTCCGTCCACCACCGGAACTATACTAAGCAGCGCGCTTGCCCACACTAGGACCAGCACCTCTAGAAGATAGGCTCAAATTCAACTCAATGTCCTTTGCTCTACCAACCAGCACATCAAAGTCAGTATACTCAGCAGCCAGCATATAGGTCTTCACTTCCGTCACCAAACTATAACGGAAACGTTTACACCTCTCCCGCTCATCTGGAACAAGCTCAGGTGCGTACTGACTGAGTCGGACAAACTGAACCTCGTACTCAGCTACAGACATGCTCCCTTGAGTGAGAGACATGAATTCCCTTTTCTTCTCATCCAGGTATCGCACACCCAGATACCTCCTCTTGAACGCGTTCAAAAAGAACGTCCAAGTTACATCAGCTTCCTCCATTCCGGAGATAGTGGTTGTCCACCAGGTATATGCATCATCATGCAACAATGATATTACACAGCCCAGCTTCTGCACATCATTACAATTCATTTGTCCCAAGGTTCTCTTGGTACTTTCCAACCAAGACTCGGAACCTTCAGCAGACAAACCCCTGAAATCAGTCCCTCCCAGACTGCGCAAGCGTTCCAAAGGTAGTCTAACGTTAGCATCTCCCTGATGCCCAGCTCCTTGAGCTCCAGCTACCGCCGCTCAAAAAGCTCCAGCAATAGCTTGTATCAGCATTGTCATGTCAGGAGCAGCTTGCCCCTGCCCAGCTTCAGGTCCAGCGACCCCAGCACCAGCACCAACACCAGCTCCTTCACCCCCAGCACCACCACCACCTGGTGGAGGAGGTAAATCCACTACATTTTCAACATTCTCTTCATTCTCATTTTGAGCCATAGCTCGCGTATTAATCCTCGTCTCTCTACGAGGTCCCATTCACTAAACAATGCAATCACAATGCAATAAACAAAGTCAGGCTCAACAAGGTAAGCAATCCAAGTACTCAAGCTCATTTCCAATTAAAAACAAATCATTTCATTAGCTTTGATTTGGCAATGGGTCCCTCTAACATGCTTCACCACAGCATACATCCCAATTGCAACATACTTACAATTCATACATCATACTTTCACTCAACAAGTATACAAAGCAATCATACTCATATCACCCACATAACCATTCCCAATTACTCGAGAACTCAGCTCTGGTACCACCAAATGTAACCCCCTTAACCCGGCCTAGACGGTTGACCCGAACTAAGAAGATTACACGGGGAAAACCAAAGTCAACCCGAAAGTCAACCTTGATAAACGACCCTTTTTTTCTTTTTAATCTTATCTAAATGCATATTAACCCTAGGTGTACACTTGAGAAATACATACTCAGAAATCACAGCAATTGGAAAACATTTAGGGACTCAATTGCACAACATACAAATTTAGGGACCAAATTGCAAATTCTGAAAATTAAGAGGACTTAACCAGTTAAAAAGTTACCATTATGAAATTAATCATATTTCATGCTTCTCTGTCAAATTTCATCTCAAACGGATATCACAAACTCAACCAATTGCATACACAAAGATTGGGACCAAAACGGAAGAGTTTCAAAACATTTAATCATCAGATTCAGTGCCCAACGGTCAAGTGTTCCGAAACGGGGAAGATCCGTTCTGAAACGCGGGACCGTTCTGAAACAAGTTGCGAAACAGGGCTTGGCAGTGGCAAATCCGTTTCGGAACAGCTCTACCTGTTTCGAAACACCATGGCCATTTCAGGCCACCTGTTCCGAAACAGTAGCACCCGTTCCGAAACGAGTTGCCCAGAATTACAGAATTCATCTGGTTTAATACACTTTCAACCCATCAAACATATCTATATGACCTCCATATCATACACACAAGTCATCAAACACTTAAGGAACATATTAACACCATCTAATCTCAATCATAGCATCATTCAAGGAAAATCCCAATTCTATAGGCATGCATCCTATATTGAAAATCATGCAACCATCAAAACACCAAACCAAACACCAAAAGGCCATTTACATGTTCCAACATCATCAAAGGCATAAAACCAACTTAGGGAGTCCAAAACATCTCCCAAAACCACAATCTAGGTTCCCATTGCCAAATGCCCAAAGCTAATAGTGTTAGGAAAACATTCACCATACATGAGCTTAGTCTTTCACTTGGATCCTTGACCTCCTTGCTGCCCTAAAAGCACTTCAATGCTCTGCATCATTGGTTTAAGAAAGAGAGAGCGTAAGCACATAGCTTAGTGAGGAATGCTCAATTAAAACATCACAATAATGCATTTGTAAAAACACCTTTTCAAGGCCTTTAGATTCAAAACAACATTTATCATGCATTTATGCATACAAACCAAGCATCTCATGCTTCAATCCATCATCATGTCATATTGGCTTACAAGTGATAATCCATAACATTTTACAACTCAAAAACACAATCGGATACGCGGATTACAAGCGTTATCCCATACGCTTCATACACACTACCAAATCAAGGTGGAGTTACCGGTACAATCACAACCCCTCAACACCCGTGATGGAGTCTATGGTACAATCACAACCCCTCAACATCACTCATTGGTAGTTGTATAGCATCACTAACGAGAACACGGGACACACAACACAAGATCCACACATGGACTTTTAACCACCATTGTGATCTTAATACAAGATCCACTCATGGACTTTTAACCACCATGGTGATCTTAACCATCTCGTTAGTGTACTTGGATGGAGTTTACGGTACAATCACAACCCCTCAACATCCAAGGCGACTTTAGTCATGGTGCACCCAATCCTATAGCCGGCTAACTATATCCGATTCAAGTACTTTTAAACCAACACATCACTTGCCAATATACATCATTTACCATCATTAATCCACTGTTTTTAAGCATTTAACAAAGCCATTAAATCAACATGCATCACTATGCATCAAAACCACATTTATCAATGTCAAACCAAGGACCTCTTACCTCGAGCGTCCTTCAACACATGGCTAACAAAACCAGCATTATACATGCTAAAATATGCTTTCAAAACAGAATTTAAAACATGCAAAATAACACATTGCATTCAACCATCTCATGGTTCATCAAAAAGAGAGTTTCACCGAAAACTTATTCTTGAGCTTAGCTAAGTTGTTTAGACTTAAACTAAGCTCCCATAACCTTCACACATTGGTTTCAAAGCTGAAAACCAAACTCCACTCACCGATTCCGTTTCGCAAGCTTGCCGAAACACCAATCAAGCTCCCGGATCAACACCACAAGGATCCGAAGATGTCTCCCCTGTTTTAAACACATCAAAGCAGAGGATTAATGCATCATCATGCATTAATATCTTCAACCAAGACACCTAAACTCGCTGCTCTCATCAACACTCACATTTCGGCTACCAAACACAACCGAAATCACATCCAAACACCTCTACAACATTACCCAGCCAAGATCCATCAATTCCAAACATTCTTAAACATCAATTAACATCCAAAAAGGATCTAATCACATCCTTATACCTCCAGCTATAGCAGAACATCAAAATCACCCCAAAAACCACCATTAACTCAAATAAAAACTTAGGAAAATCAACCTATTCGGGATTTCATTGATTAAACCTCAATTACACATCATTTATACATCCAATTTACATCAAAAAGGCATCTCAAAACAGAGCCCAATCATTTAATACGAATTTCTTCAAAATTAAATCCAAATCTTGCATTTAAAGCCAAGATCAAGAACACATCATTAAAACCATTAATAAAACTCAAATCAAGGATTGAGAACTTGGGAATTTCAGTAAAGAACTGAGTATTTAGAGGAGAAGGACGTTCATACCTCTAAATGTGAGTTTCTCCTTGTTTAAAGCCAAGATTCTTGAAAATTCAATAGGCAAATGATAAGGATTTGGTGTAGGAATGATTAGAAACCAATTGGAGATTGAAATCTCATCTTTAGATGTTAAAATCAGAGGAAAAGTAGCTGGGGAAATGTGTTTGGCTGAGAGAAAATGGAGAGAAAATGAAGTGGGAAAATTTTGAGAAAAGTTAGTTATGAACTCAAAAATATCTATTTCCCCTTTTTTCCTTTTATTAAATATCACTTAATAAATGTTTAATATTAAGAAAAATCTGGAGAAAACTCTTCTCGGGTAAATTAGCTCCTTAAAGATTCAAAGTTTCAATCCTTTAAAAACAGTCACCAACTTTTCAAAAATTACATTTTAGTCACCAACTTGAAATGTCACATTTCGAAACCTCATTTTGTAAAATTGATTTCACCACTCTCTTATATATAATAAAAGAGGATTTTTAGATATTTTTCCATATTTTTAATGCATCCCGAACTAGGCTTTCCCTAAAAACCACCTTTTATATTCGAACCGAAATCCGACCGGTCCGATTCAAACCCAAAACTTCTAAGCCCAAAATTGGGATGTTACAGATTCCCTTGGTTGTTCCTTCTTTCTTCGTGTCTTTCATTCACCATTGCTTCTAATTGTTCCTCCAGGTATTTGTTTCTTTCTACGAGGAGGCGGACTCTTTTCCTAAGATTGCACGTTCGTTTGATTTCAGGATCTAACTGGTGGTCGGGTTCTTTTCCTCGTTGAGATCTGCGCATACGCAAACAAAATACCTTGTGAAAGGTACATGTTGTACAATCCAAATAATACAGAAAGATAAAAGAAGTGCAGTAAAAGATAGGGTAAAGATATGTTGCCAGTCCCCGGCAACGGCGCAAAAACTTGTTGCTTGTAAAAGTGTCTATCGCAATGTAGTGCAAGTGTACACGACGCAAGTAGTAAAGTGATACATAAGTATCAAATATCGTCTCCACAGGGACTGGGCTAATAGCTTCAACCTGGAATTACTGCACGAGAGGAAAAAGAAATAGTTTAAATGTTTGTCACGAGATAATAAAGAATACTGATAATAAAAGAGTAAAGGATTCAGGATAGAGAGAATGGGTTGGTATTTAATTGCTCAGTAGTGTAGGTGTTGCAAAGTCTAGGAATATCTATTCTATCGTTGCGCCTGTCGCGGAAGCACATGTCGCGACAGCGGTCTGTTGTTAGTCGCGGCAGCGATCACACAACTCTGTACTTCAAGCTTGGCAAGAATCCCTATTGTGCCTTGGCCTACCCCTAGGTCCAAGTATGTCGATAAACACGTCTTTTATGATACCTCCCGGCGTGAATCGAAGGATGAACACCGATGTTGTTGAATTCTTCCTTAGCCACTTAACCTCGTCATATCCCTAGGTTCGACATAGTTCAACCATAAACTGGAGAACCCGTACTTATTCCTTTTGTATACTTAACTCTCCCGATATTAAGTAAATGAGTAATCTCACAATTCTATCCCGATGCTCTTGCAAGATGTTGAAAACCAGAATAAGCAAACTTGAAGTCTATTTTATTGAACAGAAAAATTCCTAAAACAAATGCAATCCTTGCAACTACTTTACAAATCAACCCGTAGCCCTAGGGGAAGTTTAGAACATGATGAGGAGGGGAAACGACTAGGGTTTAGAGGAGAAGGCTAGAGAGTAAGATATCCTTCCCTAGGTCGAATTACATGCCTTTATATAGGCCTTGGGTTCAAGTTTTCTAATATCGCAAGAATACAAGTTTAAACTAAAGTACAACTCTATTAAAGACTAAATCTTCAGAGCATATGTCTTTAATTCGTCCTTCCTTCTTGCTTGGAGTTCCTTCCTTGAACTTTGGGCTTGGCCTTCATTCTGATCTAGGTCTTGGAAAAATATAAGGGTGCTCCACGACAGACCGGCTTAATTTTCTCTTTCTGTTGAGGCCCACTTTACTTCTTTTCTTCACCGTTGCGGTCGTCCATGGCTACCACGGCAGCGGCCATGGCAACATCGTCCTCTTCGTCTGCACATCCAGTTCCAGCTCTGCTTCTTTATTGCCCAGCGTCTGCTTCTCCACTGTCCTTCATCTGCTACAGCAGCTACCTGCAAAAGCAACCAATTTCAGTAGAAACTGTGCCATTTGATATATTTGTGATGTATAAGTGAAATCTAACCTAAATGCAATGAATTATGCTTGAATGCAGCATAAATATGGGTTAAATAGGGGGTAAATTATAGAACTTTTACACACTCAACATGTACCTAGGTTGATACTTGATTTCAAGGTGATTTAAAAATTAAATAATGAAATTTGTTATCTAAACTAATGTGCTAAGTTTGATATCTTACATGATAAGCAATTCATGTATGTGATATGTTTTGTCAATATCTTATGAAATAAGTAATTCAAGTATATGAAATGTTGAGTTTGATATCTTACGTGAGATGTAATACATGATTATGGGATGATTTGTTTGATAGCTTAAGTGGCAAGTAATATATGTGCGTGAATGGTTAAAGAAAGGATGCTAAGTTTGAAACCTTGTGATTTCATTGTTTTGCTATTTGAATCCATGTTTGATACCTTGTGACTACATTGTCTTGTTGTTTGAATCCATGTTTGAAATCTTGTAACTATATCGACTTACCAGTTAAACCTATGTTTGAAACAAACTTGAATTGTTGTAGTTATAATGATTTGCATGTGATGAAGTTTATCATACATGGAAATTGATAGACTTATAAATAATGCCCTATTTTGAACCCTATGAATGAGATGAGCTACGTTCAATTAAGCTTGCGACTTACCTAGATCCATCAAACTTGAAGAAAGAATAGAGTTATAACACGAAGCTTTTAATTTATGCCTTTAGCTATTTAAACTACCTCACTAAGCCAATGCTTACTTTACTCTTTCGTGGCATTTTAGGGTAAATTTGCTTTCGGTTAGCTCTTGAGATTAGACACGATCACAAGGGCTCATAAGTATGTTTTGAAAATTTTCCTTTAGAACTCCTATATGTTGGCACATAGAAGTCTAGTACGCATAATGCATTTAATTACATCTTTTGATTAAGTTTGTATATAAGAAATATAAGTACGATCGTGATGTGTAATGGGCCTTTATAAAAATTTGTGATTGATATTATGTTGGATGAATGATTTTGAATGTTTTGGTAAAAGGTTAAAAGATGGTGTTTGAATGTTAAGATGTTAAGTGAATATGCTTCAAATGTATATCATGATATAAGAATGTTTGCTTGATGTCTAAGCTATGTTAGATGTAGTGTTCGAATGGTTTTTTGATATCTAAGCCATGTTAGATATAGTGTTCGAATGGTTGCTTAATTTCTAAGCCATGTTGGAATTGGTGTTTGAATACTTGTAACAAATGGTTTCATGTTTTGGTTGTGAGATGTGAATGTTTAGATGATAATATTGGATGGTTAGTACCTTGGTACGAACTTAAATTTTAGGATCCTAATCGAAGAAAGATCTAGACAACATGAATGAATACAATTTGGCTAAAATTCTATACCTTTTACAAGCATCGTATATTGTCAAATAAATATGCCTTAATCTCAAATTAAATAAATAAATAAAGACGTAGTATAGAGAAAAATATGTCGGTCCACAGAGACTAAGGAGTTTCTGGTATATGTTTGTTCTAACTTTGACTGTTGTAAGTTAATTTGGTTAATGAGGGGATTTTGATCGAGAAAACTAGAGAATAAGTGTAAAATGAATGCGAGAATAAATTATGTAAAAATAAATCGATTAAAATTAACTAGCCTCAAGCTTTTGCCCGCTTCAATTCAAAATGATCATTGAAAAAGATTTTTCTCTCCGAATATATACCGGTTACAGTCTACAAGGCCCAACCCTTGTAACTTGTTTTTCTCTCTGGTAAACCGATAATCTAAAATCAATTTTTAGTTTCCAATTTTCTAGTTAGACTAACCACGAATATCGTCGTTAGAATAAAACAATTTTTAAAGTTTTGAAAAACCCGACTCGGCTTATGTTGTCTCAATGATTCAAAGAGGTTTTCTTGGGGGTTTGGGTTGACCTTAAGGTCTAACCTAAACCCAAGTGTAAGTTTGTTTAATTTGTCTTGTTTCGTTAATTGTTAGTGTGTGTGGATATTCGTGTTGTTGTGTGAAATGTAGATTGCTTTTACTCCATGTTTCAATGTTTTTGTGTTGTCGTGGTTGATGTCAAGCCTCACGTGTTGGTTAGTCATTGTGTACAGTGATGTGTAGTCCCACCGGTAGTGACTAGTATATGTGTACGATGATATGTAGTCCCACTGGAAAAATGCTAGTTGTTGTGTACGGTGATGTGTAGTCCCACCGGGGATGGTTGTGCATGTACAAACCATGTTTTGTTTATGCTTTCATTTCATTGTATCTCTTTCTTAAGATGATTCGTTTTAAAATTAAGATATATGTTTTAAACTGTATTGTTGTTGTGTTTTAGAGCTCCTCCGTTCACTAAGCTTTTAAGCTTACGCTCTCTTTTTCCAACAATGCAGATCGTTAGAGGCTCCGGGAGGAAAGTGGGCAAGGGAGGAGTTCTTGCTAGCTCAAAGTATGGTTTTAATAGTTGTAATAATGCTTAGACAATGGGAATACTAGACTTTTATGTTAGGGAGTTGGTGTTCAAACTCCTATGTTTGGCTTTGTTTAAGTTGCTAGCATGTGTTAAATGTTGATACCATGATATGTTGAGGCTTGTTATGGTTGTGGGTAGATTACCTTGTGTTTTGACCAGTTAGTGTTTTTGAAGTAAAGTGTTCTTATGAGCTTTTGGGTTTGAGATCCCTTTTTGTGTGAATGCATGTTTGAAGCTTGTCCCTAGGGTGTTTTTCCTCTAGATTGTTATATGATGAGTTGTCATGTGGTTTGTGATATTCGGGGTAAGTTTGGGAACGTTTGGAGAAGCCGAAATGCATTTTCGGGCCAAACTGTGTCCAGACATTTCGGAACGCCTGATATGGTTTCGGAACGGCAAAGCTCCAGGGGCCCCCGTATCGGAACGGGGGTGAACCGTTTCGGTATGATTTTCCACCGGAGGCTCTTGTTTCATAACCATGTAGGGCCATTTCGGTATGTTTGGCCACTAGAGGCTTCTGTTCCGAAACCATGTGGGACCGTTCTGGAACAGCTTGGTGTTACTTTTTGAATGAAGCCCGCGTTTGAGAACTGGCAAGCCTGTTTCGAAACGCAGGTAGTTAAAACGATTAAAATGCATCTTCGAAGGTTTCCTAATGTTTCGTTTTTGTCCTTAGTGCTCGTATGCTTCCTAAATGAGTCTATATGTGTCCTTTGTGATGGTTTTGCCTCGTGTGCATAAAACTTGACTAATAAACTGCTTGGTAAGTTTAAATTACTGTATACCCTCTACATGGTTCGTATCTATGATTGTCCTTCTGCGGTTTGCCATCTCACATAGGTTTAAACATGGCATATAGACAAGATTAATAAAATGAAAAAAATAGGGTTGCTAATCGAAGTGAGACCTTAGCGGGTTTCGCTTCGGTTTTCCCCATGTAACATGTTTGCTTCAGTCTATTGGATAGGTCAGGACGAGGGGGTTACATGCTTCCTCTTCTTTAGTTGGAATTTCATCCACCTTTGATGTTTGTCCTCCATCAATGGCTTCAATGATCCCTACATCATCATCATCATCACAAGATTCCTTCCTCGAAAGGAGGTTATCATCGAAAACATGTATAGACTCTTCAACAACCAAAGTTCTTTTATTAAATACCCGGTAGGCTTTAGAATTTAGAGAATAACCCAAAAATATTGCCTCATCACTTTTAGCATCAAATTTACCTAAGTTTTCTTTTCCATTGTTTAAAACAAAACATTTACAACCAAAAGGGTGGAAATAGCTAATGTTAAGCTTTTTGGATTTCAAAATCTCATAAAGTGTTTTCTTTAAAATAGGCCTAATCGTTACTCTATTAATAATATAACAAGTCGTATTAGTGGCTTCCGCCCAAAAATATTTAGGTTAATTGTTTTCACAAAACATGGTCCTAGCCATCTCTTCTAAAGTTCTATTTTTCCTCTCAACTGCCCCATTTTGTTGAGGAGTGCGAGGAGACGAAAAATTATAGATAATACCATTTTCATTACAAAAATCTTCAAAACCCATATTTTGAAACTCGATTCCATGATCACTTCTAATATGTGAGATTTTAAGATCAAGATCATTTTGAGTAATATTTGTAAATGTGATAAAATTTTCTAAAGCCTCATCCTTAGTACTTAAGAATAGAACCCAAGTGTATTTAGAAAATTCATCTACCAATACAAATGCATATGACTTACCACCCAAGCTCATAGTTCTAATAGGCCCAAAAAAATCCATGTGGATTAATTGTAACACCCTACTAGTTGAAACATCATTAATGGGTTTAAATGGGGTTGTTTTTTGTTTACCCTTAGCACAAGCATCACGTATTTTATCTAATAAAAAATTTAGTTTGGGTAAACCTCTAACTAGATTTTGGGAAACCAACTTTTCTAAAACACTTATGCTAGCATGCCCTAGTTTTCTATGCCACAACCATGCATCATTCTTATCATGTGCAATTAAACATGCATGGGATGAATGTATGCCATCTAAATGCACCATATAAATGTTTCATATGCAATGACCAATGAGCATTATTTTATTTGTTTTAATGTTTACAAATTTACACCCATTTTTGTCAAAATGAACATCAAAATCTTTGTCACAAAGTTGACTAATGCTCAATAGATTATGTTTAAGACCATTGACAAGCAATACATTTTCAATAAGAATGGATGAGTGATTACCAATAGAGCCAATTCCCTCAATATGACATTTGGAGTTGTCACTGAAAGTTACTACTCCACCATGTTTTGGCCTGAGCTCTATGAATCTACTCTTGTCTCCAGTCATATGTCTTGAACATCAACTATCAAAGTACCATGTGTTTTAACTTGATGTGTTGGCCTTGTAGCAATGTTACTCATACAAACAAAGATTAGTTCTTTGATTTTGGTACCCAAACCATTTTGGGTCCATAAGTGTTAGCTCCCCAAAACATGGTTCCCTTAGGAATCCAAGATGAAATAGCAACAGTATTATTAGAAGCTACAAGTTCCTTAGGAACCCATACACTTCTAAACCTCTTAGCTCTATAATGCCTTTGAGAGCCACTTTGTTTGTAGTTAAAATCCTCTCTCTTTACATATTGGGTTTTTGAAGAACTACCTTTGTTAAAACCATTTTCCCAATAACAAGAAAGTTTTAAGATTATCCACTTCCTTAGTGTGATAATCTTGGAAATCGGAAAGAAGTTTTTCAACATCAAGAATTTTCTTTTTAAGCTCATTTGAAATATTTATCAAGTATAAAACCTTCTTTTCCAATTCGAAATTGGTTTTTGAAAGAGACTCATTTTGAGATTTTTAAATCAGAAATATTTTTCTTTTTTTTCAAAAAAGACTCTATATTTTTCAACTAATTCATCGTAAACTTCTTGACACTCATCATAGGCATCATATAGTTCATCATAAGTAAGAGATGATGAGTTAAAGTTTACCATAGATTCCTCCTCAAGGGCCATGAGGCAAAGGTTGGCCACTTTATGCTCCTCATCCTCGGATGATGACTCCTCATCACTCCAAGTTGCTACTTGAGCCTTGAGCTTCTTCTTCTTCTCAAAGCTCTTCTTCTTTTGTTGAGAGTAATCAATGCGAATGTGACCCGACTTCTTGCAGTCACATCAAATGAGTTGGTATCACTCTTCTTTTTTGTTTTTGTTCTTGAAGTCTTTTCTTCTTGAAAACTTTCTACCACGATTGGACTTCAACACCCTTGAGAATCTTTTGGCTATCATAGCTAATTCTTCAAACTCTTCTTTCCCACTAGAAGGGTTCTCCTCTTGTGGTAGAGATGCTTTGAGAGCAACTCCTTGTTTCTTCTTCTCTACCTCTTGTTTGACTACTCTTCTCTCTTCTTTTCTCTTCTCTTCTTCACTCTATTTTTCATGAACTCATGAGTAAGGAGAGATCTTACTGAATCATCGAGCTTCAAGGTCTTCAAATTCTTTGCCTCAATGATTGTGGTTCTCTTTCCATCCCATGATTTGAGAAGTGAATATAGTAGCTTCTGGACTAGCTTGTCTTTGGGGATGATCTCTCTGAAGCCCTTTAAACCATTTACGATGATGGAAAAGCGATCAAACATCTTTGTTACGGTTTCATCAGCCTCCATCTTGAAGTTCTCATAACAAATATTGAGGATCCCGATCTTCGCCTCCTTTACATGGCTTGTTCCTTCGTAAGTGGTCTCAAGAGTGTCCCACACTTCTTTGAAACTTGTGATGGAATACACTTTGGAGTAGATGTCCGGACTGAGTGAGCAAAATAGCATGTACAAGGCTTTTTCATTCATTTGCAATCTCTTTCCATCCTCTTCACTAATGTAACACCCCAATTTTGGGATTGGAAGTTTAGGGTCTGAGCCGGACCGTTCTGAGAAACGGTTTGAATATAAAAGGAGGTTTTAGGGAATGCCTAGTTCGGGATGCTTTAAAAATATAGAAAAATATCTAAAAATCCTCATTTAATATATATAAGAGAGTGGTGAAATCAATTTTACAAAATAAGGTTTGTAAATACTACATTTCGGTGTAGTGACCAAATTGCGATTTTTGCAAAGTTTAGTAGTGACTGTTTTGTATAGGATTGAAACTTTGAATTTTTAAGGAGCTTATTTACCCAAAAAAAAATTCTCAATATTTTTCCTTAATTTGGGTGATTTAATTAATGATTTAATTAAATAAAAGAAAGGTGGAAACTACTTTTTGATTTTCATTACCACCTTTCTCTAATTTTCTCTCATTTCTTTTTCTCTCAAAATCCTATCATCCAAACATCTTTTCTCCGGAAAAATTCACATTGATTTTTACTTCAATTGATGAGATTTCCATCACTCATTGGTTTCCAATCAATCTTGCAACAAATCCTTTTGATTTCCAAATTGTATTTTCATGGAATTTTGCCCAAATCAAGGAGAAATCATCTTTTAGAGGTAAGATTGTTCTTCTCCTCTAAATACTCAGTTCTTTACTGAAATTCCCAAGTTTTCAATCCTTTATTAAAGTTTTATAAATGGTTTTAATGTTAGAAACAAGATTTTGGGTTAAAACTCAAGATTTTGGAAGAGATCTTGAAGATTTTCGTTGTAATTGATTGGACACTGTTTTGAGATAGTTCTCTAATGTATTTTGGATGTTAAATGATGTTAGAAATGAGGTTTTATCAATCCAATCCCGAATAGGTTGTGTTTCCTAAGTTTTTGCTTATGAAAATGGTGGTTTTTGAGGTGTTTTTGGTGTTCTGTTATAGCTGGAGGTATAAGGACGAGTTTAGAGTTGTTTTTTTATGTTAGTTGATGTTTAGAAGTGATTAGAAGTGATGGATCTTGGCTGGGTTAAGTTTTGGAAGAGTTTGGAGGTGATTTCGATTGTGTTTGGTAGTCGAAATGTTGTGTTTGCTTAGAGCAGCGAGTTTAAGAGGGTTGGCTGAAGATTTCAAAGCATGATGATGCATTAATCCTCTATTTTGATGTGTCTAAAACAGGGAGACATCTTCGGACACTTTCGGAGTTAATCAGGAAGCTTAATTGGTGTTTCGACAAGCAAGCGAAACGAAATCGGTCAGTGCGATTGGGTTTGAAGTCCATGAGGACAAAAATACAAGGTTTGGGGATTAAGGAGAGGTTTGAAACACCTTCCTAAGTCCGGAAGTAAGTATGGTTTGATTTGGTCTCTCTAAAGTGGTGTTTGCCCCTAAAATGCTTTTACATGCTCATGGTTTGAGATTGTTAAATTCCTACTGTTTTTATGCATGTTTTGGAGCATGAGATTATGCTTGTAGAGATGTCATGAGATGGCATGTTGCATTGAATAGATTGAGCTTTTGGTTTAAAGCAAAGTATGATTTATGATTTGAAATGTGGTGAGAAAACCTTTGAGTTTTATTGCATGAAAAACAATAGGTGTGATGATATTTTGACACATTATATTGGCATAGATGTTGAGAAACTTACCGGATATAATTGATCGATCAATAGGATGAGAGTGCACTATAAACTAAAAACTCGTATGTGCTCTTTGGTTAAGCCAAAGGGAGATATTCCGATGATGGGCATTCCATCGGGTAGGACTGGGTGAAATACCCAAGCTTTGTGGCAATGAGAGATTCTGCCATGTGAGTATGGTGATGAGAGATTCCACCGGAAGTTGTGTTGCTAGACAAGTGAGTACGGTGATGTGAGATTCCACCGGAGGAGTCTAGTGTAGAAATATGTCCGCATATCCGAGTATTAATGAGATGCTAAATGCCAATATAAATGATGAAATGGTTTTTGTTACACATGTACCTTTGATGAAATGATTTATGCTATGAGTTATGCATATGTGTTTTGTTTAGAAATGCTTTGACAATACAAGCATGTGAATGGCCTTGCCATGAGATTTGCATTGGTTTGAATGCATGAGATAGAATGAAGGTACATGTGATTTCAATGAGTTTTGCTTTGAAAGTTTTCCAAGCATGAGAAAGAGATGTGCATGTGGTTTAAAAGCTTTGATGAAAGTGTTTTCTAAATGTGCATTATTGTGATGGTTTTCTTTAGAGCATGCCTCATTAGGCATTTGTGCTTACGCTCTCTTTTACCAATAATGCAGATAATTGAGGTGTTTAAGGGCATCAAGGAAGCTAAGTTCATCCAAGAAAATCCAAGCTCACGTATGGTGAAGTTTTCATACACTATTAATTTTGATAAATTGGCAATGGGAACCTAAGATTTTTTTTGGGAGATGTATTAAACTCCCTAAGGTTATGGCATGTTTGCCTTGGTTGGTTTGAATTGTAAGTGGCCTTAAGTGCTTGTTTGGAGGTTTGATTTCCCTATTTGGATTTGATATTAGGAAGCATGCCTCTAGACTTGTGAGTTTTCAAGTTTGATGCTATGAAGGTGTGTAGGAGTTCTAAATATGAACCTTATATGCTTGATGATTTGTTGGTATGTTTGGAGAGTCTTTTGGATGTGTTTGAATGGGTTTATGCATGAAAAACCAACATTTGTTGTAGTTTCTGGGCAAACCGTATCGAAACACCCTCTAGTGTTTCGAAATGGGGGCCTGAAATGGCCTTCGTGTTTCGAAACGCTAAAGGATGTTTCGAAACGATTTGGCTACTGGAATGCCACGCTTCGGAACTGGTCTCGGAACCAACCCACGTATCGGAACGGTCAATGCCGTTTCGATCCAGCGTTCTGATACAACAGGTGGAAGTTTCGAAACAGGTGACCGTTGGGCACAGATTTGAATGGTGCTGAAGTTTGCAAGCTTTACATTTTAATCCCAAATGTTGAATTTGAAATTGCTTGAGTTTGAGATGTTCATTTAAGATGAAATTTGGCAGAGAAGCATGTAACAAGACTAATTTCATATTGGTAACCTTAAATTCAGTAAAGACTTTCTAATTTATAGAAATTATATTTTGGTCCCTAAACTTGTAATAAGTGCAATTGAGTCCCTATATGTTACCCGATCGATGTGCCTTTCTCAAATATGTTTTATGAGTACTCATTTAGGGTTAACGTATATCTAGACAAGATTAAAAAGAAAAAAAGGGTCGTGAATCAAGGTTGACTTTCGGGTTGACTTTGGTTTTCCCCGTGTAATCTTCGTAGTTCGGGTCTACCGTCTAGGCCGGGTTAAGGGGTTACATTTGGTGGTATCAGAGCTTGGTTCTCGTATAATTGGGATTTGTTGTGAGGGTAATGTATGTGTATTTGCATGATAAGCCTTTTGGGTGAAAGAATGTTGTGTGAATCGTGATGCATTGTTTCAATTGTGATGTGCCTGTGATGTTATGCTATGTTGGAGTCTGTTAGGGGATCCCATTGCCATATCAAAACTAATGAAAGGAATTGTTTTCGAAAATGAGCTTGAGTACTTGGATTACTTACCTTATTGTGCCTAATTGTGTTTATTGCATTTTGTCTGTGCATTGTTTTCTTTGTAAATGGGGCCACGTAGAGAGATGAGGATGAATACAAGAGCTATGGCTCAGAATGAGAATGATGAGAATGCTGAGAATGTTGTGGATTTACCTCCTCCTCCTGGTGGTGGACCACCTGGTGGTGATGGTGGTGCTGGAGTTGGAAATGCTGGTGCTGGTGCTGGGGTCGCTGGACCTGAAGGTGTGCAGGGGCAAGCTGCTCCTGATATGACTGTGTTGATTCAGGCTATTGCTAGAGCCTTTCAGGCAGCGGTAGTTGGAGCTCATGGAGTTGCGCATCAGGATGATGCCAATGTGAGATTGCCTTTGTAACGTCTTTGTAGTCTGGGAGGGACTGAGTTCAGAGGTTTATCTCCGGAAGGATATGAGTCTTGGTTGGAAAGCACCAAGAGGATTTTGGGTCAGATGAACTGCAATAATGTGCAGAAGTTGGGTTGTGTTGTATCACCGCTGCATGGTGATGCTTACACGTGGTGGACGACCGCTATCTCTGGGATGAAGGATGATGAGGTGACTTGGACGTTCTTCTGAGTGCGTTCAAGCAAAAGTATCTGGGTGTGCGATACCTAGATGAGAAGAAAAGGGAATTTATGTCCCTTGTGCAAGGTAGCATGTCTGTAGCTGAGTATGAGATTCAGTTTGTCCGCCTCAGACAGTATGCACCTGAGTTGATCCCTAGTGAGCGGGAGAGGTGCGAACGATTCCGTTATGGGTTGGTAATAGATGTGAAGACTTTTATGCTTGCGGCTGATTGTACAGATTTTGATGTCTTGGTCACTAGAGCCAAAGACATTGAGTCGAATCTTGGTTTGACTAGCCGAGTGGTTGGATCTAGCTCTGGGAAGAGAGCGGCTAAACGCGATAATGGTAGAGATCTCAACAAGAGGCATAAGGATAAGAGGCCGCACTTTGATGCTAGGTGTGGAGGTGGTAACCCTGGTAGAGGTCAGCAAGGACCTAATGCTGTTCAGAGGACTTCTGAGTGTAGCCGTTGTGGTAGACAGCATGATGGCAAGTGTTGGGGTAACCTTGGTACATGCTGGAATTGTGGAAACCGTGGACATTTGAAGAAGGATTGTCCTCAGCCTTTGAAGGAAGGACATGCTCCTGTGAGAGCAGTTGAGCCACAGAGAGGCCGTGGGCGCGGTCGTGGTAATTTTCAGCGCAGAGATGATAGTGGCAGGAATGTAGCACATGTTGTGGCTGTTCAACCTGAGGGTGGTGGTCAAGATCGAGTGTATGCTCATCGTGAGGGAAGGAATGATACAGATGTGATTGCAGGTACTTTTACTTTGCAATACTTATCATTACTTTCTTTGATTGATTCTGGATCTACACACTCGTACATATTGCATGAACATGCTCAAATGCGTGGTTTACCTATTGAGTCTTTGGATGTTGATATGCGTGTGACTAGTTCCTTTGGTGAGACAGTTGTAACGCGGAAATTGTATAGAAGATGTCCCTTGAAAGTGCAAAACCATGTTTTTCTTGTTGATCACATGGAATTTCCATTCTATGGTTTTGATGTAATCCTTGGTATGGATTGGCTTGTCGAGGATCGAGCTGTAGTGGATTTTGAAAGCAAGCGAGTTTCGTTGAAGCTTGCGGATGATTACGAAGTGGTGGTGGTTGGTGAGAATGTGAAGTTTCTTGCCAATGTGGTGTCTACATTAGAAGCGAGTTGGATGTTGAGGCAAGGTTGCGAGGCTTACCTAGCCTTTGTGATGAATCTTAGTTCAAAGGAGTTGCGCGTTCAGGATATCAGAACTGTACGGGAGTTTCCTGGTGTGTTTCCGGAGTAGTTACATGGATTGCCGCCTAGTCGTGAGGTGGAGTTTGGAATTGAGTTGTATGAAAACACAACTCCGGTGTCCATTGCTCCCTATCACATGGCACCTAAGGAGTTGAAGGAGTTGAAGAGGCAGCTTCAGGAGTTGCTTGATCATGGTTTCATTCGGCCTAGTGTGTCACCGTGGGGTGCACCGGTCTTGTTTGTATAGAAGAAGGATGGCACTATGAGAATGTGCATCGAGTATCGTCAGCTGAACAAGTTGACTATCAAGAATAGGTATCCTTTGCCGAGGATCGATGATCTTTTTAATCAGTTTTAGAGAGCGGCTGTATTCTCCAAGATTGACTTAAGGTCAGGATACTACCAGCTTAAGGTGAAAGATGAGGATATGCGAAAACAGCCTTTAGGACGAGGTATGGGCATTATGAGTTTCTTGTAATGTCGTTTGGCTTGACGAATGCTCCTGCAGCTTTCATGGACATGATGAATAGAGTGTTCCATGAATACTTGGACAAGTTTGTTGTGGTGTTCATCGAAGATATCCTTGTGTACTCTCGTACTGAGGAGGAGCATGAAGGTCATTTGAGGGTTGTCTTGCAAGTGCTTCTGGAAAATCAGCTTTACGCTAAGCTGAGCAAGTGTGAGTTTTGGCTTAAGGAAGTTGTGTTCCTTGGTCATGTGGTTTCGGCTGAGGGGATTCGTGTTGATCCTCAAAAGATTGAGGCGGTTATGAATTGGAAGCCCCCTAAGTCTGTTCATGAAGTCCGTAGTTTCCTTGGGTTGGCAGGATATTATCGGAGGTTTGTGGATGGATTTTCGAAGATTGATGCACCTTTGACGAAGTTGTTGCAAAAAGATATCAAGTATGAGTGGACGGAAGCAAGACAACAAGCTTTTGAGAAGCTTAAGGCAGCTTTGACGCAAGCTCCTATCTTGGTTCAACCTGAATCAGGAAAAGAGTTTGTGGTGTACAGTGACGCATCCTACGTTGGTTTGGGGTGTGTGCTAATGGAAGAGGGTAAGGTGGTGGCTTATGCATTGCGACAGTTGAAGGTGCATGAGTGCAATTATCCTACGCATGATATTGAGTTAGCTGCGGTGGTTTTTGCTTTGAAGATTTGGAGACATTATCTTTATGGTGAGAAGTATACTGTGTACACGGATCACAAGAGTTTGAAGTATCTGATGTCTCAGAAAGAGTTGAATCTTAGGCAACGACATTGGGTGGAGTTGCTTAAAGATTACAATCTGACGATCGTGTACCATCCGAGGAAAGCTAATGTGGTGGCGGATGCCTTGAGCAGGAAGGTAGCAGCGGAGTTAAGGGCTATGTTTGCCAGCTTGAGTATATCGCAAGATGGAGGTCTTGTGGCTGAATTGCAAGTGAAACCATCTCTGGTGCAGTTGATAAAAGATAAGCAGTTGTTGGATGATTCTTTGGTGTCACATGTTTAGGATATTGCTAAGGATAGATCATCGGATTTTTGTTTTAATGATGATGGAGTTCTATGTTTTGGAAGTGGGATAGTAGTGCCAAATGATGCGGAGTTGAGGCGTACTATTCTGACTGAAGCTCATAGTAGTCCTTTTGCTATGCACCCTGGTAGTACAAAGATGTGTCGTGATCTTAAGGATGAGTACTATTGGGTGGGTTTGAAGAAAGATGTTGCTGAGTATGTGAGCAAGTGCATGGTATGTCAGCGAGTTAAGGCTGAGCATCAATTTCCTTCTAGGTTGTTGCAACCATTGAGGATTCCTGAGTGGAACTGGGAAAGGATTACCATGGACTTTGTGTCTGGTTTGTCTTTGTCTCCATCGAAGAAGAAATCGGTGTGGGTGATTGTGGATCGCATTACGAAGTGTGCTCATTTCTTACCTGTGCATACTACGTACACATTGGATAAGCTTGTAGAGCTGTACATTGCTGAGATTGTGCGGCTGCATGGTGTGCCAAAGTCGATCGTGTCGGATAGAGATCCGAGGTTTACATCGCGTTTCTGGGAATGTTTGCATCAAGCATTGGCTACACGGCTGAATTTCAGTACTTCTTATCATCCACAGTCGGATGGACAGTCTGAGCGTGTTATCCAAGTGCTTGAGGATATGTTGAGGTGCTGTGTGATTGAGTTTCAAGGCTCTTGGGAGAAGCATTTGCCTTTGGTGGAGTTTGCTTATAATAATAGCTACCAGGCAAGTATTCAAATGACACCTTATGAAGACTTTTATGAGAGGAAGTGCAGAACTCCTCTTTGCTGGGCTGAAACGGGTCAGAAGTTGATCTCGATGCCGGCTTTATTGAAAGGAACCACCGAGAAGGTGAAACTCATATGCGAGTGGTTGAAGGCAGGTTCTGATCGATAGAAGTCTTACGCGGATTTGAAACGTAAGGAGATTGAGTTTGCGGTGGGTGATCGTGTGTTTTTGAAGGTTTCGCCTTGGAAGAAGGTGATGAGGTTTGGCCGGAAGGGTAAGTTGAGCCCTAGGTATATTGGACCATATGAGGTGATTGAACGTGCGGGTCCTGTTGCTTATAAGCTGAGGTTACCGCAAGAGTTCGAAAAGATACATGATGTGTTTCATGAGGTATGGATCAGATCCTTCGTATGTTATGCCTGTGGAGGAAGTAGAGTTGAATCCATATTTGACCTATGATGAGGAGCCGATTGAGATTCTGGATTCGGACAGTAAAGTTCTTCGAGGTAAGATCATTGAGTTGGTTAAGGTGTTGTGGAGGCATCGTGGTGTTGAGGAAGCCACGTGGGAAAGAAAAGATGACATGAAGAAGCAGTTTCCTTACCTTTTTCCTCTAGATAAATTTCAAGAACGAAATTTCTTAAGGGGGGAGAGTTGTAACACCCCAATTTTGGGCTTGGAAGTCTGGGGTCTGAGCCGGACTGGTTTGAGAAACGGTTCGAATATAAAAGGAGGTTTTAGGGAACGCCTAGTTCGGGATGCTTTAAAAATATAGAAAAATATCTAAAAATCCTCATTTAATATATATAAGAGAGTGGTGAAATCAATTTTACAAAATAAGGTTTGGAAATACTACATATCGGTGTAGTGACCAAATTGCGATTTTTGCAAAGTTTAGTAGTGACTGTTTTGTAAAGGATTGAAACTTTGAATCTTTAAGGAGCTAATTTACCCAAAATGTTTTCTCCAGATTTTTCCTAAATTTGGGTGATTTAATTAATGATTTAATTAAATAAAAGAAAGGTGGAAACTACTTTTTGATTTTCATAACTACCTTTCTCTAATTTTCTCTCATTCTTTTTTCTCTCAAAATCCTATCATCCAAACATCTTTTCTCCAGCAAAATTCACATTGATTTTTACTTCAATTGATGAGATTTCCATCCCTCATTGGTTCCTAATCAATCTTGCAACAAATCCTTTTGATTTCCACATTGTATTTTCATGGAATTTTGCCCAAATCAAGGAGAAGTCATCTTTTAGAGGTAAGATTGTTCTTCTCCTTTAAATACTCAATTCTTTACTGAAATTCCCAAGTTTTTAATCCTTTATTAAAGTTTTATAAATGGTTTTAATGTTAGAAACAAGATTTTGGCTTAAAACTCAAGATTTTGGAAGAGATCTTGAAAGATTTTCGTTGTAATTGATTGGACACTGTTTTGAGAAAGTTCTCTAATGTATTTTGGATGTTAAATGATGTTAGAAATGAGGTTTTATCAATCCAATCCCGAATAGGTTGTGTTTCCTAAGTTTTTGCTTATGAAAATGGTGGTTTTTGAGGTGTTTTTTGTGTTCTGCTATAGCTGGAGGTATAAGGACGAGTTTAGAGTTGTTTTTTTTTATGTTAGTTGATGTTTAGAAATGATTAGAAGTGATGGATCTTGGTTGGGTTCAGTTTTGGAAGAGTTTGGAGGTGATTTCGATTGTGTTTGGTAGTCGAAACGTTGTGTTTTCTTAGAGCAGCGAGTTTAGGAGGGTTGGCTGAAGATTTCAAAGCATGATGATGCATTAATCCTCTGCTTTGATGTGTCTAAAACAGGGGAGACATCTTCGGACACATTCGGAGTTAATCCGGAAGCTTAGTTGGCATTTCGGCAAGGAAGAGAAACGAAATCGATCAGTGCGATTGAGTTTGAAGTCCATGAGGACAAAAATACAAGGTTTGGGGATTTATGAGAGGTTTGAAACCCCTTCCTAAGTCCGGAAGTAAGTATGGTTTGATTTGGTCTCTCTAAAGTGGTGTTTGCCCTTAAAATGCTTTTACATGCTCATGGTTTGAGATTGTTAAATTCCTACTATTTTTATGCATGTTTTGGGGCATGAGATTATGCTTGTAGAGATGTCATGAGATGGCATGTTGCATTGAATAGATTGAGCTTTTGGTTTAAAGCAAAGTATGATTTATGATCTGAAATGTGGTGAGAAAACCTTTGAATTTTATTGCATGAAAAACAATAGGTGTGATGATATTTTGACACATTATATTGGCATAGATGTTGAGAAACTTACCGGATATAATTGATCGATCAATAGGATGAGAGTGCACTATAAACTAAAAATTCGTACCTGCTCTTTGGTTAAGCCAAAGGGAGATATTCCAATGATGGGCATTCCATCGGGTAGGACTTGGTGAAATACCCAAGCTTTGTGGCGATGGGAGATTCCGCCATGTGAGTACGGTGATGAGAGATTCCACCGGAAGTTGTGCTGCTAGACAAGTGAGTACGGTGATGTGAGATTCCACCGGAAGAGTCTAGTGTAGAAATATGTCCACATATCCGAGTATTAATGAGATGTTAAATGCCAATATAAATGATGAAATGGTTTTTGTTACACATGTACCTTTGATGAAATGATTTATGCTATGAGTTATGCATATGTGTTTTGTTTAGAAATGCTTTGACAATACAAGCATGTGAATGGCCTTGCCATGAGATTTGCATTGGTTTTAATGCATGAGATAGAATGAAGGTACATGTGATTTCAATCAGTTTTGCTTTGAAAGTTTTTCAAGCATGAGAAAAAGATGAGCATGTGGTTTAAACGCTTTAATGAAAGTGTTTTCTAAATGTGCATTATTGTGATTGTTTTCTTTAGAGCATGCCTCACTAAGCATTTGTTCTTACGCTCTCTTTTACCAATAATGCAGATAATTGAGGTGTTTAAGGGCAACAAGGAAGTTAAGTTCATCCAAGGAAATCCAAGCTTACGTATGGTGAAGTTTTCATACACTATTAGTTTTGATAAATTGGCAATGGGAACCTAAGATTTGTTTTGGGAGATGTATTAAACTCCCTAAGGTTGTGGCATGTTTGCCTTGGTTGGTTTGAATTGTAAGTGGCCTTAATTGCTTGTTTAGAGGTTTGATTTCCCTATTTGGATTTGATATTAGGAAGCATGCGACTAGACTTGTGAGTTTTCAAGTTTGATGCTATGAAGGTGTTTAGGAGTTCTAAATATCAACCTTATATGCTTGATGATTTGTTGGTATGTTTGGAGAGTCTTTTGGATGTGTTTGAATGGGTTTATGCATGAAAAACCAGCATTTGTTGCAGTTTTTGGGCAAACCGTATCGAAACACCCTCTAGTGTTTCGAAACGGGGGCCTGAAATGGCCTTCGTGTTTCGAAACGCTAATGGATGTTTCGAAACGATTTGGCTACTAGAATGCCACGTTTTGGAACTGGTCTCCGAACCAACCTACGTATCGGAACGGTCAATGCCGTTTTGATCCAGCGTTCCAATACAACAGGTGGACGTTTCGAAACAGGTGACAGTTGGGCACAGATTTGAATGGTGCTGAAGTTTGCAAGATTAACATTTTAATCCCAAATGTTGAATTTGAAATTGCTTGAGTTTGAGATGTTCATTTAAGATGAAATTTGGCAGAGAAGCATGTAACAAGACTAATTTCATATCGGTAACCTTAAATTTAGTAAAGACCTTCTAATTTACAGGAATTACATTTTGGTCCCTAAACTTGTAATAAGTGCAATTGAGTCCCTATATGTTACCTGATCGTTGTACCTTTCTCAAATATGTTTTATGAGTACTCACTTAGGGTTAACGTGTATCTAGACAAGATTAAAATGAAAAAAAAGGGTCGTGAATCAAGGTTGACTTTCGAGTTGACTTTGGTTTTCCCCGTGTAATCTTCGTAGTTCGGGTCTACCGTCTAGGCCGGGCTAAGGGGGTTACAACTAATCTCTGCCTTCTTCTTTGGAACAAGTCTTCCTTCTTCATCTCTTTTCATGGGAATGATTGGTCCATCTTCTACAACATCCCAAATGGTGTAATCATTTGAATTGATGAAGAGGCGCATTCAGTTCTTCCAATAATGATAGTTATCCCCATTGAAGAATGGTGGTTTGGTGATAGATTGTGACTCGTACATGCTTGGCCCAGAGGTAGATGCCATGGCTTGACATGGAAATTGATTAACACTCTTCTAGGATCTCCTCTTGTGGTTGTGAAGCCTTCAAAGAGGTAGGCTATGATACCAATTGTTGAGTGGATCGAATTAACCGATATGGCCAAGAGAGGGGGTGAATTGGCACTTTAAAAAATGAAGGGAGAAAAAATAACAGTTAAAATGATAGACAAGGAAATTATAGTGGTTCAAGCTTCTAAACAAGCTCTACATCCACTACCTTTGCTCCCACTAAGGATTTTCAACAAACTCTTCACTAATTTGTTCTTCCCCTTTTCTAGGTTAAGGAAACAACCTTTACAAATGTTCAATCTTACTACCCCAAAGATTGAATCACAAGATTGACACTTTACAACGAAGATGTTGGCTATTACAATTTATCTCTCACAAGATAAATATAGCCCAAATGGATTACAAACACTCCCAAAACTCACAAATTTGATTTACACTAAGAACTCTAAGAGTTGGGTACACGAGTTTGATAATAAGGGCTTATGGTTTGGATTGGATTGCTTGGATGTTGCTTTGAGGTTCAATAGTTGTTGTTGGTGCTTTTGAGGCTTGCTTTTTTACCTTCGCATTGATTTCTAGCCGTTTGGGTGGTTGAGATCATCAATAGAGCCGTTGGGGCTCTATATTCCCTCCATAAATATTGTTCTGTAACTACCCGTATCGGAACACGAGGCCATGTATCGAAACAAACACAAAAAAAGTTGTTGTGTGTAAAAAGATGATCGTATCGAAATGGCTATAGGTCGTATCAAAACAGTTTGAAACTGTAAAATGGTGTTTCGAAACACCAAAGGGGTGTATCGAAATAGGTAACCAATTTTCAAAAATTCAGTTGTGACAGTAACGGCTAGTTCATCTAATGCTCTATTTTGAAAGTACTTAACCCCTGTATCGAAACGGGTATAAGTCGTTACGAAACAACACTTAGAAATAAAAGCCCATATGAAGGTTGTATCGAAACGAGCAAGCTCGTTTCGAAACCTTTGTCTCGATACAGATTAGTCCGTATCGAAACGGACGTTTCCAGTGGCAAAACGTATCGAAACACTTTGAGGGTGTTTCGAAACGCCTGAGCAATTTTGAGCATTTTGGCTTTGAAACACTTAGAAAATTTTATGGGGTTTAAGTTTTGACTTCAAAACATTTCAAGTCTAAAATTTACTTGTCAAAAGTGAGACTTTTGATTACTTAAAATTTTATTTATTTTGCAATTTGGTCCTTAGATTATTTGTTATATCAAAATCAAACATTGGTTTTACATCGTGCACTAAAACCCCTAAACACTAGAGTCTAAACAAACTCTTTAAACCCTAAAACTAATGTGATTGTGAAAAAAAATTTCACAAACGCTTGTGAATGGAATAATTACACATGAAGTTGGTTATATTATGTGATCTTGAATATACACTTCAAAAATCATGTCAAAATTTTAAGGGTAAATTACCTTCAAGATGACTAAATTATTGATTCAATTCTATGAATTTTATCAATTAAACTACTAAATTATTAAAATTATTTCAATCAAATCACCGGTCATTAATTGTTAATGGAGTTGATGTTGTGACAATTAAATAAATTTATATAATAACACGGTTCTCATTACTTAAATATTGAATCAAGCTACAAGCCATTTCATCACTTTTATCTCAAAGGTTAAGAAAACATTCAACAAATAGATAAAATAAAATGGTAGCTAGACTTTTTCTAAAGAAAAAGTTGATTGGAGAAGAAGGACAAAGATGTAAAATATCTTTTCAATATTACAAATATAACACATAATTAATATTAAAGACACATGCAGATGCAAGTACATTGGACAAACGGTTGTTTAATAGACTTAACAAATCAACCGTAAAATAATTATAATTTTTTTAATATACTGGTTTGATATAAGGGTAATATTTGTTCAATTTTTTATTTTTTTCAATAAGACACACATACCTTACAGAACTAGTGCTCGAACCCAGATCACACCTGGATAAATTACATCATCCTTTACCACTGAAACAACAAAGGGTGAGCATTATTACAAAATTAAATATTAATCACATAGTTTTATTCAAAAAATTCAGACACCTAATATATATATATATATATATATATAATTCCCGCACTTATTTTATACTTGATCCAAAAAAATTATAAAATGCGTAAAAGAAGTAAATAATTTATTAATTCAAACTTTAAAAATACCATAAACATTTATAATTGTTTAACATAAAAAAACTTGTCATACAAATGTTTCACACGTTTTTTTAAAATATTTTCTTTCACTTTCCCTTTACTTATTTGCTTTATTTTCTTGTTAAATTAAATTGTTAAGGTCATAATTATCCCTCAACAGTGAAAGAGATCCTTGCTTTGTTGTCAACATTTGGCATGATTTGAATTCAAATAAGATCAAAATTCCCGTTCCCCATCCTTAGGATAAAAATATTTTACTCTTTTCGTTGTCTTTATTTATGCTCCCACGCTTAAAATTAAGTTTATAATTTAGAGTTTAGGGTTTTATGTTAGTGTTTAAGAAATTTATGGTATGATGTATTTTTAAGGTATTGGGTGTAGGGTTTAAGATTTAGAATTTAGGGCTAGGGCTTGAAATTTAATTTTGTAGTATTTTTTAGTGTTGGGGCATAAGTAGGGGTACTGAAAAAGGGCAGGGAATTTTTATCCCCTAAGTAGAAAATGTTCAAAAATTAGCCCCCAAATCAATTAGGATAGATTTTTTCGAACAAAATTCATCCGTTCTTTTTCTTAAACCATTTTATAGTTTCACCAATACTTTTATGTCATGTGTATTAATGATTTAATATCACTATTCTATTGATTGTTGGTGTTTTATTAATAATACACATGACATAAATTCATTGATACAAATTTTATTCATAACTTTCATATAGGATATCAATAATCATATTGATCTCCTTTCAAAAAAAATTTTTTAGTTAAAATGTGTTTCATTATCCAAGAAGCAGCGAAATGTTATAAAAAAACATACAATCTATACGAGGGATTGCCTAACTTAGGATCCCCAATCAATACTCAAATATATATTTACCCTATCATTATTATTTTTTGTTTATATTTTTCCATAAAAATATGAAAACGAATTTGTACTATATCTTTATACAAGAAATAATTTGCTCTAAAGAACGATAAGTCTTCTGAATTGTCTAAACTTGTACTACTCTCAAATATAAAATATATATATATAGGGTATAAATTTGTTTTCAGGTTAATTTAAGCTTTTCCAAGGTCCATGTGCTCCATGGTAAGATCGTTCGTTCGGGCAAAACTAAAAAAGTAGGAAGTGGAGTCATTATTACTTCTTTTCCCCTGAAAAAGGTGTTTTATTTTATTTATAAAAAAACACTCTTTAAGGTATTTCTCAATATAAATCTAATACAAGAAAAGAGAGTGGTTGATTACGAGATCTGAATACATGTATTTATACAACTTCATCAAGGTCCCATGCTACAAATAATCTTTTGTCTTTTTTGGTGTCCTTACGTTATTGCACTAAAAATTATGTTTAGAGTTTCAGGTTAAGATTTAAGATTGATGTTTAAGGAATTGGAGATAGAGTATTTTAGGATTTTAAACCGAATTTAAGGTTAAGACTTAAAATTTATTTTTTTAATATTAGAACATAAAAATATACTAAAAAGGAGTCATTGATTTTTGTTCCTCATGTTAGACTCAATCTAATGGTATTATTACTCCCAATATATCCATTTCATTATTTATTTAAGTAAATAATACCATTTCTAGATTATTTATCAAAATAGTATCTTTTCGGTAAAAGTGTGCCATGTACGACGAACTTTCTAGAAAGCGTTCTCTAAAACAATACTCTCTGCCAACGTGATTTTCGGGTAGTTTTGCTGTGAGGCAGATTAAAAAGAGGTTAAAATTAGGCTGACTTATTGTACTGATATCCAGTTCCAACATAAATTCTTACAATGCGGTAACATAAGTGCTTACAATAACTGTAAGAAAAACGACAGTTAAACAAATACTTATCAAGGTAAGAAATTGTGTAATAACATAAACGGTTACCCGTTAACATTAATTCTTACAAAACGCATAAGATCTTAGGTTGCTACATAAGTTCTTATGGAACCTACTTAAATTATTAAAAAAAAATTGTTAGAAAATATGTTATAACACATTCTTACCCAAGATCACCAAATCCAAAATTCTTTCAACTTAGGGTAAGAAATTGTGTTATAACATAAACTCTTAGAGAATAACATTATTTCTTACCAAAGTCATTAGATTTTTGGTAAGTACACAAATTCTTCATGAACCAACATAAGCCGCTACACAAATGGTAGTAAAATATGTGATAACACAATTTCTTACGGGCATAAAATTGTAGAAGATAATATTATTTGTTACCGAAATCATAAGAAATAGGGTAGCTACACAAATTGTTACAACACCTACATCAATTATTACAAAACTGGTAAGAAAAAAGTTATTAACACAAATTCTTACCCTATATCACTAAATTTAAAACTAGCGAAACTTATGGTAGGAAATTGTGTTATAACATAAACTTTTAAAGGATAACTTTATATCTTACCAAACTCATAAGAAATTGGGTACTTACACAATTTTTTTACGAAACTTACATAAATTTTTATAGAACCAATAAAAAAAGTAATAACACGAATTCTTACCTCATATCACCAAATCTAAAACAAGCGAAACTTATGGTAGGAAATTATGTTATAACATAATTTCTTAAAGGAAAACTTTATATCTTACCAAACTCATAAGAAATAGGGTACCTACACAAATTGTTACGAAATTTACATAAATTATTACAAAGATGTTAATAAAAAAGGTAATAACACAATTTCTTACGTGTAAAAAATTGTGTTATGACATAAAATCGTAGAAAATAACATTCTGTGTTACCCAACTCATAAGAAGTAGGGTAAGTAGTAGAACCTGTAAGAATAAAGGTAATAACACAAATTCTTACCTCATATCACCAAATTTAAAATCAACTAAATTTATGGTAGAAAATTGTGTTATAATATAAACCCCTAAAGCATAACTTTATATCTTACTAAACTAATAAGAAATAGAGTAGCCACACAAATTGTTACGAAACCTACATAAATTATTGTAGAATCGATAAGAAATATGTAATAACACAAATTCTTACCTCATATCACCAAATCTAAAACCAACGAAATTTTTGGTAGGAAATTTTGTTATAACATAAAATGTAACGCCCTGGAAAACGGGCTAGAAGATTTGGGTAAATTACCGGAATCGGGTTGAAATTTTAATTTAGACTAATTAATTAATTTCAGAAATAATTTAGGTAATTAAATTGATTCTAGATAATTTATGATGGCAAGTTTTAGTGGAAAATATATTTAATAAGTTTCATAAAAGATGAAATTGAGTTTGAATAATTTTAATTAGGGTTGTTTTAATATTAATTAAATGAATACTATTTTACAAAAGGTTGTAAAATATTATTAATGGCATTTTTGTAAAAAATAATTAAAGTTGTGGTTTTATGGGATTATTTGACCATTTATTAAATAAGAATTTTATTATCTATTTCTAATTAAAATTTGACGATGATTATTATTTTATCAGGAAAGAAAGTTATGTTTAAACTTATCTCACTATTTTGATCTTCTTTGATTTTTCTTATTCAATTTCTATTTATTTTTTTTCTAAACCATTTCTAATCAATAGCCACAGAATAGATTTTGATTTCTCGCATCTTGTTTAATGGATTTCAAGTTGGAAGATTGGAGGAGTAATTTTGATTTTCAAGTTTCAATTTATTTGGGTAAGCTTTAATTTTCTAATGATCTCTTAATTATTTTGTGTTGATTTTCTATCAATTCCTTTGTCTTTTGATGTTAAAATGAATTTTAATAGATTGATTTAATTTCTAGATGCTAAAGAGTGAATTATGATTTGATAGATGAAATCTAAATGTTTTAATTGAGTTATGTGTTATTCTTGTGGGTTAGATATAATTTAATCCTAATTTTATGAAATTGATTCTAAAATTAATCTAATCGGTTGAATTTAGATTATAATTCTTGAATTGGGGCTTTTGGTAAAGTGTTGATTTAATTATCGGATCAAATATGAGGTTGCTATAGCTGTTTATTGAAATTTCTGTAAGAAACAGGGGAGTACTGCTCTGACCTTCGAAGGATTTGTATTTGTGTTATATATATATATGGTTAGAATAATTTACACTATGTAAAATAATCTCATCCATTTTACTCATCCAATGGTCCTAGATTAGTGTAAAACTAGATGAGTTTTACACCATGTAACTTGATCCCATCCCATCCCATCCCATATATATATATATATGTATATATATATATATATATACATGAGTTATGATCAACTTACACAATGTAAAACTCTTTAAGTTTTACACGTTTTCTGGATCGTTAGATGAGGGAAATCGATGGCTCAGATTAACTCCTTGCTCTTTTTTTCCAAATGATAATCTTCACATATTTACTGTTAATCTCATCCATTCGTTGCACTCATCCAACGGTCCAAAAATATGTAAAACTTAAAGAGTTTTACATTGTGTAAACAGATCTTATCCCTATGTATATATACTTACATTATGTAAAACTTAAAGAGTTTTACACGTTTTTTGAGTCGTTTCTGGGAGGAAATGGATGGTTGAAATTAACTATGTGTTTTTAATTCCCAAGTAATAATCTTCACATATTTTACTGTTAATTTTTTTTTGCTCGGCAAACATGTATAATTTTACTGTTAATCTCATCCATTCGTTTCACTCATCCAACAATCCAAAAAAACATGTAAAACTTAGAGAATTTTACACAATGTAATTTGATCCTATCCCATATATATATTACGTGGAAAAATAAAAGAATGAAAAGGGGTAAATATGATATAGGTTTAAACATGGCATATAGACAAGATTAATATAATGAAACAAATATGGCTGCTAATCGGAGTGAGGCCTTAGCGGGTTTCACTTCGGTTTTCCCCATGTAACTCGTTCGGTCCGGGTCTGCTGGCTAGGTCGGGATGAGGGGGTTACACTTGGTGGTATCAGAGCCTCGGTTACGAGGTCTCCCGGGAAGGTAAGTCATGTAAGTTGGTTTGTTTGGTTTGTTTGCCATTGCACGGTGTGTGAAAGCGTGTTTTATTGTTCTTGTTGTTGGTTGAAGTTTAGTCGAGTGTTCCCGTTGCTAGGTGTTGTTATTGGAAAATGGTTTCGATTTAAAAGAACTTGAGCACTCGGATCTTTGCCCTTGCTAACCCAATGTTTTCTTGTGTGTGATGTGTTTATTGTTTAGATTTTATATTCCTTATGGTATGACCGAGAGGACGACCTAGAGCGGGTGATCAGGCACTCGGGGATGTGCCTCCTGCTCTCAATGGTAATGAGGCGAATGTCGAAGGTAATGTGCCTCCGGCCGGTGCGAATGTTGGAGGTGATGGTAATGGACCTCAAGCCAGTGCGAATGTTGGAGGAAATATAGCTCAGGCTGGTCAAGACCAGGCAGCTGCGAACATGACTCATTTGATTCAGACTATAGCCAAGGCTTTTCAGATAGCTTTGGCCGGTATACATGTTGCAGCACCACCTCAGGGTGCGGGGACATGTTTACCCCTTTAGAGGCTTCATAGCTTTGGTGGAGTTGAGTTATGTGGTTAGACTCCCAAGGGTTCAGAGGCCTGGCGCAAGAGCACTACACGAATCTTAGATTAGATGGAGTTCTCATACGCTCGTAAGTTGGGTTGTGTGGTCTCCTTGCTTTAGAGAGATGCATAGGCTTGGTGGACTATCGTTACTTCGGGTATGGCAGAAGTGGATGTCACTTGGGAATTCTTCAGAACAACCTTTAAGAAGAAGTAACTTGGAGTCTGATATCAGGATGAAAAAAGAGAGAATTTATGGCCTTGGTTCAGGGTAGTAAGACGGTGTCAAAGTATGAAATTCAATATGTAAGGTTTGTAACGCCCCGGTTTTGGGCTTAGAAGTCTTGGGCGTTGACCGGTTGGTCAAAGTGCTGTTCGAATCGTAAGTGGTTAAATTAGGAAAACCTAGTTCGGGTTGCATTAAAAATATGGAAAAATGTTCTAAAATCATCTTTTAATATAGATTGATGAACTGTGAAAACAATTTTGGAAAATGAGTTTTGGAAGGTTGACATTTTGGCTAGTGACCAAAATGTAATTTTCGCAAATTTGGTGGCTGTTTTAAAAAGGATTGAAACTTTGAATCTTTAAGGAGCTATTTGCCAAAAAGTGAATTCTCCAGATTTTTCTAAGATATTTTAATCCTAAAATCTGATTTTAAAGGTTTGATAAAAGGAGGGAAACTCATTTTACTATTTTTCTTTCCTAACTTCCTATTTTCTCTTCTCCTTTTCTCTCCAACCAAACATCACCATTTTCAGAGATTTTGATCTGATTTCTTCACCTAAATTCATCTTTTCAACTCACAATTGTTAGCAAATCATTGTGTAATCAAAACCTACTCAATTGCTACAAGTTTCAACAAAGTTTTCATTCCAAAAAGGGGAGAAATCACAAGTTTGGAGGTATGAACGATTCTCCTCTGAACTTTAAGTTCTTTAATGAAATTCCTAAAGTTTTCAATCCTAAATGTATGTTTAATTAAAGGTTTTCAAGTAGATTTATGGATCTTGGCTAATTATGCAAGATTTTGGTGTTTTCATTTGATTTTCGTTTGATCTGTTAAATCTGAGTTTTGAGAAGTGTTTTTGATGATAAATGATCATTAAATTGATGTGGAAGTGAGTCTTGATTAATGCAATCCCGGATAGGTTGTGTTTCCTAAGTTTAGCTTGTGTTTTAAGGTTGTTTTTGAGGTGATTTTGGTGTTCTGGTGTTGCTGGAGGTATAAGGTTGCTTTTAGGTTGTTTTTAGATGTGGTTTGATGTTAATAGATGTGAGGTTTTGCTGGTTTATGGCTGGGCTTTGTTTGGAAGTGTTTTGGATGCAATTTCGGTTGTGTTTGGTGGCCGAAATTGGAGGTTGATTGAGAGCAGCGAGTTTAGGTGCTTTCATTGAAGCAATTAATGCAAGATGATGCATTAATCCTCTGCTTTGATGTGTTGAAACAGGGGAAGCTTCTTTGGATTCAAGTTCGGTTGATTTGGAGGCTTGATTTGGTGCTTAGGCTTGAAGCTAAGTGGTTTTTGGTGAGTGCAACTTTGGAATTGGATTTTCAGCTTTTTAAACAAAGGTTTGAAGGTTATGGGAGCTTAGTTTAAGTCTAAACAACTTTGCTAAGCTCAAGTGTAAGTTTCCGGATTTTCTCTCTAGTGGTGGCCATGACTTGATATTTTGCAAAGTGATGATTTGCATGATTTGTTTACTGTTTTGAAAGCATGTTTTAGTATGGATTTTGCTGTTGATTTAAGCCATGTGTTGAAGGTAACTCTAGGTAGGAGTTCCTTGATTTTGTACATTGTTTAAATGTGGATTTGATGCATGAAATGCATGATGAAATGGCTTGGTTTAAATGCTTTAAAACAGTGGATATTATGATGAAATTGATGTATATTGGCAAGTGATGTTTTTAAAAAAAGTGAAGGTCACTAAGGTGGTTAAAAGTCCTTGAGTGAGCCTTGTTACATGAACATCAAGGTGGTTAAAAGTCCTTCGATGTTGCGGACTCTAAGGTGGTTAAAAGTCCTTAGGTGCTCCTTTCCTTGGTGGTTAAAAGTCCATGGGGCCAAGGTGTTTAAAAGTCCTTGGGGCCAAGGTGTTTAAAAGTCCTTGGGGTGATTCAAGTTACGGACACAAAGGTGGTTAAAAGTCCTTGTGTGGTCCATGATCATGGTGTTTAAAAGTCCATGGCCAAGGTGTTTAAAAGTCCTTGGGGTCAAGGTGTTTAAAAGTCCTTGACAAAGATGTTGATCTTGTTCATCAAAAATGGAATTTGTCACTTGTGCCAATATGACATGGAAAGTGTGTAAGAAGCATATGATGCTTGGTTTGATTATGTTATAAGCATGTGGTTACATGGTTCCAAGAATGCTTTGAACTTATGCATGGATTGATTTAAAGCATGTTTTGTAAATGGTTTTAAATGCGTTATTGAAATGTTTTAAATGAGCATGCCTCACTAAGCTTTTGCTTACGCTCTCTACGTTTTCTTAATTCAATAATGCAGAGAATTAGAGCATCTTGTGGGCTGCAAGGGAGGGCAAGCAATCAAGTTCTACTTAAGCTCAATGTATGAGGTTTTACAAGCACTTTTAGCTTTTTGGTTGATTTGGCAATGGGGGACCAATGTATATGTTTTGGGAGGTGTTTAAGACTCCCTAAGTCTGTTAAATGTTGTTGAGAATGTTGGTTTTTGATTTGGAACCTTATATGCTTGTTTTGCAAGTTTGGAGTTGAATGGATAGCTTAACTAGGAAGCATGCCTTATAAATCGGGGTTTTTCTTATGTGATGTTAATGTGTTAAATTGATGATGCAATTGAGGTCCTTGCATGTTGGTTGACTTTGTATAATGGTTTGGTGATGTTAATTTGATGTTTGAAGCATGTTTGATGCTGTTTTGGAGTTGTCTGCAGACAGGGGTATCGATACTTGGGCTTGGGGTATCGATACACCTGAGCCAAATTTGCAAGTTTCAGGCCAGGGGTATTGATACCTGATGAACGAGTATCGATACCATATGAGTGGAGTATCGATACCTGATGAACGAGTATCGATACCCTTGCTTGAATTTGTTTTGTTTTGTTTACGTTTTGGTCTTGAATCTTGTATGATCAATTGTATGAGCTGTGGATGTCCTTTTGAGCTGAAATTTCACAGAGATGCATGTAACCTGACTAATTTCAAGTTGGTAACCCTAATTTGGGTTAAGTCCTTTAATTTATCAGAAATTACAATTTGGTCCCTAAAGTTGTAATTTGTTCAATTGGGTCCTTGTTTGATCTCTGATGGATGTAATCTTTTAACATGTTGTTTGTATGGTCACACATAGGAGTAATGTGCATCTAGATAAGATTAAAAAGAAAAAAAAGGGTCGTTAATCAAGGTTGACTTTCGGGTTGACTTTGGTTTTCCCCGTGTAATCTCCGTAGTTCGGGTCGGGCGTCTAGGCCGGGCTACGGGGGTTACATTTGGTGGTATCAGAGCTGAGTTCTTGAGTAATTGGGAATGTTGTTGTGCATGATTGAAGCATGGTTTGGTTTGTATGCTCGTTGGGTGAAAGCATGTTCAGTGATTTATGTTGATGATGTTTTTGTGAAGTATGTTGTGATGATGCATGATAAGGGTACCCATTACCAAACAAAAGCTAAAGAAATGATGTTGATTTTGAAAGAGATTGAGCTTGAATACTTGACATTGCTTACCTTGCTGGGCCTGACTTGTTTTATTTTGCATTGTTATTATATGGTAAAGTATGGCACCACGTAGAGAGTTAAGGAGTAACGTAAGAGCTACGACTCCTGAAGGGAATGTGAATGATGAGCACACTGGTAGTGCTGTGCTACCTCCTCCTCCACCTGGTGGTGGTGCGGAGAGGGGAAGAGCTGGAGCTGAGGCAGCTGGTGCTGGAGCTGCAGGACCTGAGGTTGGTCAGGGACAAGCGATGCCTGACATGTCTGCTTTGGTACAAGCTATTGCGGGTGCTTTTAGAGCAGCAGTAGCTGGAGCTCAAGGAGCTGGGCATCAGGGAGATGCTGGTGTAAGACTACCCTTAGAGCGTCTGCGCAGTCTTGGTGGGACTGAGTTCAGAGGTATGTCAGCTGAGAGGTCGGAAGCTTGGCTGGAGAGCACCAAGCGTGTTCTGGGACAGATGAGTTGCACGGATGTGCAAAAGTTGGGCTGTGTGGTATCTTTGTTGCAAGGTGATGCCTATACGTGGTGGACGACCACAATCTCTGGGATGGCTGAAGCTGACATCACTTGGACATTCTTCCTGAATGCATTCAAGAGGAGATATATGGGAGTGAGATATCTGGATGAAAAGAAGCGTGAATTCATGTCTCTGACTCAGGGGAACATGAGTGTGGCTGAGTATGAGGTACAGTTTGTACGCCTTAGCCAGTATGCACCGGAGCTGGTACCTGATGAGCGAGAGAGGTGCGAAAGGTTTCGTTATGGCTTAGTGCCGGATGTTAAGACCTATATGTTGACAGCTGAGTACAATGATTTTGATGTGTTGGTTGGTCGATCCAAGGATATTGAGATGAATCTGAGTTTGTCTGCGAAAGGTGCTGGAGCTAGTTCTGGGAAGAGAGCTGCCGAGTATAGTTCCGGAGGTGGACGGAACAAGAGAGGACGTGATCAGAGGTTTCAGTCTTCAGCTAAGAGAGGTGGAGGTGCACCTGCTAGAGGAGGTTTTGCTAGGGCTGAGCCTAGTGCTTGTTGGATCTGTGGTTCTCGTGGTCACTTGAGGCGTGACTGTCCTCGTGCTGGTAGGGAGGTGCAGACTCCTGTTGTGGCAGCTGGTAATGTTGGTTATGAGTGCTGGAATTGTGGTTCTGCTGACCACTTGAGACGTGATTGTCCGAGAATGGCTGGTGGCCAAGAGCGTGCTCCTGCTGTTGCGGCACCGCAGAGAGGTCGTGGGCGCGGCCGTGGTAATTTCCAGAGGCGTGAGGAAGGTGGCCGAGGAGTAGCTCATGATGTAGCTATTCAACCTGAGGGTGGAGGCCAGGCGAGGGTGTATGCTCAGCGCGAAAGAAGGAATGATGCTGATGTGATTGCAGGTACCTTTACTTTGCAATCCATGTCTTTGCTTTCCTTGATTGATTCTGGATCTACTCATTCATACATTTTGCGTGAGCATGCTGAGTTGCTTGGTTTGCCTGTTGAGTCTTTGGATGTCGGTGTTAGAGTCACTAGTTCTTTTGGTGAAACTGTTGTGACTCGTAAGCTGTATAGAAGGTGCCCTTTGGTTGTTCAAGAGCATGTCTTTCATGTTGATCTTATGGAGTTGCCCTTTTATGGTTTTGATGTGATCCTTGGTATGGATTGGCTTGCTGAGCATCGTGCTGTTGTGGATTGTGAGAATAAGCGGGTGTCGCTTAGGCTGGCGGATGATTATGAAGTAGTGGTGGTTGGTGAGAATGTGAAGTTTCTTGCCAATGTTGTTTCTACCTTGGAGGCAAGTAGGATGCTGAGGCAAGGTTGTGAAGCCTATCTTGCCTTTGTGATGAATCCTAGCTCTAAGGAGTTGAGAGTGCAAGATATCCGCGTGGTGAAGGAGTTTCCTGGTGTTTTTCCTGAGGAATTGCCCGGTTTACCTCCTAATCGCGAGGTGGAGTTTGGTATTGAGCTGTATGAGAATACCACTCCTGTGTCCATTACTCCCTATAGAATGGCACCTAAGGAGCTGAAGGAGCTGAAGACGCAGTTGCAAGAGCTGCTTGATCGTGGTTTTATCCGGCCGAGTGTGTCGCCTTGGGGTGCTCCTGTCTTGTTTGTGAAGAAGAAGGATGGCACTATGAGGATGTGCATTGATTACCGTCAGCTGAACAAGTTGACTATCAAGAATCGGTATCCTTTGCCGAGGATTGATGATCTCTTTGATCAATTTCGGGGAGCTGCTGTGTTCTCTAAGATTGACTTGAGGTCAGGGTATTATCAGTTGAAGGTGAAGGATGTGGATGTGCCTAAGACAGCTTTCAGGACAAGGTATGGGCATTATGAGTTTCTTGTGATGCCGTTTGGTTTGACAAATGCTCCTGCTGCTTTCATGGACATGATGAATCGTGTTTTTCATGAATACCTGGACAAGTTCGTTGTGGTGTTCATTGATGATATCCTCGTGTACTCGCGTACTGAGGAGGAGCACGAAGAGCATTTGCGGGTGGTTTTGCAAGCTTTGTTGGAGAATCAGCTTTATGCTAAGTTGAGCAAGTGTGAGTTTTGGCTTAGAGAGGTGGTGTTTCTTGGACATGTCGTTTCAGCTGAGGGGATTCGTGTTGATCCTCAGAAGATTGAAGCGGTGATGAGCTGGAAGGTTCCTAAGTCTGTTCATGAGGTCCGTAGTTTCCTTGGCTTGGCGGGATACTACCGGAGGTTTGTGGATGGTTTTTCCAAGATTGCTGCTCCTTTGACGAAGCTTTTGCAAAAAGATGTTAAGTACGAGTGGACAGAGGCGAGGCAGCAAGCTTTTGAGAAGCTGAAGTTGGCTTTGACGCAAGCTCCTATCTTGATTCAGCCTGAATCAGGGAAAGAGTTCGTAGTCTACAGTGATGCATCCTATGTTGGTTTGGGGTGTGTGCTGATGCAAGAGGGTAAGGTTGTGGCTTATGCGTCGCGGCAGTTGAAGGTGCATGAGCGCAATTATCCTACGCATGATATAGAGTTGGCTGCAGTGGTTTTTGCTTTGAAGATCTGGAGGCATTATCTGTATGGTGAGAAGTGTACTGTGTACACGGATCACAAGAGTTTGAGGTATCTGATGTCTCAGAAGGAGTTGAATCTTAGGCAGCGACGTTGGCTGGAGTTGCTCAAGGATTATGATTTGACGATTGAATATCATCCTGGAAAGGCCAATGTTGTTGCGGATGCTTTGAGTAGGAAGGTAGCTGTTGAGCTGAGGGCGATGTTTGCTAGCTTGAGCATATCGCGGGATGGTGGCCTTGTTGCTGAGTTGCAAGTGAAACCTTCGTTGGTTCAGTTGATCAAGGATAAGCAGTTGTTGGATGATTCCTTGGTGTCTCATGTTCAGGATATCGCGGAGGGTAGACCTTCGGATTTCTGCTTTAATGAGGATGGAGTGTTGTGTTTTGGTAGTCGGATAGTTGTGCCTGCTGATGTTGAGTTGAGGCGTGCTATTCTGACTGAAGGTCATAGTAGTCCTTTTGCTATGCACCCTGGTAGTACCAAGATGTATCGTGATCTTCGCGATGAGTACTATTGGGTTGGTTTGAAGAAGGATGTGGCAGAGTTCGTGAGCAAGTGTTTGGTGTGTCAGCGGGTTAAGGCTGAACATCAGGTTCCTTCTGGTTTGTTGCAACCGTTGAAAATCCCCGAATGGAAGTGGGAGAGGGTTACCATGGATTTTGTATCTGGTTTACCTTTGTCTCCATCAAAGAAGAATTCTGTTTGGGTGATTGTTGATCGCCTGACGAAGTGTGCGCATTTCTTGCCTGTGCATACTACGTTTTCTTTGGATAAGCTGGCAGAGCTGTACATTGCTGAGATAGTGAGGTTGCATGGTGTGCCTAAGTCGATTGTGTCGGATAGGGATCCGAGGTTCACATCGCGTTTTTGGCAGTGTTTGCATCAAGCTCTGGGTACAAGGTTGCATTTCAGTACATCCTATCATCCTCAGTCGGATGGTCAATCTGAGCGGGTTATTCAGATTTTGGAAGATATGTTGAGATGCTGCGTGATTGAGTTTCAAGGTTCTTGGGAGAAGCATCTGCCTTTGGTTGAGTTCGCTTATAACAATAGTTATCAGGCGAGTATACAGATGGCACCTTATGAGGCTCTGTATGGGAGGAAGTGTAGGACTCCTCTTTGTTGGGCTGAAACTGGTCAAAAGTTGGTTTCTATGCCTGCTTTGTTGAAAGGGACCACCGAGAAGGTGAAGCTCATTTGTGAGAGGTTGAAGGCTGCCTCTGACCGGCAGAAGTCTTACGCGGATTTGAAGCGTAAGGAGATAGAGTTTGCGGTGGGTGACCGTGTGTTCTTGAAGGTTTCGCCTTGGAAGAAGGTGATGAGGTTTGGTCGGAAGGGTAAGTTGAGCCCTCGGTACATTGGACCGTATGAGGTGGTTGAGCGAGTGGGTCCTGTTGCGTATCGGTTGAGGTTACCTCAGGAGCTAGAGAAGATTCATGATGTGTTCCATGTTTCTATGCTCAGGAGGTATAGATCTGATCCTTCGCATGTGATGCCTGTTGAGGATGTGGTTTTGAATCCGGATTTGACCTATGATGAGGAACCGGTGAAGGTTCTGGATTCAGAGAGCAAGGTTCTTCGTGGCAAGACCATTGAGTTGGTGAAGGTGCTGTGGAAGCATCGAGGTGTTGAGGAAGCCACGTGGGAGCGGAAGGAAGACATGCTGAAGCAGTTTCCTTATCTCTTTCCTTCAGGTAAATTTCGAGGATGAAATTTCTTAAGGGGGGGAGAGTTGTAACGCCCCGGTTTTGGGCTTAGAAGTCTTGGGCGTTGACCGGTTGGTCAAAGTGCTGTTCGAATCGTAAGTGGTTAAATTAGGAAAACCTAGTTCGGGTTGCATTAAAAATATGGAAAAATGTTCTAAAATCATCTTTTAATATAGATTGATGAACTGTGAAAACAATTTTGGAAAATGAGTTTTGAAAGGTTGACATTTTGGCTAGTGACCAAAATGTAATTTTCGCAAATTTGGTGGCTGTTTTAAAAAGGATTGAAACTTTGAATCTTTAAGGAGCTATTTGCCTAAAAGTGAATTCTCCAGATTTTTCTAAGATATTTTAATCCTAAAATCTGATTTTAAAGGTTTGATAAAAGGAGGGAAACTCATTTTACTATTTTTCTTTCCTAACTTCCTATTTTCTCTTCTCCTTTTCTCTCCAACCAAACATCACCATTTTCAGAGATTTTGATCTGATTTCTTCACCTAAATTCATCTTTTCAACTCACAATTGTTAGCAAATCATTGTGTAATCAAAACCTACTCAATTGCTACAAGTTTCAACAAAGTTTTCATTCCAAAAAGTGGAGAAATCACAAGTTTGGAGGTATGAACGATTCTCCTCTGAACTTTAAGTTCTTTAATGAAATTCCTAAAGTTTTCTATCCTAAATGTATGTTTAATTAAAGGTTTTCAAGTAGATTTATGGATCTTGGCTAATTATGCAAGATTTTGGTGTTTTCATTTGATTTTCGTTTGATCTGTTAAATCTGAGTTTTGAGAAGTGTTTTTGATGATAAATGATCATTAAATTGATGTGGAAGTGAGTCTTGATTAATGCAATCCCGGATAGGTTGTGTTTCCTAAGTTTAGCTTGTGTTTTAAGGTTGTTTTTGAGGTGATTTTGGTGTTCTGGTGTTGCTGGAGGTATAAGGTTGCTTTTAGGTTGTTTTTAGATGTGGTTTGATGTTAATAGATGTGAGGTTTTGCTGGTTTATGGCTGGGCTTTGTTTGGAAGTGTTTTGGATGCAATTTCGGTTGTGTTTGGTGGCCGAAATTGGAGGTTGATTGAGAGCAGCGAGTTTAGGTGCTTTCATTGAAGCAATTAATGCAAGATGATGCATTAATCCTCTGCTTTGATGTGTTGAAACAGGGGAAGCTTCTTTGGATTCAAGTTCGGTTGATTTGGAGGCTTGATTTGGTGCTTAGGCTTGAAGCTAAGTGGTTTTTGGTGAGTGCAACTTTGGAATTGGATTTTCAGCTTTTTAAACAAAGGTTTGAAGGTTATGGGAGCTTAGTTTAAGTCTAAACAACTTTGCTAAGCTCAAGTGTAAGTTTCCGGATTTTCTCTCTAGTGGTGGCCATGACTTGATATTTTGCAAAGTGATGATTTGCATGATTTGTTTACTGTTTTGAAAGCATGTTTTAGTATGGATTTTGCTGTTGATTTAAGCCATGTGTTGAAGGTAACTCTAGGTAGGAGTTCCTTGATTTTGTACATTGTTTAAATGTGGATTTGATGCATGAAATGCATGATGAAATGGCTTGGTTTAAATGCTTTAAAACAGTGGATATTATGATGAAATTGATGTATATTGGCAAGTGATGTTTTTAAAAAAAGTGAAGGTCACTAAGGTGGTTAAAAGTCCTTGAGTGAGCCTTGTTACATGAACATCAAGGTGGTTAAAAGTCCTTCGATGTTGCGGACTCTAAGGTGGTTAAAAGTCCTTAGGTGCTCCTTTCCATGGTGGTTAAAAGTCCATGGGGCCAAGGTGTTTAAAAGTCCTTGGGGCCAAGGTGTTTAAAAGTCCTTGGGGTGATTCAAGTTACGGACACAAAGGTGGTTAAAAGTCCTTGTGTGGTCCATGATCATGGTGTTTAAAAGTCCATGGCCAAGGTGTTTAAAAGTCCTTGGGGTCAAGGTGTTTAAAAGTCCTTGACAAAGATGTTGATCTTGTTCATCAAAAATGGAATTTGTCACTTGTGCCAATATGACATGGAAAGTGTGTAAGAAGCATATGATGCTTGGTTTGATTATGTTATAAGCATGTGGTTACATGGTTCCAAGAATGCTTTGAACTTATGCATGGATTGATTTAAAGCATGTTTTGTAAATGGTTTTAAATGCGTTATTGAAATGTTTTAAATGAGCATGCCTCACTAAGCTTTTGCTTACGCTCTCTACGTTTTCTTAATTCAATAATGCAGAGAATTAGAGCATCTTGTGGGCTGCAAGGGAGGGCAAGCAATCAAGTTCTACTTAAGCTCAATGTATGAGGTTTTACAAGCACTTTTAGCTTTTTGGTTGATTTGGCAATGGGGGACCAATGTATATGTTTTGGGAGGTGTTTAAGACTCCCTAAGTCTGTTAAATGTTGTTGAGAATGTTGGTTTTTGATTTGGAACCTTATATGCTTGTTTTGCAAGTTTGGAGTTGAATGGATAGCTTAACTAGGAAGCATGCCTTATAAATCGGGGTTTTTCTTATGTGATGTTAATGTGTTAAATTGATGATGCAATTGAGGTCCTTGCATGTTGGTTGACTTTGTATAATGGTTTGGTGATGTTAATTTGATGTTTGAAGCATGTTTGATGCTGTTTTGGAGTTGTCTGCAGACAGGGGTATCGATACTTGGGCTTGGGGTATCGATACACCTGAGCCAAATTTGCAAGTTTCAGGCCAGGGGTATTGATACCTGATGAACGAGTATCGATACCATATGAGTGGAGTATCGATACCTGATGAACGAGTATCGATACCCTTGCTTGAATTTGTTTTGTTTTGTTTACGTTTTGGTCCTGAATCTTGTATGATCAATTGTATGAGCTGTGGATGT
Source organism: Hibiscus tridactylites (assembly GCA_958450335.1). NCBI lineage: Eukaryota > Viridiplantae > Streptophyta > Magnoliopsida > Malvales > Malvaceae > Hibiscus > Hibiscus tridactylites. Next base: position 50,371,113 of record OY288279.1, read on the forward strand.
CCTTTTGAGCTGAAATTTCACAGAGATGCATGTAACCTGACTAATTTCAAGTTGGTAACCCTAATTTGGGTTAAGTCCTTTAATTTATCAGAAATTACAATTTGGTCCCTAAAGTTGTAATTTGTTCAATTGGGTCCTTGTTTGATCTCTGATGGATGTAATCTTTTAACATGTTGTTTGTATGGTCACACATAGGAGTAATGTGCATCTAGATAAGATTAAAAAGAAAAAAAAGGGTCGTTAATCAAGGTTGACTTTCGGGTTGACTTTGGTTTTCCCCGTGTAATCTCCGTAGTTCGGGTCGGGCGTCTAGGCCGGGCTACGGGGGTTACAAGGTTGAGCCAGTATGCTCCCGAGTTGGTTCCCAGTGAGAGGGAACAGGGTGAGTGTTTCCGTTATGGTTTGACTAGGGATGTGAAGACTTATATGCTTGCTTCTGATAACACCGAGTTTGATGTTTTGGTCTCTAGGGCCAAGGATATTGAGCAAAACTTAGGTTCGAGTACTCGTTCTATGGGCCTGATTCCGGGAATAGACAAAGGGATTGGGACACAGATGATGCCAAGAGGCACAAATATAGAAGGTATTAGCCCGATTCGAGACATAGGGGCGGTAGCCATGGATGGGGCCATCAGGGCCAAGGGGCTGTTGTTCACACTCCTGAGTGCGCTAGATGCGGAAGACACCATCCAGGCAAGTGTATGGGTTCATTTGGGGTATGTTGGAACTGTGGTTCCCGAGATCATTTGTGGCGTAATTGTCCGCACCCGGCTAGGGGCAGACCGACTCCAGCTAGGGGTTTGAGCATCAGAGAGGCCGTGGGCGGGGTCGAGGTAATTTTCAGCCGAGGAACGGTGGTCAGAGGAACTTAGCTCATCTGGTGGCAGTTCAGCCCGAGGGTGGAGGACCAGCTAGGGTGTATGCACAGCGAGAGGCTGAGAATGACACGGATGTCATCACATGTAATTTCTCGTTACAATCTTTGACTTTTCTTTCTTTGATAGACTCAGGTTCGTCACATTCGTACATTTTAGGTGAACATGCAAGGTCTCTACGTTTATCGTATGAGTGGTTAGAAGTAGGTGTGAATGTTACTAGTTCTTTAACTGAGACTGTGGTAGTTAGGAAGATGTATAGTAGGTGTCCTTTGATGATTCAGGCCATATGTTTCCGGTTGACATGATGGAATTGACGTTCTATGGTTTTGATGTGATTTTGGGCATGGATTGGCTCGTAGTGTAACGCCCCGGTTTTGGGCTTAGGAGTTTTGGGCGTTGACCGGTTGGTCAAAGTGTTGTTCGAATCTAAAAGGTGAAATTAGGAAGGCCTAGTTCGGGTTGCATTAAAAATATGGAAAAATGTTCTAAAATCATCTTTTAATATAATTAAGTGAACTGTGAAATCAATTTTGGAAAATGAGTTTTGGAAGTGTGACATATTGGCTAGTGACCAAAATGTAATTTTCGAAAGTTTGGTGACTGTTTTATAACGGGTTGAAACTTTGAATCTTTAAGGAGCTATTTACCCAAAGGGAGTTTCTCCATATTTTTCTAAGATATTTTAAGACTAAATTCTGATTTTAAATGATATTAAAAGTGGAGGGAAAGCCATTTGGCTATTTTGGATAACTAACTTTTCTCAATTTTCTTTCTCTCATTTTCTCTCTGTAACCCCCTTAACCCAGCCTAGACGGTTGACCCGAATTAAGAAAGTCACACGGGGAAAACCAAAGTCAACCCGAAAGTCAACCTTGATTAACGACCCTTTTTTTTCTTTTTAATCTTGTCTAGATGCACATTAAACATAATTGTGATCACACAAACATCATACTCAAAGATCACAAACATCAGAGATCAAACAGGGACCCAATTGAACAAATTACAACTTTAGGGACCAAATTGTAATTTCTAATAATTAAAAGGGCTTAACCCAAATTAAAGTTACCATCTTGAAATTAATCAGGTTTCATGCTTCTCTGTGAAATTTCAGCTCAAAAGGACCTTCCAAGCTCAAGCAATTGAACATACAAGATTCAGGACCAAAACGTAAACAATTCAAAACATATAACTGCCATTGTCAGCCCTTAACGGTCGGCCGTTCCGAAACCAATCAACCCCGTTCCGGAACACGGGCCGTTCCGAAACCGATCGACACCGTTCCGAAACACGGCCTTGGCAGAGACCAAACCGTTTCGAAACGGTGCACACCGTTTCGGACGCCTGGGTTCGTGTAAGGCACCCGTTCCGAAACGGTGCATACTGTTCCGAAACGCCTGCACAGATTGCAGCAAACAAGCATACCAAAACATGCAATTGGTCATTCAAACATGCTCCAAACGTCACCAAACTTTACCAGCATGCAATTAAACATATATGAGACTTATAGGAATCAACAAATCAACAATTCAACAACATATGCAAAAAACCCCAATTCTATAGGCATGCTTCCTACACAAGCTAGCTATTCAAACTCCAAACTTACAAAACAAGCATATCATGTTCCAATCCAAAAACCAGCATTTAAAACAACATTCAACATACTTAGGGAGTCTCAAACACCTCCCAAATCATACACATTGGTCCCCCATTGCCAAAACACACAAAAGCTAAATGTTTAACAAAACCTTCCATACTTTGAGCTTCTCTTGAATTTGATTGCTTGACCTTTCTTGCTGCCCCTCAAAGACTCTAATGCTCTGCATTATTGAATTAAGAAAACGTAGAGAGCGTAAGCAAAAGCTTAGTGAGGCATGCTCATTTAAAACAATTCAATAATGCAATTAAAACCATTTATAAACCATGCTTAAATCAACCTTGTACATGCTCAAAGCATACTTAAAACAAGCAATCCCATGCTTCAACATAAACATTAAAACAAGCATCTCATGCTTCACAAATTACTTATCATGTCATATTGGCTCAAGTGATACATTTCATTTCATAAAACAAGTTCAACAACTTTCCCAAGGACTTTTAAACACCTTGGCCCCAAGGACTTTTAAACACCTTGGCCATGGACTTTTAAACACCATGAATAAGGACCACACAAGGACTTTTAACCACCTTTGTGTCCAATGCTTGAATCACCCCAAGGACTTTTAAACACCTTGGCCCCAAGGACTTTTAAACACCTTGGCCCGTGGACTTTTAAACACCATGGAAGGATCACCTAAGGACTTTTAACCACCTTAGTGTCCGCAACAAGACTCATCTAAGGACTTTTAACCACCTTGATGATCTTAAGTAACAAGGCTCACTCAAGGACTTTTAACCACCTTAGTGACCTTAACATTTACAAAACATCACTTGCCAATATACATCATTATCATCATTTAATCCATTGTTTTAAAGCATTAAACCAAGCCATTTTCATCATGCATTTCAAAGCATCAATCCTTATCATTTCAATATATAAAAACAAGGAACTCCTACCTAGAGTTACCTTCAACATATGGCTTATATAATCAGCAAAATCCATGCTAAAACATGCTTTCAAAACAGTAATTAAAACATGCAAATCATCACTTTGCAAAACATCAAGTCATGGCCACCACTAGAGAGAAAATCCGAAAACTTACACTTGAGCTTAGCAAAGTTTTTTAGACTTAAACTAAGCTCCCAAAACCTTCAAACCTTGGTTTTAAAGCTGAAAATCCAATTCCACAAATCCACTCACTCACCAATTTCCACTTTGCTTCAAGCCAAAGCACCAAATCAAGCTTCCGGATCAACCAAACTTGGATCCAATGATGCCTCCCCTGTTTCAACACATCAAAGCAGAGGATTAATGCATCATCATGCATTAATTGCTTCAATGAAAGCACCTAAACTCGCTGCTCTCATCCAACCTCCATTTTCGGCCACCAAACACAACCGAAAATGCATCCAAACCACTTTTAAACAAAGCCCAGCCATAAACCAGCAAAACCTCACTTCCATTAACACCATATAACATCTAAAAACAACCTATTAACAACCTTATACCTCCAGCAACATCAGATCACCGAGATCACCTCAAAAACTACCTTAAAACACAAGCTAAACTTAGGAAACTCAACCTATCCGGGATTGCATCAACCAAAACTCAATTCCACATCATTTTAGAGATCATTTAACATCAAAAACATCTCTTAAATCACAGATTACTCAGATCTAACGAAAATCATCAAAAATCATCAAAATCTTGCATAATAAGCCAAGATCCATAAATCAACTTAAAAACCTTTAATTAAACATCAATTTAGGATTGAAAACTTAGGAATTTCAGTAAAGAACTGATAGTTTAGAGGAGAAGGACGTTCTTACCTCCAAACTTGTATTTCTCCACTTTTTGCAATCAAAATGCTTGTTGAAACTTGTAGCAATTGAAGAGGTTTTGAAGATATGTTGATTTGGAATCAAATGAGAGTTGAAAGGAGGGATTTAGGTGAGAAAATCAGAAACAAATCTCTGGAAATGTAGTGTTTGGTTTGAGAGAAAATGAGAGAAAGAAAATGGGAAGTTAGTTGAGAAAATTGCCAAATGAGCTTTTCCCTCCTTTTTGATATCTTTAAAATCAGAAAATAGCTTACAAAATCTTAGAAAAATCTGGAGAAACCACTTTTGGATTAATAGCTCCTTAAAGATTCAAAGTTCCAACCCTTTATAAAACAGCCACCAAACTTGCGAAAATTACATTTTGGTCACTAGCCAAAATGTCACACTTCCAAAACTCATTTTCCAAAATTGATTTCACAGTTCACTTAATTATATTAAAAGATGATTTTAGAACATTTTTCCATATTTTTAATGCAACCCGAACTAGGCTTTCCTAATTTAACCTCTTAAGATTCGAACAGCACTTTGACCAACCGGTCAACGCCCAAAACTCCTAAGCCCAAAACCGGGGCGTTACAACTCTCCCCCCCTTAAGAAATTTCGTCCTCGAAATTTACCTGAAGGAAAGAGATAAGGAAACTGCTTCAGCATGTCTTCCTTCCGCTCCCGCGTGGCTTCCTCAACACCTCGATGCTTCCACAGCACCTTCACCAACTCAATGGTCTTGCCACGAAGAACCTTGCAATCCGAATCCAGAACCTTCACCGGTTCCTCATCATAGGTCAAATCCGGATTCAAAACCACATCCTCTACAGGCATCACATGCGAAGGATCAGATCTATACTTCCGGAGCATAGAAACATGGAACACATCATGAATCTTCTCCAACTCCTGAGGTAACCTCAACCGATACGCAACAGGACCCACTCGCTCAACCACCTCATATGGTCCAATGTACCGAGGGCTCAACTTACCCTTCCGGACAAACCTCATCACCTTCTTCCAAGGCGAAACCTTCAAGAACACACGGTCACCCACCGCATACTCTATCTCCTTACGCTTCAAGTCCGCGTAAGACTTTTGCCGATCAGAGGCAGCCTTCAACCTCTCACAAATGAGCTTCACCTTCTCGGTGGTCCCTTTCAACAAAGCAGGCATCGAAACCAACTTTTGACCAGTTTCAGCCCAACACAGAGGAGTCCTACACTTCCTCCCATACAGAGCCTCATAAGGTGCCATCTGTATACTCGCCTGATAACTATTGTTATAAGCGAACTCAACCAAAGGCAGATGCTTCTCCCAAGAACCTTGGAACTCAATCACGCAGCATCTCAACATATCCTCCAAAATCTGAATAACCCTCTTAGACTGACCATCCGACTGAGGATGATAGGATGTACTGAAATGCAACCTTGTACCCAGAGCTTGATGCAAACACTGCCAAAAACGCGATGTGAACCTCGGATCCCTATCCGACACAATCGACTTAGGCACACCATGCAACCTCACTACCTCAGCAATGTACAGCTCTGCCAGCTTATCCAAAGAAAACGTAGTATGCACAGGCAAGAAATGCGCACACTTCGTCAAGCGATCCACAATCACCCAAACAGAATTCTTCTTTGATGGAGACAAAGGCAAACCAGATACAAAATCCATGGTAACCCTCTCCCACTTCCATTCAGGGATTTTCAACGGTTGCATCAAACCAGAAGGAACCTGATGTTCAGCCTTAACTCGCTGACACACCAAACACTTGCTCACAAACTCTGCAACATCCTTCTTCAAACCTACCCAATAGTACTCATCACGAAGATCACGATACATCTTTGTACTACCAGGGTGCATAGCAAAAGGACTACTATGACCTTCAGTCAGAATAGCACGCCTCAACTCAACATCAGTAGGCACTACTATCCGACTACCAAAACACAACACACCATCCCCATTAAAGCAGAAATCCGAAGGTCTACCCTCCGCGATATCCTGAACATGAGACACCAAGGAATCATCCAGCAACTGCTTTTCCTTGATCAACTGAACCAACGATGGTTTCACTTGCAACTCAGCAACAAGACCACCATCTCGCGATATGCTCAAGCTAGCAAACATCGCCCTCAGCTCAACAGCTACCTTCCTACTCAAAGCATCAGCAACAACATTAGCCTTTCCAGGATGATACTCAATCGTCAGATCATAATCCTTGAGCAACTCCAACCAACGTCGCTGCCTAAGATTCAACTCTTTCTGAGACATTAGATACCTCAAACTCTTGTGATCCGTGTACACAGTACACTTCTCACCATACAGATAATGTCTCCAGATCTTCAGAGCAAAAACCACAGCAGCCAGCTCAATATCATGCGTAGGATAGTTGCGCTCATGCACCTTCAACTGCCGCGACGCATAAGCCACAACCTTACCCTCTTGCATCAGCACACACCCCAAACCAACATAGGATGCATCACTATAGACCACAAACTCTTTCCCTGATTCAGGCTGAATCAAGATAGGAGCTTGAGTCAAAGCCGCCTTCAGCTTCTCAAAAGCCTGCTGTCTCGCTTCCGTCCACTCATACTTAACATCCTTTTGCAACAGCTTCGTCAAAGGAGCAGCAATCTTGGAAAAACCATCCACAAACCTCCGGTAGTATCCCGCCAAACCAAGGAAACTACGGACCTCATGAACAGACTTAGGAACTTTCCAGTTCATCACCGCTTCAATCTTCTGAGGATCAACACGAATCCCCTCAGCTGAGACCACATGCCCAAGAAACACCACCTCCTTAAGCCAAAACTCACACTTGCTCAGCTTAGCATAAAGCTGATTCTCCAACAAGGCTTGCAAAACAATCCTCAAATGCTCTTCGTGCTCCTCCTCAGTACGCGAGTACACGAGGATATCATCAATGAACACCACAACAAACTTGTCCAGGTATTCATGAAAAACACGATTCATCATGTCCATGAAAGCAGCAGGAGCATTTGTCAAACCAAACGGCATCACAAGGAACTCATAATGCTCATACCTTGTCCTGAAAGCTGTCTTAGGCACATCCACATCCTTCACCTTCAACTGATAATACCCTGACCTCAAGTCAATCTTAGAGAACACAGCAGCTCCCCGAAATTGATCAAAGAGGTCATCAATCCTCGGCAAAGGATACCGATTCTTGATAGTCACCTTGTTCAGCTGACGGTAATCAATGCACATCCTCATAGTGCCATCTTTCTTCTTCACAAACAAGACAGGAGCACCCCAAGGCGACACACTCGGCCGGATGAAACCACGATCAAGCAGCTCTTGCAACTGCGTCTTCAGCTCCTTCAGCTCCTTAGGTGCCATTCTATAGGGAGTAATGGACACAGGAGTTGTATTCTCATACAGCTCAATTCCAAACTCCACCTCGCGATTAGGAGGTAAACCAGGCAACTCTTCAGGAAAAACACCAGGAAACTCCTTCACAACCTTGATATCTTGCACCCTCAACTCCTTAGAGCTAGGATTCATCACAAAAGCTAGGTAAGCTTCGCAACCTTGCCTCAGCATCCTACTCGCCTCCAAGGTAGACACCACATTAGCAAGAAACTTCACATTCTCGCCAACCACAACAACTTCATAATCATCCGCAAGCTTAAGCGAAACCCGCTTATTCTCACAATCCACAACAGCACGATGCTCAGCAAGCCAATCCATACCAAGGATCACATCAAAACCATAGAAAGGCAACTCCATAAGATCAACATGAAAGACATGTTCTTGAACAACCAAGGGACACCTTCTATAAAGCTTTCGAGTCACAACAGTTTCACCAAAAGAACTAGTGACACGAACTCCAACATCCAAAGACTCAACAGGCAAACCAAGCAACTCAGCATGCTCACGCAAAATGTATGAATGCGTAGATCCAGAATCAATCAAAGAAAGCAATGACAAGGATTGCAAAGTAAAGGTACCTGCAATCACATCAGCATCATTCCTTCCCTCGCGCTGAGCATACACCCTCGCTTGGCCTCCACCCTCAGGCTGAATAGCTACAACATGAGCTACTCCGCGACCACCTTCCTCTCTCCTCTGAAAATTACCACGGCCGCGCCCGCGACCTCTCTGCTGTGCAGCTACAACAGGAGCACGATCTTGACCACCAGCCAACCTCGGACAATCTCGCCTCAGATGATCAACAGAACCACAGTTCCAACATCCATTCACGGCTGCCGCAACAGGAGCTTGCACCTCCCTCACAGCTCGAGGACAGTCACGCTTCATGTGACCACGCGAACCACAGATCCAACAAGCACTTGGTTCAGCACTAGCAAAACCACCTCTAGCAGGTGCACCACCACCTCTCTTGGCTGAGGACTGATACTTCTGATCACGTCCCCTCTTGTTCCGTCCACCTCCGGAACTATACTCAGCAGCTCTCTTGCCAGAACTCGCTCCAACACCCTTCGCAGCTAAACCCAAGTTCATCTCAATGTCCTTGGATCGACTAACCAACACATCAAAATCATTGTACTCAGCAGCCAACATGTAGGTCTTAACCTCCGTCACTAAGCCATAACGGAACCTTTCGCACCTCTCTCGCTCATCAGGCATCAGCTCCGGTGCATACTGACTAAGGCGTACAAACTGCACTTCGTACTCAGCCACACTCAAGCTCCCTTGGGTAAGAGACATGAATTCACGCTTCTTCTCATCCAGATATCTCACTCCAAGATATCTCCTCTTGAACGCATTCAGAAAGAACGTCCAAGTAACATCAGCTTCAGCCATCCCAGCTATGGTGGTCGTCCACCACGTATAAGCATCGTCCTGCAGCAAGGACACAACACAGCCCAACTTTTGCACATCCGTGCAGCTCATCTGACCCAAGATACGCTTGGTACTTTCTAGCCAAGCTTCCGAACTCTCAGCAGACATACCTCTGAACTCAGTCCCTCCAAGACTGCGCAAACGCTCCAAAGGTAATCTGACTCCAGCATCTCCCTGATGCCCAGCTCCTTGAGCTCCAGCTACTGCTGCTCGAAAAGCACCCGCAATAGCTTGTACCAGCATAGACATATCAGGCATAGCTTGCCCCTGACCAACCTCTGGTCCAGCAGCTCCAGCACCAGCTGCAGCTTTAGCTCGCTCACCTCCAGCACCACCACCAGGCGGAGGAGGGGGTAACACTGCACTACCCGTATTCTCTTCATTCTCATTCTCGTTAGGAGCCGTAGCTCGCACACTACCCCTTAACTCTCTACGTGGTGCCATACTTTTACCATGCAATCACAATGCAAAAATAAAACAAGTCAGGCCCAGCAAGGTAAGCAATCCAAGTATTCAAGCTCAATTTCATTCAAAATCAACTTCATTTCATTAGCTTTTGTTTGGCAATGGGTACCCTCAACATGCAACATCATAGCATACATCTCAATTGCATCAACATCTCAAACCACTAAACATGCTTTCACACAACAAGCATACAAGGCAAACATGCTTCAATCATGCATACATTCATTCCCAATTACTCGCAAACTCAGCTCTGATACCACCAAATGTAACCCCCTTAACCCGGCCTAGACGGTTGACCCGAATTAAGAAAGTCACACGGGGAAAACCAAAGTCAACCTTGATTAACGACCCTTTTTTTTCTTTTTAATCTTGTCTAGATGCACATTAAACCTAATTGTGATCACACAAACATCATACTCAAAGATCACAAACATCAGAGATCAAACAGGGACCCAATTGAACAAATTACAACTTTAGGGACCAAATTGTAATTTCTGATAATTAAAAGGGCTTAACCCAAATTAAAGTTACCATCTTGAAATTAATCAGGTTTCATGCTTCTCTGTGAAATTTCAGCTCAAAAGGACCTTCCAAGCTCAAGCAATTGAACATACAAGATTCAGGACCAAAACGTAAACAATTCAAAACATATAACTGCCATTGTCAGCCCTTAACGGTCGGCCGTTCCGAAACCAATCAACCCCGTTCCGGAACACGGGCCGTTCCGAAACCGATCGACACCGTTCCGAAACACGGCCTTGGCAGAGACCAAACCGTTTCGAAACGGTGCACACCGTTTCGGACGCCTGGGTTCGTGTAAGGCACCCGTTCCGAAACGGTGCATACTGTTCCGAAACGCCTGCACAGATTGCAGCAAACAAGCATACCAAAACATGCAATTGGTCATTCAAACATGCTCCAAACGTCACCAAACTTTACCAGCATGCAATTAAACATATATGAGACTTATAGGAATCAACAAATCAACAATTCAACCACATATGCAAAAAACCCCAATTCTATAGGCATGCTTCCTACACAAGCTAGCTATTCAAACTCCAAACTTGCAAAACAAGCATATCATGTTCCAATCCAAAAACCAGCATTTAAAACAACATTCAACATACTTAGGGAGTCTCAAACACCTCCCAAATCATACACATTGGTCCCCCATTGCCAAAACACACAAAAGCTAAATGTTTAACAAAACCTTCCATACTTTGAGCTTCTCTTGAATTTGATTGCTTGACCTTTCTTGCTGCCCCTCAAAGACTCTAATGCTCTGCATTATTGAATTAAGAAAACGTAGAGAGCGTAAGCAAAAGCTTAGTGAGGCATGCTCATTTAAAACAATTCAATAATGCAATTAAAACCATTTATAAACCATGCTTAAATCAACCTTGTACATGCTCAAAGCATACTTAAAACAAGCAATCCCATGCTTCAACATAAACATTAAAACAAGCATCTCATGCTTCACAAATTACTTATCATGTCATATTGGCTCAAGTGATACATTTCATTTCATAAAACAAGTTCAACAACTTTCCCAAGGACTTTTAAACACCTTGGCCCCAAGGACTTTTAAACACCTTGGCCATGGACTTTTAAACACCATGAATAAGGACCACACAAGGACTTTTAACCACCTTTGTGTCCAATGCTTGAATCACCCCAAGGACTTTTAAACACCTTGGCCCCAAGGACTTTTAAACACCTTGGCCCATGGACTTTTAAACACCATGGAAGGATCACCTAAGGACTTTTAACCACCTTAGTGTCCGCAACAAGACTCATCCAAGGACTTTTAACCACCTTGATGATCTTAAGTAACAAGGCTCACTCAAGGACTTTTAACCACCTTAGTGACCTTAACATTTACAAAACATCACTTGCCAATATACATCATTATCATCATTTAATCCACTGTTTTAAAGCATTAAACCAAGCCATTTTCATCATGCATTTCAAAGCATCAATCCTTATCATTTCAATGTATAAAAACAAGGAACTCCTACCTAGAGTTACCTTCAACATATGGCTTATATAATCAGCAAAATCCATGCTAAAACATGCTTTCAAAACAGTAATTAAAACATGCAAATCATCACTTTGCAAAACATCAAGTCATGGCCACCACTAGAGAGAAAATCCGAAAACTTACACTTGAGCTTAGCAAAGTTTTTTAGACTTAAACTAAGCTCCCAAAACCTTCAAACCTTGGTTTTAAAGCTGAAAATCCAATTCCACAAATCCACTCACTCACCAATTTCCACTTTGCTTCAAGCCAAAGCACCAAATCAAGCTTCCGGATCAACCAAACTTGGATCCAATGATGCCTCCCCTGTTTCAACACATCAAAGCAGAGGATTAATGCATCATCATGCATTAATTGCTTCAATGAAAGCACCTAAACTCGCTGCTCTCATCCAACCTCCATTTTCGGCCACCAAACACAACCGAAAATGCATCCAAACCACTTTTAAACAAAGCCCAGCCATAAACCAGCAAAACCTCACTTCCATTAACACCATATAACATCTAAAAACAACCTATTAACAACCTTATACCTCCAGCAACATCAGATCACCAAGATCACCTTAAAAACTACCTTAAAACACAAGCTAAACTTAGGAAACTCAACCTATCCGGGATTGCATCAACCAAAACTCAATTCCACATCATTTTAGAGATCATTTAACATCAAAAACATCTCTTAAATCACAGATTACTCAGATCTAACGAAAATCATCAAAAATCATCAAAATCTTGCATAATAAGCCAAGATCCATAAATCAACTTAAAAACCTTTAATTAAACATCAATTTAGGATTGAAAACTTAGGAATTTCAGTAAAGAACTGATAGTTTAGAGGAGAAGGACGTTCTTACCTCCAAACTTGTATTTCTCCACTTTTTGCAATCAAAATGCTTGTTGAAACTTGTAGCAATTGAAGAGGTTTTGAAGATATGTTGATTTGGAATCAAATGAGAGTTGAAAGGAGGGATTTAGGTGAGAAAATCAGAAACAAATCTCTGGAAATGTAGTGTTTGGTTTGAGAGAAAATGAGAGAAAGAAAATGGGAAGTTAGTTGAGAAAATTGCCAAATGAGCTTTTCCCTCCTTTTTGATATCTTTAAAATCAGAAAATAGCTTACAAAATCTTAGAAAAATCTGGAGAAACCACTTTTGGATTAATAGCTCCTTAAAGATTCAAAGTTCCAACCCTTTATAAAACAGCCACCAAACTTGCAAAAATTACATTTTGGTCACTAGCCAAAATGTCACACTTCCAAAACTCATTTTCCAAAATTGATTTCACAGTTCACTTAATTATATTAAAAGATGATTTTAGAACATTTTTCCATATTTTTAATGCAACCCGAACTAGGCTTTCCTAATTTAACCTCTTAAGATTCGAACAGCACTTTGACCAACCGGTCAACGCCCAAAACTCCTAAGCCCAAAACCGGGGCGTTACAACTCTCCCCCCCTTAAGAAATTTCGTCCTCGAAATTTACCTGAAGGAAAGAGATAAGGAAACTGCTTCAGCATGTCTTCCTTCCGCTCCCACGTGGCTTCCTCAACACCTCGATGCTTCCACAGCACCTTCACCAACTCAATGGTCTTGCCACGAAGAACCTTGCAATCCGAATCCAGAACCTTCACCGGTTCCTCATCATAGGTCAAATCCGGATTCAAAACCACATCCTCTACAGGCATCACATGCGAAGGATCAGATCTATACTTCCGGAGCATAGAAACATGGAACACATCATGAATCTTCTCCAACTCCTGAGGTAACCTCAACCGATACGCAACAGGACCCACTCGCTCAACCACCTCATATGGTCCAATGTACCGAGGGCTCAACTTACCCTTCCGGACAAACCTCATCACCTTCTTCCAAGGCGAAACCTTCAAGAACACACGGTCACCCACCGCATACTCTATCTCCTTACGCTTCAAGTCCGCGTAAGACTTTTGCCGATCAGAGGCAGCCTTCAACCTCTCACAAATGAGCTTCACCTTCTCGGTGGTCCCTTTCAACAAAGCAGGCATCGAAACCAACTTTTGACCAGTTTCAGCCCAACACAGAGGAGTCCTACACTTCCTCCCATACAGAGCCTCATAAGGTGCCATCTGTATACTCGCCTGATAACTATTGTTATAAGCGAACTCAACCAAAGGCAGATGCTTCTCCCAAGAACCTTGGAACTCAATCACGCAGCATCTCAACATATCCTCCAAAATCTGAATAACCCTCTTAGACTGACCATCCGACTGAGGATGATAGGATGTACTGAAATGCAACCTTGTACCCAGAGCTTGATGCAAACACTGCCAAAAACGCGATGTGAACCTCGGATCCCTATCCGACACAATCGACTTAGGCACACCATGCAACCTCACTACCTCAGCAATGTACAGCTCTGCCAGCTTATCCAAAGAAAACGTAGTATGCACAGGCAAGAAATGCGCACACTTCGTCAAGCGATCCACAATCACCCAAACAGAATTCTTCTTTGATGGAGACAAAGGCAAACCAGATACAAAATCCATGGTAACCCTCTCCCACTTCCATTCAGGGATTTTCAACGGTTGCAACAAACCAGAAGGAACCTGATGTTCAGCCTTAACTCGCTGACACACCAAACACTTGCTCACAAACTCTGCAACATCCTTCTTCAAACCTACCCAATAGTACTCATCACGAAGATCACGATACATCTTTGTACTACCAGGGTGCATAGCAAAAGGACTACTATGACCTTCAGTCAGAATAGCACGCCTCAACTCAACATCAGTAGGCACTACTATCCGACTACCAAAACACAACACACCATCCCCATTAAAGCAGAAATCCGAAGGTCTACCCTCCGCGATATCCTGAACATGAGACACCAAGGAATCATCCAGCAACTGCTTTTCCTTGATCAACTGAACCAACGATGGTTTCACTTGCAACTCAGCAACAAGACCACCATCTCGCGATATGCTCAAGCTAGCAAACATCGCCCTCAGCTCAACAGCTACCTTCCTACTCAAAGCATCAACAACAACATTAGCCTTTCCAGGATGATACTCAATCGTCAGATCATAATCCTTGAGCAACTCCAACCAACGTCGCTGCCTAAGATTCAACTCTTTCTGAGACATTAGATACCTCAAACTCTTGTGATCCGTGTACACAGTACACTTCTCACCATACAGATAATGTCTCCAGATCTTCAGAGCAAAAACCACAGCAGCCAGCTCAATATCATGCGTAGGATAGTTGCGCTCATGCACCTTCAACTGCCGCGACGCATAAGCCACAACCTTACCCTCTTGCATCAGCACACACCCCAAACCAACATAGGATGCATCACTATAGACCACAAACTCTTTCCCTGATTCAGGCTGAATCAAGATAGGAGCTTGAGTCAAAGCCGCCTTCAGCTTCTCAAAAGCCTGCTGTCTCGCTTCCGTCCACTCATACTTAACATCCTTTTGCAACAGCTTCGTCAAAGGAGCAGCAATCTTGGAAAAACCATCCACAAACCTCCGGTAGTATCCCGCCAAACCAAGGAAACTACGGACCTCATGAACAGACTTAGGAACTTTCCAGTTCATCACCGCTTCAATCTTCTGAGGATCAACACGAATCCCCTCAGCTGAGACCACATGCCCAAGAAACACCACCTCCTTAAGCCAAAACTCACACTTGCTCAGCTTAGCATAAAGCTGATTCTCCAACAAGGCTTGCAAAACAATCCTCAAATGCTCTTCGTGCTCCTCCTCAGTACGCGAGTACACGAGGATATCATCAATGAACACCACAACAAACTTGTCCAGGTATTCATGAAAAACACGATTCATCATGTCCATGAAAGCAGCAGGAGCATTTGTCAAACCAAACGGCATCACAAGGAACTCATAATGCTCATACCTTGTCCTGAAAGCTGTCTTAGGCACATCCACATCCTTCACCTTCAACTGATAATACCCTGACCTCAAGTCAATCTTAGAGAACACAGCAGCTCCCCGAAATTGATCAAAGAGGTCATCAATCCTCGGCAAAGGATACCGATTCTTGATAGTCACCTTGTTCAGCTGACGGTAATCAATGCACATCCTCATAGTGCCATCTTTCTTCTTCACAAACAAGACAGGAGCACCCCAAGGCGACACACTCGGCCGGATGAAACCACGATCAAGCAGCTCTTGCAACTGCGTCTTCAGCTCCTTCAGCTCCTTAGGTGCCATTCTATAGGGAGTAATGGACACAGGAGTTGTATTCTCATACAGCTCAATTCCAAACTCCACCTCGCGATTAGGAGGTAAACCAGGCAACTCTTCAGGAAAAACACCAGGAAACTCCTTCACAACCTTGATATCTTGCACCCTCAACTCCTTAGAGCTAGGATTCATCACAAAAGCTAGGTAAGCTTCGCAACCTTGCCTCAGCATCCTACTCGCCTCCAAGGTAGACACCACATTAGCAAGAAACTTCACATTCTCGCCAACCACAACAACTTCATAATCATCCGCAAGCTTAAGCGAAACCCGCTTATTCTCACAATCCACAACAGCACGATGCTCAGCAAGCCAATCCATACCAAGGATCACATCAAAACCATAGAAAGGCAACTCCATAAGATCAACATGAAAGACATGTTCTTGAACAACCAAGGGACACCTTCTATAAAGCTTTCGAGTCACAACAGTTTCACCAAAAGAACTAGTGACACGAACTCCAACATCCAAAGACTCAACAGGCAAACCAAGCAACTCAGCATGCTCACGCAAAATGTATGAATGCGTAGATCCAGAATCAATCAAAGAAAGCAATGACAAGGATTGCAAAGTAAAGGTACCTGCAATCACATCAGCATCATTCCTTCCCTCGCGCTGAGCATACACCCTCGCTTGGCCTCCACCCTCAGGCTGAATAGCTACAACATGAGCTACTCCGCGACCACCTTCCTCTCTCCTCTGAAAATTACCACGGCCGCGCCCGCGACCTCTCTGCTGTGCAGCTACAACAGGAGCACGATCTTGACCACCAGCCAACCTCGGACAATCTCGCCTCAGATGATCAACAGAACCACAGTTCCAACATCCATTCACGGCTGCCGCAACAGGAGCTTGCACCTCCCTCACAGCTCGAGGACAGTCACGCTTCATGTGACCACGCGAACCACAGATCCAACAAGCACTTGGTTCAGCACTAGCAAAACCACCTCTAGCAGGTGCACCACCACCTCTCTTGGCTGAGGACTGATACTTCTGATCACGTCCCCTCTTGTTCCGTCCACCTCCGGAACTATACTCAGCAGCTCTCTTGCCAGAACTCGCTCCAACACCCTTCGCAGCTAAACCCAAGTTCATCTCAATGTCCTTGGATCGACTAACCAACACATCAAAATCATTGTACTCAGCAGCCAACATGTAGGTCTTAACCTCCGTCACTAAGCCATAACGGAACCTTTCGCACCTCTCTCGCTCATCAGGCATCAGCTCCGGTGCATACTGACTAAGGCGTACAAACTGCACTTCGTACTCAGCCACACTCAAGCTCCCTTGGGTAAGAGACATGAATTCACGCTTCTTCTCATCCAGATATCTCACTCCAAGATATCTCCTCTTGAACGCATTCAGAAAGAACGTCCAAGTAACATCAGCTTCAGCCATCCCAGCTATGGTGGTCGTCCACCACGTATAAGCATCGTCCTGCAGCAAGGACACAACACAGCCCAACTTTTGCACATCCGTGCAGCTCATCTGACCCAAGATACGCTTGGTACTTTCTAGCCAAGCTTCCGAACTCTCAGCAGACATACCTCTGAACTCAGTCCCTCCAAGACTGCGCAAACGCTCCAAAGGTAATCTGACTCCAGCATCTCCCTGATGCCCAGCTCCTTGAGCTCCAGCTACTGCTGCTCGAAAAGCACCCGCAATAGCTTGTACCAGCATAGACATATCAGGCATAGCTTGCCCCTGACCAACCTCTGGTCCAGCAGCTCCAGCACCAGCTGCAGCTTCAGCTCGCTCACCTCCAGCACCACCACCAGGCGGAGGAGGGGGTAACACTGCACTACCCGTATTCTCTTCATTCTCATTCTCGTTAGGAGCCGTAGCTCGCACACTACCCCTTAACTCTCTACGTGGTGCCATACTTTTACCATGCAATCACAATGCAAAAATAAAACAAGTCAGGCCCAGCAAGGTAAGCAATCCAAGTATTCAAGCTCAATTTCATTCAAAATCAACTTCATTTCATTAGCTTTTGTTTGGCAATGGGTACCCTCAACATGCAACATCATAGCATACATCTCAATTGCATCAACATCTCAAACCACTAAACATGCTTTCACACAACAAGCATACAAGGCAAACATGCTTCAATCATGCATACATTCATTCCCAATTACTCGCAAACTCAGCTCTGATACCACCAAATGTAACCCCCTTAACCCGGCCTAGACGGTTGACCCGAATTAAGAAAGTCACACGGGGGAAAACCAAAGTCAACCTTGATTAACGACCCTTTTTTTTTCTTTTTAATCTTGTCTAGATGCACATTAAACCTAATTGTGATCACACAAACATCATACTCAAAGATCACAAACATCAGAGATCAAACAGGGACCCAATTGAACAAATTACAACTTTAGGGACCAAATTGTAATTTCTGATAATTAAAAGGGCTTAACCCAAATTAAAGTTACCATCTTGAAATTAATCAGGTTTCATGCTTCTCTGTGAAATTTCAGCTCAAAAGGACCTTCCAAGCTCAAGCAATTGAACATACAAGATTCAGGACCAAAACGTAAACAATTCAAAACATATAACTGCCATTGTCAGCCCTTAACGGTCGGGCCGTTCCGAAACCAATCAACCCCGTTCCGGAACACGGGCCCGTTCCGAAACCGATCGACACCGTTCCGAAACACGGCCTTGGCAGAGACCAAACCGTTTCGAAACGGTGCACACCGTTTCGGACGCCTGGGTTCGTGTAAGGCACCCGTTCCGAAACGGTGCATACTGTTCCGAAACGCCTGCACAGATTGCAGCAAACAAGCATACCAAAACATGCAATTGGTCATTCAAACATGCTCCAAACGTCACCAAACTTTACCAGCATGCAATTAAACATATATGAGACTTATAGGAATCAACAAATCAACAATTCAACCACATATGCAAAAAACCCCAATTCTATAGGCATGCTTCCTACACAAGCTAGCTATTCAAACTCCAAACTTGCAAAACAAGCATATCATGTTCCAATCCAAAAACCAGCATTTAAAACAACATTCAACATACTTAGGGAGTCTCAAACACCTCCCAAATCATACACATTGGTCCCCCATTGCCAAAACACACAAAAGCTAAATGTTTAACAAAACCTTCCATACTTTGAGCTTCTCTTGAATTTGATTGCTTGACCTTTCTTGCTGCCCCTCAAAGACTCTAATGCTCTGCATTATTGAATTAAGAAAACGTAGAGAGCGTAAGCAAAAGCTTAGTGAGGCATGCTCATTTAAAACAATTCAATAATGCAATTAAAACCATTTATAAACCATGCTTAAATCAACCTTGTACATGCTCAAAGCATACTTAAAACAAGCAATCCCATGCTTCAACATAAACATTAAAACAAGCATCTCATGCTTCACAAATTACTTATCATGTCATATTGGCTCAAGTGATACATTTCATTTCATAAAACAAGTTCAACAACTTTCCCAAGGACTTTTAAACACCTTGGCCCCAAGGACTTTTAAACACCTTGGCCATGGACTTTTAAACACCATGAATAAGGACCACACAAGGACTTTTAACCACCTTTGTGTCCAATGCTTGAATCACCCCAAGGACTTTTAAACACCTTGGCCCCAAGGACTTTTAAACACCTTGGCCCGTGGACTTTTAAACACCATGGAAGGATCACCTAAGGACTTTTAACCACCTTAGTGTCCGCAACAAGACTCATCTAAGGACTTTTAACCACCTTGATGATCTTAAGTAACAAGGCTCACTCAAGGACTTTTAACCACCTTAGTGACCTTAACATTTACAAAACATCACTTGCCAATATACATCATTATCATCATTTAATCCATTGTTTTAAAGCATTAAACCAAGCCATTTTCATCATGCATTTCAAAGCATCAATCCTTATCATTTCAATATATAAAAACAAGGAACTCCTACCTAGAGTTACCTTCAACATATGGCTTATATAATCAGCAAAATCCATGCTAAAACATGCTTTCAAAACAGTAATTAAAACATGCAAATCATCACTTTGCAAAACATCAAGTCATGGCCACCACTAGAGAGAAAATCCGAAAACTTACACTTGAGCTTAGCAAAGTTTTTTAGACTTAAACTAAGCTCCCAAAACCTTCAAACCTTGGTTTTAAAGCTGAAAATCCAATTCCACAAATCCACTCACTCACCAATTTCCACTTTGCTTCAAGCCAAAGCACCAAATCAAGCTTCCGGATCAACCAAACTTGGATCCAATGATGCCTCCCCTGTTTCAACACATCAAAGCAGAGGATTAATGCATCATCATGCATTAATTGCTTCAATGAAAGCACCTAAACTCGCTGCTCTCATCCAACCTCCATTTTCGGCCACCAAACACAACCGAAAATGCATCCAAACCACTTTTAAACAAAGCCCAGCCATAAACCAGCAAAACCTCACTTCCATTAACACCATATAACATCTAAAAACAACCTATTAACAACCTTATACCTCCAGCAACATCAGATCACCAAGATCACCTCAAAAACTACCTTAAAACACAAGCTAAACTTAGGAAACTCAACCTATCCGGGATTGCATCAACCAAAACTCAATTCCACATCATTTTAGAGATCATTTAACATCAAAAACATCTCTTAAATCACAGATTACTCAGATCTAACGAAAATCATCAAAAATCATCAAAATCTTGCATAATAAGCCAAGATCCATAAATCAACTTAAAAACCTTTAATTAAACATCAATTTAGGATTGAAAACTTAGGAATTTCAGTAAAGAACTGATAGTTTAGAGGAGAAGGACGTTCTTACCTCCAAACTTGTATTTCTCCACTTTTTGCAATCAAAATGCTTGTTGAAACTTGTAGCAATTGAAGAGGTTTTGAAGATATGTTGATTTGGAATCAAATGAGAGTTGAAAGGAGGGATTTAGGTGAGAAAATCAGAAACAAATCTCTGGAAATGTAGTGTTTGGTTTGAGAGAAAATGAGAGAAAGAAAATGGGAAGTTAGTTGAGAAAATTGCCAAATGAGCTTTTCCCTCCTTTTTGATATCTTTAAAATCAGAAAATAGCTTACAAAATCTTAGAAAAATCTGGAGAAACCACTTTTGGATTAATAGCTCCTTAAAGATTCAAAGTTCCAACCCTTTATAAAACAGCCACCAAACTTGCGAAAATTACATTTTGGTCACTAGCCAAAATGTCACACTTCCAAAACTCATTTTCCAAAATTGATTTCACAGTTCACTTAATTATATTAAAAGATGATTTTAGAACATTTTTCCATATTTTTAATGCAACCCGAACTAGGCTTTCCTAATTTAACCTCTTAAGATTCGAACAACACTTTGACCAACCGGTCAACGCCCAAAACTCCTAAGCCCAAAACCGGGGCGTTACAACTCTCCCCCCCTTAAGAAATTTCGTCCTCGAAATTTACCTGAAGGAAAGAGATAAGGAAACTGCTTCAGCATGTCTTCCTTCCGCTCCCACGTGGCTTCCTCAACACCTCGATGCTTCCACAGCACCTTCACCAACTCAATGGTCTTGCCACGAAGAACCTTGCAATCCGAATCCAGAACCTTCACCGGTTCCTCATCATAGGTCAAATCCGGATTCAAAACCACATCCTCTACAGGCATCACATGCGAAGGATTAGATCTATACTTCCGGAGCATAGAAACATGGAACACATCATGAATCTTCTCCAACTCCTGAGGTAACCTCAACCGATACGCAACAGGACCCACTCGCTCAACCACCTCATATGGTCCAATGTACCGAGGGCTCAACTTACCCTTCCGGCCAAACCTCATCACCTTCTTCCAAGGCGAAACCTTCAAGAACACACGGTCACCCACCGCATACTCTATCTCCTTACGCTTCAAGTCCGCGTAAGACTTTTGCCGATCAGAGGCAGCCTTCAACCTCTCACAAATGAGCTTCACCTTCTCGGTGGCCCCTTTCAACAAAGCAGGCATCGAAACCAACTTTTGACCAGTTTCAGCCCAACACAGAGGAGTCCTACACTTCCTCCCATACAGAGCCTCATAAGGTGCCATCTGTATACTCGCCTGATAACTATTGTTATAAGCGAACTCAACCAAAGGCAGATGCTTCTCCCAAGAACCTTGGAACTCAATCACGCAGCATCTCAACATATCCTCCAAAATCTGAATAACCCTCTTAGACTGACCATCCGACTGAGGATGATAGGATGTACTGAAATGCAACCTTGTACCCAGAGCTTGATGCAAACACTGCCAAAAACGCGATGAGAACCTCGGATCCCTATCCGACACAATCGACTTAGGCACACCATGCAACCTCACTACCTCAGCAATGTACAGCTCTGCCAGCTTATCCAAAGAAAACGTAGTATGCACAGGCAAGAAATGCGCACACTTCGTCAAGCGATCCACAATCACCCAAACAGAATTCTTCTTTGATGGAGACAAAGGCAAACCAGATACAAAATCCATGGTAACCCTCTCCCACTTCCATTCAGGGATTTTCAACGGTTGCAACAAACCAGAAGGAACCTGATGTTCAGCCTTAACTCGCTGACACACCAAACACTTGCTCACAAACTCTACAACATCCTTCTTCAAACCAACCCAATAGTACTCATCACGAAGATCACGATACATCTTTGTACTACCAGGGTGCATAGCAAAAGGACTACTATGACCTTCAGTCAGAATAGCACGCCTCAACTCAACATCAGTAGGCACTACTATCCGACTACCAAAACACAACACACCATCCCCATTAAAGCAGAAATCCGAAGGTCTACCCTCCGCGATATCCTGAACATGAGACACCAAGGAATCATCCAGCAACTGCTTTTCCTTGATCAACTGAACCAACGATGGTTTCACTTGCAACTCAGCAACAAGACCACCATCTCGCGATATGCTCAAGCTAGCAAACATCGCCCTCAGCTCAACAGCTACCTTCCTACTCAAAGCATCAACAACAACATTAGCCTTTCCAGGATGATACTCAATCGTCAGATCATAATCCTTGAGCAACTCCAACCAACGTCGCTGCCTAAGATTCAACTCTTTCTGAGACATTAGATACCTCAAACTCTTGTGATCCGTGTACACAGTACACTTCTCACCATACAGATAATGTCTCCAGATCTTCAGAGCAAAAACCACAGCAGCCAGCTCAATATCATGCGTAGGATAGTTGCGCTCATGCACCTTCAACTGCCGCGACGCATAAGCCACAACCTTACCCTCTTGCATCAGCACACACCCCAAACCAACATAGGATGCATCACTATAGACCACAAACTCTTTCCCTGATTCAGGCTGAATCAAGATAGGAGCTTGAGTCAAAGCCGCCTTCAGCTTCTCAAAAGCCTGCTGTCTCGCTTCCGTCCACTCATACTTAACATCCTTTTGCAACAGCTTCGTCAAAGGAGCAGCAATCTTGGAAAAACCATCCACAAACCTCCGGTAGTATCCCGCCAAACCAAGGAAACTACGGACCTCATGAACAGACTTAGGAACTTTCCAGTTCATCACCGCTTCAATCTTCTGAGGATCAACACGAATCCCCTCAGCTGAGACCACATGCCCAAGAAACACCACCTCCTTAAGCCAAAACTCACACTTGCTCAGCTTAGCATAAAGCTGATTCTCCAACAAGGCTTGCAAAACAATCCTCAAATGCTCTTCGTGCTCCTCCTCAGTACGCGAGTACACGAGGATATCATCAATGAACACCACAACAAACTTGTCCAGGTATTCATGAAAAACACGATTCATCATGTCCATGAAAGCAGCAGGAGCATTTGTCAAACCAAACGGCATCACAAGGAACTCATAATGCTCATACCTTGTCCTGAAAGCTGTCTTAGGCACATCCACATCCTTCACCTTCAACTGATAATACCCTGACCTCAAGTCAATCTTAGAGAACACAGCAGCTCCCCGAAATTGATCAAAGAGGTCATCAATCCTCGGCAAAGGATACCGATTCTTGATAGTCACCTTGTTCAGCTGACGGTAATCAATGCACATCCTCATAGTGCCATCTTTCTTCTTCACAAACAAGACAGGAGCACCCCAAGGCGACACACTCGGCCGGATGAAACCACGATCAAGCAGCTCTTGCAACTGCGTCTTCAGCTCCTTCAGCTCCTTAGGTGCCATTCTATAGGGAGTAATGGACACAGGAGTTGTATTCTCATACAGCTCAATTCCAAACTCCACCTCGCGATTAGGAGGTAAACCAGGCAACTCTTCAGGAAAAACACCAGGAAACTCCTTCACAACCTTGATATCTTGCACCCTCAACTCCTTAGAGCTAGGATTCATCACAAAAGCTAGGTAAGCTTCGCAACCTTGCCTCAGCATCCTACTCGCCTCCAAGGTAGACACCACATTAGCAAGAAACTTCACATTCTCGCCAACCACAACAACTTCATAATCATCCGCAAGCTTAAGCGAAACCCGCTTATTCTCACAATCCACAACAGCACGATGCTCAGCAAGCCAATCCATACCAAGGATCACATCAAAACCATAGAAAGGCAACTCCATAAGATCAACATGAAAGACATGTTCTTGAACAACCAAGGGACACCTTCTATAAAGCTTTCGAGTCACAACAGTTTCACCAAAAGAACTAGTGACACGAACTCCAACATCCAAAGACTCAACAGGCAAACCAAGCAACTCAGCATGCTCACGCAAAATGTATGAATGCGTAGATCCAGAATCAATCAAAGAAAGCAATGACAAGGATTGCAAAGTAAAGGTACCTGCAATCACATCAGCATCATTCCTTCCCTCGCGCTGAGCATACACCCTCGCTTGGCCTCCACCCTCAGGCTGAATAGCTACAACATGAGCTACTCCGCGACCACCTTCCTCTCTCCTCTGAAAATTACCACGGCCGCGCCCGCGACCTCTCTGCTGTGCAGCTACAACAGGAGCACGATCTTGACCACCAGCCAACCTCGGACAATCTCGCCTCAGATGATCAACAGAACCACAGTTCCAACATCCATTCACGGCTGCCGCAACAGGAGCTTGCACCTCCCTCACAGCTCGAGGACAGTCACGCTTCATGTGACCACGCGAACCACAGATCCAACAAGCACTTGGTTCAGCACTAGCAAAACCACCTCTAGCAGGTGCACCACCACCTCTCTTGGCTGAGGACTGATACTTCTGATCACGTCCCCTCTTGTTCCGTCCACCTCCGGAACTATACTCAGCAGCTCTCTTGCCAGAACTCGCTCCAACACCCTTCGCAGCTAAACCCAAGTTCATCTCAATGTCCTTGGATCGACTAACCAACACATCAAAATCATTGTACTCAGCAGCCAACATGTAGGTCTTAACCTCCGTCACTAAGCCATAACGGAACCTTTCGCACCTCTCTCGCTCATCAGGCATCAGCTCCGGTGCATACTGACTAAGGCGTACAAACTGCACTTCGTACTCAGCCACACTCAAGCTCCCTTGGGTAAGAGACATGAATTCACGCTTCTTCTCATCCAGATATCTCACTCCAAGATATCTCCTCTTGAACGCATTCAGAAAGAACGTCCAAGTAACATCAGCTTCAGCCATCCCAGCTATGGTGGTCGTCCACCACGTATAAGCATCGTCCTGCAGCAAGGACACAACACAGCCCAACTTTTGCACATCCGTGCAGCTCATCTGACCCAAGATACGCTTGGTACTTTCTAGCCAAGCTTCCGAACTCTCAGCAGACATACCTCTGAACTCAGTCCCTCCAAGACTGCGCAAACGCTCCAAAGGTAATCTGACTCCAGCATCTCCCTGATGCCCAGCTCCTTGAGCTCCAGCTACTGCTGCTCGAAAAGCACCCGCAATAGCTTGTACCAGCATAGACATATCAGGCATAGCTTGCCCCTGACCAACCTCTGGTCCAGCAGCTCCAGCACCAGCTGCAGCTTCAGCTCGCTCACCTCCAGCACCACCACCAGGCGGAGGAGGGGGTAACACTGCACTACCCGTATTCTCTTCATTCTCATTCTCGTTAGGAGCCGTAGCTCGCACACTACCCCTTAACTCTCTACGTGGTGCCATACTTTTACCATGCAATCACAATGCAAAAATAAAACAAGTCAGGCCCAGCAAGGTAAGCAATCCAAGTATTCAAGCTCAATTTCATTCAAAATCAACTTCATTTCATTAGCTTTTGTTTGGCAATGGGTACCCTCAACATGCAACATCATAGCATACATCTCAATTGCATCAACATCTCAAACCACTAAACATGCTTTCACACAACAAGCATACAAGGCAAACATGCTTCAATCATGCATACATTCATTCCCAATTACTCGCAAACTCAGCTCTGATACCACCAAATGTAACCCCCTTAACCCGGCCTAGACGGTTGACCCGAATTAAGAAAGTCACACGGGGAAAACCAAAGTCAACCTTGATTAACGACCCTTTTTTTTCTTTTTAATCTTGTCTAGATGCACATTAAACCTAATTGTGATCACACAAACATCATACTCAAAGATCACAAACATCAGAGATCAAACAGGGACCCAATTGAACAAATTACAACTTTAGGGACCAAATTGTAATTTCTGATAATTAAAAGGGCTTAACCCAAATTAAAGTTACCATCTTGAAATTAATCAGGTTTCATGCTTCTCTGTGAAATTTCAGCTCAAAAGGACCTTCCAAGCTCAAGCAATTGAACATACAAGATTCAGGACCAAAACGTAAACAATTCAAAACATATAACTGCCATTGTCAGCCCTTAACGGTCGGCCGTTCCGAAACCAATCAACCCCGTTCCGGAACACGGGCCGTTCCGAAACCGATCGACACCGTTCCGAAACACGGCCTTGGCAGAGACCAAACCGTTTCGAAACGGTGCACACCGTTTCGGACGCCTGGGTTCGTGTAAGGCACCCGTTCCGAAACGGTGCATACTGTTCCGAAACGCCTGCACAGATTGCAGCAAACAAGCATACCAAAACATGCAATTGGTCATTCAAACATGCTCCAAACGTCACCAAACTTTACCAGCATGCAATTAAACATATATGAGACTTATAGGAATCAACAAATCAACAATTCAACCACATATGCAAAAAACCCCAATTCTATAGGCATGCTTCCTACACAAGCTAGCTATTCAAACTCCAAACTTGCAAAACAAGCATATCATGTTCCAATCCAAAAACCAGCATTTAAAACAACATTCAACATACTTAGGGAGTCTCAAACACCTCCCAAATCATACACATTGGTCCCCCATTGCCAAAACACACAAAAGCTAAATGTTTAACAAAACCTTCCATACTTTGAGCTTCTCTTGAATTTGATTGCTTGACCTTTCTTGCTGCCCCTCAAAGACTCTAATGCTCTGCATTATTGAATTAAGAAAACGTAGAGAGCGTAAGCAAAAGCTTAGTGAGGCATGCTCATTTAAAACAATTCAATAATGCAATTAAAACCATTTATAAACCATGCTTAAATCAACCTTGTACATGCTCAAAGCATACTTAAAACAAGCAATCCCATGCTTCAACATAAACATTAAAACAAGCATCTCATGCTTCACAAATTACTTATCATGTCATATTGGCTCAAGTGATACATTTCATTTCATAAAACAAGTTCAACAACTTTCCCAAGGACTTTTAAACACCTTGGCCCCAAGGACTTTTAAACACCTTGGCCATGGACTTTTAAACACCATGAATAAGGACCACACAAGGACTTTTAACCACCTTTGTGTCCAATGCTTGAATCACCCCAAGGACTTTTAAACACCTTGGCCCCAAGGACTTTTAAACACCTTGGCCCGTGGACTTTTAAACACCATGGAAGGATCACCTAAGGACTTTTAACCACCTTAGTGTCCGCAACAAGACTCATCTAAGGACTTTTAACCACCTTGATGATCTTAAGTAACAAGGCTCACTCAAGGACTTTTAACCACCTTAGTGACCTTAACATTTACAAAACATCACTTGCCAATATACATCATTATCATCATTTAATCCATTGTTTTAAAGCATTAAACCAAGCCATTTTCATCATGCATTTCAAAGCATCAATCCTTATCATTTCAATATATAAAAACAAGGAACTCCTACCTAGAGTTACCTTCAACATATGGCTTATATAATCAGCAAAATCCATGCTAAAACATGCTTTCAAAACAGTAATTAAAACATGCAAATCATCACTTTGCAAAACATCAAGTCATGGCCACCACTAGAGAGAAAATCCGAAAACTTACACTTGAGCTTAGCAAAGTTTTTTAGACTTAAACTAAGCTCCCAAAACCTTCAAACCTTGGTTTTAAAGCTGAAAATCCAATTCCACAAATCCACTCACTCACCAATTTCCACTTTGCTTCAAGCCAAAGCACCAAATCAAGCTTCCGGATCAACCAAACTTGGATCCAATGATGCCTCCCCTGTTTCAACACATCAAAGCAGAGGATTAATGCATCATCATGCATTAATTGCTTCAATGAAAGCACCTAAACTCGCTGCTCTCATCCAACCTCCATTTTCGGCCACCAAACACAACCGAAAATGCATCCAAACCACTTTTAAACAAAGCCCAGCCATAAACCAGCAAAACCTCACTTCCATTAACACCATATAACATCTAAAAACAACCTATTAACAACCTTATACCTCCAGCAACATCAGATCACCAAGATCACCTCAAAAACTACCTTAAAACACAAGCTAAACTTAGGAAACTCAACCTATCCGGGATTGCATCAACCAAAACTCAATTCCACATCATTTTAGAGATCATTTAACATCAAAAACATCTCTTAAATCACAGATTACTCAGATCTAACGAAAATCATCAAAAATCATCAAAATCTTGCATAATAAGCCAAGATCCATAAATCAACTTAAAAACCTTTAATTAAACATCAATTTAGGATTGAAAACTTAGGAATTTCAGTAAAGAACTGATAGTTTAGAGGAGAAGGACGTTCTTACCTCCAAACTTGTATTTCTCCACTTTTTGCAATCAAAATGCTTGTTGAAACTTGTAGCAATTGAAGAGGTTTTGAAGATATGTTGATTTGGAATCAAATGAGAGTTGAAAGGAGGGATTTAGGTGAGAAAATCAGAAACAAATCTCTGGAAATGTAGTGTTTGGTTTGAGAGAAAATGAGAGAAAGAAAATGGGAAGTTAGTTGAGAAAATTGCCAAATGAGCTTTTCCCTCCTTTTTGATATCTTTAAAATCAGAAAATAGCTTACAAAATCTTAGAAAAATCTGGAGAAACCACTTTTGGATTAATAGCTCCTTAAAGATTCAAAGTTCCAACCCTTTATAAAACAGCCACCAAACTTGCGAAAATTACATTTTGGTCACTAGCCAAAATGTCACACTTCCAAAACTCATTTTCCAAAATTGATTTCACAGTTCACTTAATTATATTAAAAGATGATTTTAGAACATTTTTCCATATTTTTAATGCAACCCGAACTAGGCTTTCCTAATTTAACCTCTTAAGATTCGAACAACACTTTGACCAACCGGTCAACGCCCAAAACTCCTAAGCCCAAAACCGGGGCGTTACAACTCTCCCCCCCTTAAGAAATTTCGTCCTCGAAATTTACCTGAAGGAAAGAGATAAGGAAACTGCTTCAGCATGTCTTCCTTCCGCTCCCACGTGGCTTCCTCAACACCTCGATGCTTCCACAGCACCTTCACCAACTCAATGGTCTTGCCACGAAGAACCTTGCAATCCGAATCCAGAACCTTCACCGGTTCCTCATCATAGGTCAAATCCGGATTCAAAACCACATCCTCTACAGGCATCACATGCGAAGGATTAGATCTATACTTCCGGAGCATAGAAACATGGAACACATCATGAATCTTCTCCAACTCCTGAGGTAACCTCAACCGATACGCAACAGGACCCACTCGCTCAACCACCTCATATGGTCCAATGTACCGAGGGCTCAACTTACCCTTCCGGCTAAACCTCATCACCTTCTTCCAAGGCGAAACCTTCAAGAACACACGGTCACCCACCGCATACTCTATCTCCTTACGCTTCAAGTCCGCGTAAGACTTTTGCCGATCAGAGGCAGCCTTCAACCTCTCACAAATGAGCTTCACCTTCTCGGTGGCCCCTTTCAACAAAGCAGGCATCGAAACCAACTTTTGACCAGTTTCAGCCCAACACAGAGGAGTCCTACACTTCCTCCCATACAGAGCCTCATAAGGTGCCATCTGTATACTCGCCTGATAACTATTGTTATAAGCGAACTCAACCAAAGGCAGATGCTTCTCCCAAGAACCTTGGAACTCAATCACGCAGCATCTCAACATATCCTCCAAAATCTGAATAACCCTCTTAGACTGACCATCCGACTGAGGATGATAGGATGTACTGAAATGCAACCTTGTACCCAGAGCTTGATGCAAACACTGCCAAAAACGCGATGAGAACCTCGGATCCCTATCCGACACAATCGACTTAGGCACACCATGCAACCTCACTACCTCAGCAATGTACAGCTCTGCCAGCTTATCCAAAGAAAACGTAGTATGCACAGGCAAGAAATGCGCACACTTCGTCAAGCGATCCACAATCACCCAAACAGAATTCTTCTTTGATGGAGACAAAGGCAAACCAGATACAAAATCCATGGTAACCCTCTCCCACTTCCATTCAGGGATTTTCAACGGTTGCAACAAACCAGAAGGAACCTGATGTTCAGCCTTAACTCGCTGACACACCAAACACTTGCTCACAAACTCTACAACATCCTTCTTCAAACCTACCCAATAGTACTCATCACGAAGATCACGATACATCTTTGTACTACCAGGGTGCATAGCAAAAGGACTACTATGACCTTCAGTCAGAATAGCACGCCTCAACTCAACATCAGTAGGCACTACTATCCGACTACCAAAACACAACACACCATCCCCATTAAAGCAGAAATCCGAAGGTCTACCCTCCGCGATATCCTGAACATGAGACACCAAGGAATCATCCAGCAACTGCTTTTCCTTGATCAACTGAACCAACGATGGTTTCACTTGCAACTCAGCAACAAGACCACCATCTCGCGATATGCTCAAGCTAGCAAACATCGCCCTCAGCTCAACAGCTACCTTCCTACTCAAAGCATCAACAACAACATTAGCCTTTCCAGGATGATACTCAATCGTCAGATCATAATCCTTGAGCAACTCCAACCAACGTCGCTGCCTAAGATTCAACTCTTTCTGAGACATTAGATACCTCAAACTCTTGTGATCCGTGTACACAGTACACTTCTCACCATACAGATAATGTCTCCAGATCTTCAGAGCAAAAACCACAGCAGCCAGCTCAATATCATGCGTAGGATAGTTGCGCTCATGCACCTTCAACTGCCGCGACGCATAAGCCACAACCTTACCCTCTTGCATCAGCACACACCCCAAACCAACATAGGATGCATCACTATAGACCACAAACTCTTTCCCTGATTCAGGCTGAATCAAGATAGGAGCTTGAGTCAAAGCCGCCTTCAGCTTCTCAAAAGCCTGCTGTCTCGCTTCCGTCCACTCATACTTAACATCCTTTTGCAACAGCTTCGTCAAAGGAGCAGCAATCTTGGAAAAACCATCCACAAACCTCCGGTAGTATCCCGCCAAACCAAGGAAACTACGGACCTCATGAACAGACTTAGGAACTTTCCAGTTCATCACCGCTTCAATCTTCTGAGGATCAACACGAATCCCCTCAGCTGAGACCACATGCCCAAGAAACACCACCTCCTTAAGCCAAAACTCACACTTGCTCAGCTTAGCATAAAGCTGATTCTCCAACAAGGCTTGCAAAACAATCCTCAAATGCTCTTCGTGCTCCTCCTCAGTACGCGAGTACACGAGGATATCATCAATGAACACCACAACAAACTTGTCCAGGTATTCATGAAAAACACGATTCATCATGTCCATGAAAGCAGCAGGAGCATTTGTCAAACCAAACGGCATCACAAGGAACTCATAATGCTCATACCTTGTCCTGAAAGCTGTCTTAGGCACATCCACATCCTTCACCTTCAACTGATAATACCCTGACCTCAAGTCAATCTTAGAGAACACAGCAGCTCCCCGAAATTGATCAAAGAGGTCATCAATCCTCGGCAAAGGATACCGATTCTTGATAGTCACCTTGTTCAGCTGACGGTAATCAATGCACATCCTCATAGTGCCATCTTTCTTCTTCACAAACAAGACAGGAGCACCCCAAGGCGACACACTCGGCCGGATGAAACCACGATCAAGCAGCTCTTGCAACTGCGTCTTCAGCTCCTTCAGCTCCTTAGGTGCCATTCTATAGGGAGTAATGGACACAGGAGTTGTATTCTCATACAGCTCAATTCCAAACTCCACCTCGCGATTAGGAGGTAAACCAGGCAACTCTTCAGGAAAAACACCAGGAAACTCCTTCACAACCTTGATATCTTGCACCCTCAACTCCTTAGAGCTAGGATTCATCACAAAAGCTAGGTAAGCTTCGCAACCTTGCCTCAGCATCCTACTCGCCTCCAAGGTAGACACCACATTAGCAAGAAACTTCACATTCTCGCCAACCACAACAACTTCATAATCATCCGCAAGCTTAAGCGAAACCCGCTTATTCTCACAATCCACAACAGCACGATGCTCAGCAAGCCAATCCATACCAAGGATCACATCAAAACCATAGAAAGGCAACTCCATAAGATCAACATGAAAGACATGTTCTTGAACAACCAAGGGACACCTTCTATAAAGCTTTCGAGTCACAACAGTTTCACCAAAAGAACTAGTGACACGAACTCCAACATCCAAAGACTCAACAGGCAAACCAAGCAACTCAGCATGCTCACGCAAAATGTATGAATGCGTAGATCCAGAATCAATCAAAGAAAGCAATGACAAGGATTGCAAAGTAAAGGTACCTGCAATCACATCAGCATCATTCCTTCCCTCGCGCTGAGCATACACCCTCGCTTGGCCTCCACCCTCAGGCTGAATAGCTACAACATGAGCTACTCCGCGACCACCTTCCTCTCTCCTCTGAAAATTACCACGGCCGCGCCCGCGACCTCTCTGCTGTGCAGCTACAACAGGAGCACGATCTTGACCACCAGCCAACCTCGGACAATCTCGCCTCAGATGATCAACAGAACCACAGTTCCAACATCCATTCACGGCTGCCGCAACAGGAGCTTGCACCTCCCTCACAGCTCGAGGACAGTCACGCTTCATGTGACCACGCGAACCACAGATCCAACAAGCACTTGGTTCAGCACTAGCAAAACCACCTCTAGCAGGTGCACCACCACCTCTCTTGGCTGAGGACTGATACTTCTGATCACGTCCCCTCTTGTTCCGTCCACCTCCGGAACTATACTCAGCAGCTCTCTTGCCAGAACTCGCTCCAACACCCTTCGCAGCTAAACCCAAGTTCATCTCAATGTCCTTGGATCGACTAACCAACACATCAAAATCATTGTACTCAGCAGCCAACATGTAGGTCTTAACCTCCGTCACTAAGCCATAACGGAACCTTTCGCACCTCTCTCGCTCATCAGGCATCAGCTCCGGTGCATACTGACTAAGGCGTACAAACTGCACTTCGTACTCAGCCACACTCAAGCTCCCTTGGGTAAGAGACATGAATTCACGCTTCTTCTCATCCAGATATCTCACTCCAAGATATCTCCTCTTGAACGCATTCAGAAAGAACGTCCAAGTAACATCAGCTTCAGCCATCCCAGCTATGGTGGTCGTCCACCACGTATAAGCATCGTCCTGCAGCAAGGACACAACACAGCCCAACTTTTGCACATCCGTGCAGCTCATCTGACCCAAGATACGCTTGGTACTTTCTAGCCAAGCTTCCGAACTCTCAGCAGACATACCTCTGAACTCAGTCCCTCCAAGACTGCGCAAACGCTCCAAAGGTAATCTGACTCCAGCATCTCCCTGATGCCCAGCTCCTTGAGCTCCAGCTACTGCTGCTCGAAAAGCACCCGCAATAGCTTGTACCAGCATAGACATATCAGGCATAGCTTGCCCCTGACCAACCTCTGGTCCAGCAGCTCCAGCACCAGCTGCAGCTTCAGCTCGCTCACCTCCAGCACCACCACCAGGCGGAGGAGGGGGTAACACTGCACTACCCGTATTCTCTTCATTCTCATTCTCGTTAGGAGCCGTAGCTCGCACACTACCCCTTAACTCTCTACGTGGTGCCATACTTTTACCATGCAATCACAATGCAAAAATAAAACAAGTCAGGCCCAGCAAGGTAAGCAATCCAAGTATTCAAGCTCAATTTCTTTCAAAATCAACTTCATTTCATTAGCTTTTGTTTGGCAATGGGTACCCTCAACATGCAACATCATAGCATACATCTCAATTGCATCAACATCTCAAACCACTAAACATGCTTTCACACAACAAGCATACAAGGCAAACATGCTTCAATCATGCATACATTCATTCCCAATTACTCGCAAACTCAGCTCTGATACCACCAAATGTAACCCCCTTAACCCGGCCTAGACGGTTGACCCGAATTAAGAAAGTCACACGGGGAAAACCAAAGTCAACCTTGATTAACGACCCTTTTTTTTCTTTTTAATCTTGTCTAGATGCACATTAAACCTAATTGTGATCACACAAACATCATACTCAAAGATCACAAACATCAGAGATCAAACAGGGACCCAATTGAACAAATTACAACTTTAGGGACCAAATTGTAATTTCTGATAATTAAAAGGGCTTAACCCAAATTAAAGTTACCATCTTGAAATTAATCAGGTTTCATGCTTCTCTGTGAAATTTCAGCTCAAAAGGACCTTCCAAGCTCAAGCAATTGAACATACAAGATTCAGGACCAAAACGTAAACAATTCAAAACATATAACTGCCATTGTCAGCCCTTAACGGTCGGCCGTTCCGAAACCAATCAACCCCGTTCCGGAACACGGGCCGTTCCGAAACCGATCGACACCGTTTCGAAACACGGCCTTGGCAGAGACCAAACCGTTTCGAAACGGTGCACACCGTTTCGGACGCCTGGGTTCGTGTAAGGCACCCGTTCCGAAACGGTGCATACTGTTCCGAAACGCCTGCACAGATTGCAGCAAACAAGCATACCAAAACATGCAATTGGTCATTCAAACATGCTCCAAACGTCACCAAACTTTACCAGCATGCAATTAAACATATATGAGACTTATAGGAATCAACAAATCAACAATTCAACCACATATGCAAAAAACCCCAATTCTATAGGCATGCTTCCTACACAAGCTAGCTATTCAAACTCCAAACTTGCAAAACAAGCATATCATGTTCCAATCCAAAAACCAGCATTTAAAACAACATTCAACATACTTAGGGAGTCTCAAACACCTCCCAAATCATACACATTGGTCCCCCATTGCCAAAACACACAAAACCTAAATGTTTAACAAAACCTTCCATACTTTGAGCTTCTCTTGAATTTGATTGCTTGACCTTTCTTGCTGCCCCTCAAAGACTCTAATGCTCTGCATTATTGAATTAAGAAAACGTAGAGAGCGTAAGCAAAAGCTTAGTGAGGCATGCTCATTTAAAACAATTCAATAATGCAATTAAAACCATTTATAAACCATGCTTAAATCAACCTTGTACATGCTCAAAGCATACTTAAAACAAGCAATCCCATGCTTCAACATAAACATTAAAACAAGCATCTCATGCTTCACAAATTACTTATCATGTCATATTGGCTCAAGTGATACATTTCATTTCATAAAACAAGTTCAACAACTTTCCCAAGGACTTTTAAACACCTTGGCCCCAAGGACTTTTAAACACCTTGGCCATGGACTTTTAAACACCATGAATAAGGACCACACAAGGACTTTTAACCACCTTTGTGTCCAATGCTTGAATCACCCCAAGGACTTTTAAACACCTTGGCCCCAAGGACTTTTAAACACCTTGGCCCATGGACTTTTAAACACCATGGAAGGATCACCTAAGGACTTTTAACCACCTTAGTGTCCGCAACAAGACTCATCCAAGGACTTTTAACCACCTTGATGATCTTAAGTAACAAGGCTCACTCAAGGACTTTTAACCACCTTAGTGACCTTAACATTTACAAAACATCACTTGCCAATATACATCATTATCATCATTTAATCCACTGTTTTAAAGCATTAAACCAAGCCATTTTCATCATGCATTTCAAAGCATCAATCCTTATCATTTCAATGTATAAAAACAAGGAACTCCTACCTAGAGTTACCTTCAACATATGGCTTATATAATCAGCAAAATCCATGCTAAAACATGCTTTCAAAACAGTAATTAAAACATGCAAATCATCACTTTGCAAAACATCAAGTCATGGCCACCACTAGAGAGAAAATCCGAAAACTTACACTTGAGCTTAGCAAAGTTGTTTAGACTTAAACTAAGCTCCCAAAACCTTCAAACCTTGGTTTTAAAGCTGAAAATCCAATTCCACAAATCCACTCACTCACCAATTTCCACTTTGCTTCAAGCCAAAGCACCAAATCAAGCTTCCGGATCAACCAAACTTGGATCCAATGATGCCTCCCCTGTTTCAACACATCAAAGCAGAGGATTAATGCATCATCATGCATTAATTGCTTCAATGAAAGCACCTAAACTCGCTGCTCTCATCCAACCTCCATTTTCGGCCACCAAACACAACCGAAAATGCATCCAAACCACTTTTAAACAAAGCCCAGCCATAAACCAGCAAAACCTCACTTCCATTAACACCATATAACATCTAAAAACAACCTATTAACAACCTTATACCTCCAGCAACATCAGATCACCAAGATCACCTCAAAAACTACCTTAAAACACAAGCTAAACTTAGGAAACTCAACCTATCCGGGATTGCATCAACCAAAACTCAATTCCACATCATTTTAGAGATCATTTAACATCAAAAACATCTCTTAAATCACAGATTACTCAGATCTAACGAAAATCATCAAAAATCATCAAAATCTTGCATAATAAGCCAAGATCCATAAATCAACTTAAAAACCTTTAATTAAACATCAATTTAGGATTGAAAACTTAGGAATTTCAGTAAAGAACTGATAGTTTAGAGGAGAAGGACGTTCTTACCTCCAAACTTGTATTTCTCCACTTTTTGCAATCAAAATGCTTGTTGAAACTTGTAGCAATTGAAGAGGTTTTGAAGATATGTTGATTTGGAATAAAATGAGAGTTGAAAGGAGGGATTTAGGTGAGAAAATCAGAAACAAATCTCTGGAAATGTAGTGTTTGGTTTGAGAGAAAATGAGAGAAAGAAAATGGGAAGTTAGTTGAGAAAATTGCCAAATAAGCTTTTCCCTCCTTTTTGATATCTTTAAAATTAGAAAATAGCTTAAAAAATCTTAGAAAAATCTGGAGAAACCACTTTTGGATTAATAGCTCCTTAAAGATTCAAAGTTCCAACCCTTTATAAAACAGCCACCAAACTTGCGAAAATTACATTTTGGTCACTAGCCAAAATGTCACACTTCCAAAACTCATTTTCCAAAATTGATTTCACAGTTCACTTAATTATATTAAAAGATGATTTTAGAACATTTTTCCATATTTTTAATGCAACCCGAACTAGGCTTTCCTAATTTAACCTCTTAAGATTCGAACAGCACTTTGACCAACCGGTCAACGCCCAAAACTCCTAAGCCCAAAACCGGGGCGTTACACTCTCAACCCAAACACTTTCTCTCCAGAGAATTTGATCTGATTTTCTCACCTAAATTCCTCCTTTCAACTCTCTTTTGATTCCTAATCATAGTATCTACAAAACCTCACCATTTGCTACTTGATTCAACAAGGTTTTTGATTCCAAAAAGAGGAGAAACTCAAGTTTGGAGGTAAGAACGTCCTTCTCCTCTAAACTATCAGTTCTTTACTGAAATTCCTAAGTTTTCAATCCTTAATTGATGTTTTATTAAAGATTTTTAAGTGGTGAAATGGATCTTGGCTTATAATGCAAGATTTGGTGATTTTTGATGATTTTCGTTAGATCTGATTAATCTGTGATTTGAGATGTGTTTTTGATGTTAAATGAACTCTAAATTGATAAGGAATTGAGTTTTGATTAATGCAATCCCGGATAGGTTGAGTTTCCTAAGTTTAGCTTGTGATTCAAGGTTGTTTTTGAGGTGATCTTGTGGATCTGATGTTGCTGGAGGTATAAGGATGTTAATAGGTTGTTTTTAGATGTTATATGATGTTAAAGGATGTGTGGTTTTGCTGGTTTATGGCTGGGCTTTGTTTAGAAGTGGTTTGGATGCATTTTCGGTTGTGTTTGGTGGCCGAAAATGGTATGTGGATGAGAGCAGCGAGTTTAGGTGCTTTCATTGAAGCAATTAATGCATGATGATGCATTAATCCTCTGCTTTGATGTGTTGAAACAGGGGAGGCATCTTTGGATCCAAGAGTTGTTGATCCGGAAGCTTGATTTGGTGCTTTGGCTTGAAGCAAAGTGGAATCGGTGAGTGCGTGTGTGAAATTGGGTTTTCGGCTTTGAAACCAATATTTTGGGAGCTTAGTTTAAGTCTAAACAACTTTGCTAAGCTCAAGTGTAAGTTTTCGGAATTACTCTCTAGTGGTGGCCATGATTTTGTTGTGATGCAAAGTGGTTTATTGCATGTTTTAATTACTGTTTTGAAAGCATGATTTAGCATGGTATTTGCTGATGTTGTAAGCCATATGTTGAAGGAAACTCTAGGTAAGAGTTCCTTGTTTTTATACATTGATTAAATGTGGTTTGATGCTTTTAAATGCATGATGAATATGGCTTGGTTTAATGCTTTAAAACAGTGGATTAAATGATGAAAATGATGTATATTGGCAAGTGATGTTTTAAAAGGGGTTAAGGTCACTAAGGTGGTTAAAAGTCCTTGAGTGAGCCTTGTTACTTAAGAACATCAAGGTGGTTAAAAGTCCTTGGATGGTTCTTGTTGCGGACACTAAGGTGGTTAAAAGTCCTTAGGTGATCCTTTCCATGGTGTTTAAAAGTCCATGGGGCCATGGTGTTTAAAAGTCCATGGGGCCAAGGTGTTTAAAAGTCCTTGGGGCCAAGGTGTTTAAAAGTCCTTGGGGTGAATCAAGCTATGGACACAAAGGTGGTTAAAAGTCCTTGTGTGGTCCTCTTTCATGGTGGTTAAAAGTCCATGGCCAAGGTGTTTAAAAGTCCTTGGGGCCAAGGTGTTTAAAAGTCCTTGGGAAAGTTGATGAACTTGTTTTAAAGAAATGGAATCTATCACTTGAACCAATATGACATGTTATTTTATGAAGCATGAGATGCTTGTTTTAAGTATGCTTTTGAGCATGTGCAAAGGTTGATTTAAAGCATGATTTATAAATGTTTTTAATTGCATTATTGAATGGTTTTTAAGAGCATTCCTCACTAAGCTTTTGCTTACGCTCTCTTTCGTTTTCTTAATTCAATAATGCAGAACATTAGGGAACCTTGAGGGCAGCAAGGAGGGCAAGCATACAAGTGAAAGTAGAGCTCAATGTATGGAAGGTTTTGTTAGTACATTTTAGCTTTTGGTAATTTGGCAATGGGGGACCAATGTGTATGTTTTGGGAGGTGTTTGGAACTCCCTAAGTATGTTGAATGATGATAAGAATGCTGGTTTTTGTATTGGATCATTACATGCTTGTTTTGGAAGTTTGTGCTTGAATAGCTAGCTTGTGTAGGAAGCATGCCTATAGATTTGGGGCTTTTTGCATATGATGTTGTTTTGATGAATTGATGATGCCTGTATGTCTTATATATGTTGAATTGCATGCTGGTAAAGTTTGGTAGCATTTGGAGCATGATTGGATGTTTAATTGCATGGTTAAGAATGCTTTTTGCTGCAATCTGTGCAGGGTGTTTTGGAACAGCTCTTACCGTTTCGGAACGGGTGCCTTAAACAAACCCAGGCGTCCGAAACGGGAAGAACCGTTCCGAAACGGTTTGGCTACTGCCAGCCCGTGTTCCGGAACCCGTTACGGAACGGCCCACGTTTCAAAACGGGCTTTGCCTGTTTCGGAACGGGTGACCGTTAGGGGCTGACAATGGCAGTTAAATGTTTTGAATTGTTTGCATTTTGGTCCTGAAACTTGTTCGTGCAATTGTATGAGTTTGGGAAGTTCTTTTGAGCTGAAATTTCACAGAGAAGCATGAAACCTGATTAATTTCAAGTTGGTAACTTTAATTTGGGTTAATTCCTCATATTTATCAAGAATTACAATTTGGTCCCTTAAGTTGCATTTTGTTCAATTGGGTCCCTGTTTGATCTCTGATGTTTGTGATCTTTGTGTATGATGTTTGTGTGATCACAATTAGGACTAATGTGCATCTAGACAAGATTAAAAAGAAAAAAAAAGGTCGTTAATCAAGGTTGACTTCCGGGTTGACTTTGGTTTTCCCCGTGTGACTTTCTTAATTCGGGTCGACCGTCTAGGCCGGGTTAAGGGGGTTACATTTGGTGGTATCAGAGCTGAGTTCTCGAGCAATTGGGAATAAATGTATGCATGATTGAAGTATGTTTGGCTTGTATGCTTTTTGATCGAAAGCATGTTTAGGGGCTTGTGATTTGGATGCAGTTGAGTTGTATGCTGTGATGTAGCATGTTGAGGGTACCCATTGCCAAACAAAAGCTAATGAAATGTTGTTGATTTTGAATGAAATTGAGCTTGAATACTTGGATTGCTTACCTTGCTGGGCCTGACTTGTTTTATTTGCATTGTGATTGCATGGTAAAAGTATGGCACCACGTAGAGAGTTACGAGGTAGTGTGCGAGCTACGGCTCCTAATGAGAACGAGAATGAGGAGAACACGGGTAGTGCGGTGTTACCCCCTCCTCCACCTGGTGGTGGTGCTGGGAGAGAAAGAGCTGAAGCTGCAGCTGGTGCTGGAGCTGCTGGACCAGAGGTTGGTCAGGGGCAAGCTATGCCTGATATGTCTATGTTGGTACAAGCTATTGCGGGTGCTTTTTGAGCAGCAGTAGCTGGAGCTCAAGGAGCTGGGCATCAGAGAGATGCTGGAGTTAGACTACCTTTGGAGCGTCTGCGCAGTCTTGGTGGGACTGAGTTCTGGGGTATGTCAGCTGAGAGTTCTGAAGCTTGGCTAGAGAGTACCAAGCGTATCTTTGGTCAGATGAGCTGCACGGATGTGCAAAAGCTGGGATGTGTTGTGTCCTTGCTGCAGGACGATGCGTATACGTGGTGGACGACCACCATTGC
The DNA here is from genome assembly GCA_958450335.1 of Hibiscus tridactylites. Classification (NCBI taxonomy): domain Eukaryota; kingdom Viridiplantae; phylum Streptophyta; class Magnoliopsida; order Malvales; family Malvaceae; genus Hibiscus; species Hibiscus tridactylites. The sequence continues at coordinate 50,412,273 of OY288279.1, forward strand.
TGGAATGGCTGAAGTTGATGTTACTTGGACATTCTTTCAGAATGTGTTCAAGAGGAGATATCTTGGAGTGAGATATCTTGATGAGAAAAAGCGTGAATTCATGTCTCTTACCCAAGGGAGCATGAGTGTGGCTGAGTATGAAGTGCAGTTTGTGCGACTCAGTCAGTATGCACCGGAGCTAATACCTGATGAGCGAGCAAGGTGCGAGAGGTTCCGTTATGGTCTTGTGACGGACGTGAAAATGTATGTGCTGGCCACTGAATATGATGATTTTGATGTGTTGGTGGGCCGATCCAAGGACATAGAGTTGAACTTGGGTTTATCTGCGAAAGGTGCTGGAGCAAGTTCTGGCAAGAGAGCTGCTGAGTTTAGTTCTGGAGGTGGACGGAACAAGAGGGGACGTGATCAGAAGTATCAGTCCTCAGCCAAGAGAAGTGGTGGTGCACCTGCTAGAGGAGGCAATGCTAGAGCTGATCCTAGTGCTTGCTGGATCTGTGGTTCACGTGGTCACATGAAGCGTGACTATCCTCGTGCTGTGGGGGAGGTGCAAGCTCCTGTCGCGGCAGCTGGAAATGGATGCTGGAATTGTGGTTCCGCAGACCACTTGAGGCGAGATTGTCCTAGGTTGGCTGGTGATCAGGTGCGTGCTCCTGTTGTTGCTGCACCACAGAGAGGTCGTGGGCGCGATCGTGGTAATTTCCAGAGGAGAGAGGAAGGTGGTCGTGGAGTAGCCCATGTTGTGGCTATTCAGCCTGAAGGTGGAGGCCAAGCTAGGGTGTATGCTCAGCGTGAGGGAAGGAATGATGCAGATGTGATTGCAGGTACCTTTACTTTGCAATCCTTGTCATTGCTTTCTTTGATTGATTCTGGATCTACGCATTCATACATTTTGCGTGAGCATGCTGAATTGCTTGGTTTACCTATTGAGTCTTTGGATGTTGGTGTTCGTGTCACTAGTTCTTTTGGTGAAACTGTTGTGACTCGAAAGCTTTATAGAAGGTGTCCTTTGGTTGTTCAAGAACATGTCTTTCATGTTGATCTTATGGAGTTGCCCTTTTATGGTTTTGATGTGATCCTTGGTATGGATTGGCTTGCTGAGCATCGTGCTGTGGTAGATTGTGAAAATAAGCGAGTTTCGCTGAAGCTTGCGGATGATTATGAAGTTGTTGTGGTTGGTGAGAATGTGAAGTTTCTTGCCAATGTGGTGTCTACCTTGGAGGCGAGTAGGATGCTGAGGCAAGGTTGCGAAGCTTATCTAGCTTTTGTGATGAATCCTAGCTCTAAGGAGTTGAGGGTGCAAGATATCAGGGTTGTGAAGGAGTTTCCTGGTGTTTTTCCTGAGGAGTTGCCTGGTTTACCTCCTAATCGCGAGGTGGAGTTTGGAATTGAGCTGTATGAGAATACAACTCTTGTGTCCATTACTCCCTATAGAATGGCACCTAAGGAGCTGAAGGAGCTGAAGACGCAGTTGCAAGAGTTGCTTGATCGTGGTTTCATCCGGCCGAGTGTGTCACCTCGGTCTTGTTTGTGAAGAAGAAGGATGGCACTATGAGGATGTGCATTGATTACCATTAGCTGAACATGTTGACTATCAAGAATCGGTATCCTTTGCCGAGGATTGATGATCTCTTTGATCAATTTCGGGGAGCCGCAGTGTTCTCTAAGATTGACTTGAGGTCAGGGTATTATCAGTTGAAGGTGAAGGATGTGGATGTGCCTAAGACAGCTTTCAGGACAAGGTATGGGCATTATGAGTTTCTTGTGATGCTGTTTGGTTGGACAAATGCTCCTGCTGCTTTCATGGACATGATGAATCGTGTGTTTCATGAATACCTGGACAAGTTCGTTGTGGTGTTCATTGATGATATCCTCGTGTACTCGCGTACTGAGGAGGAGCACGAAGAGCATTTGAGGATTGTTTTGCAAGCCTTGTTGGAGAATCAGCTTTATGCTAAGCTGAGCAAGTGTGAGTTCTGGCTTAAGAAGGTGGTGTTTCTTGGGCATGTGGTCTCAGCTGAGGGGATTCGTGTTGATCCTCAGAAGATTGAGGCGGTGATGAACTGGAAAGTTCCTAAGTCTGTTCATGAGGTCCGTAGTTTCCTTGGTTTGGCGGGATACTACCGGAGGTTTGTGGATGGTTTTTCCAAGATTGCTGCTCCTTTGACGAAGCTGTTGCAAAAGGATGTTAAGTATGAGTGGACAGAAGCGAGGCAGCAAGCTTTTGAGAAGCTTAAGGCGGCTTTGACGCAAGCTCCTATCTTGGTTCAGCCTGAATCAGGGAGAGAGTTTGTGGTCTATAGTGATGCGTCCTATGTTGGTTTGGGATCTGTGCTGATGCAAGAGGGTAAGGTGGTGGCTTATGCGTCGCGGCAGTTGAAAGTGCATGAGCGCAACTACCCTACGCATGATATTGAGCTGGCTGCAGTGGTTTTTGCTTTGAAGATCTGGAGACATTATCTGTATGGTGAGAAGTGTACTGTGTACACAGATCACAAGAGTTTGAGGTATCTGATGTCTCAGAAGGAGTTAAATCTTAGACAGCGGCGTTGGTTGGAGTTGCTCAAGGATTATGATCTGACGATTGAGTATCATCCTGGAAAGGCTAATGTTGTTGCTGATGCCTTGAGTAGGAAGGTAGCTGTTGAGCTGAGGGCTATGTTTGCTAGCTTGAGCATATCGCGAGATGGTGGTCTTGTTGCTGAGTTGTAAGTGAAACCATCGTTGGTTCAGTTGATCAAGGAAAAGCAGTTGCTGGATGATTCCTTGGTGTCTCATGTTCAGGATATCGCGGAGGGTAGACCTTCGGATTTCTGCTTTAATGAGGATGGTGTGTTGTGTTTTGGTAGTCGGATAGTAGTGCCTGCTGATGCTGAGTTGAGGCGTGCTATTCTGACTGAAGGTCATAATAGTCCTTTTGCTATGCACCCTGGTAGTACTAAGATGTATCGTGATCTTCGTGATGAGTACTATTGGGTGGGTTTGAAGAAGGATGTTGCAGAGTTTGTGAGCAAGTGTTTGGTGTGTCAGCGAGTTAAGGCTGAACATCAGGTTCCTTCTGGTTTGTTGCAACCGTTGAGAATCCCTGAATGGAAGTGGGAAAGGGTTACCATGGATTTTGTATCGGGTTTACCTTTGTCTCCATCAAAGAAGAATTTTGTTTGGGTGATTGTGGATCGCCTGACGAAGTGTGCGCATTTCTTGCCTGTGCATACTACGTTTTCTTTGGATAAGCTGGCAGAGCTGTACATTGCTGAGATTGTGCGGCTGCATGGTGTGCCTAAGTCGATTGTGTCGGATAGGGATCCGAGGTTCACATCGCGTTTCTGGCAGTGTTTGCATCAAGCTCTGGGTACAAGGTTGCATTTCAGTACATCCTATCATCCTCAGTCGGATGGTCACTCTGAGCGGGTTATCCGGGTTTTGGAGGATATGTTGAGGTGCTGCGTGATTGAGTTCCAAGGTTCTTGGGAGAAGCATCTGTCTTTGGTTGAGTTCGCTTATAACAATAGTTATCAGGCGAGTATACAGATGGCACCTTATGAGGCTCTGTATGGGAGGAGGTGTAAGACTCCTCTTTGTTGGGCTGAAACTGGTCAAAAGTTGGTTTCGATGCCGGCTTTGTTGAAAGGGACCATCGAGAAGGTGAAGCTCATTTGTGAACGGTTGAAGGCAGCCTCTGATCGGCAAAAGTCTTACGCGGATTTGAAGCGTAAGGAGATAGAGTATACGGTGGGTGACCGTGTGTTTTTGAAGGTTTCTCCTTGGAACAAGGTGATGAGGTTTGGCCGAAAGGGTAAGTTGAGCCCTAGGTACATTGGACCCTATGAGGTGGTTGAGCGTGTGGGTCCTGTTGCGTATCGGTTGAGGTTACCTCAAGAGTTGGAGAAGATTCATGATGTGTTCCATGTTTCTATGCTCCGGAAGTATAGATCTGATCCTTCGCATGTGATGCCTGTGGAGGAAGTGGAATTGAATCCGGATTTGACCTATGATGAGGAACCGGTGAAGGTTCTCGATTCGGATAGCAAGGTTCTTCGTGGCAAGACCATTGAATTGGTGAAGGTGCTGTGGAAGCATCGAGGTGTTGAGGAAGCCACGTGGGAGCGGAAGGAAGACTTGCTGAAGCAGTTTCCTTATCTCTTTCCTTCAGGTAAATTTCGAGGACGAAATTTCTTAAGGGGGGGAGAGTTGTAACGCCCCGGTTTTGGGCTTAGGAGTTTTGGGCGTTGACCGGTTGGTCAAAGTGCTGTTCGAATCTAAAAGGTGAAATTAGGAAGGCCTAGTTCGGGTTGCATTAAAAATATGGAAAAATGTTCTAAAATCATCTTTTAATATAATTAAGTGAACTGTGAAATCAATTTTGGAAAATGAGTTTTGGAAGTGTGACATTTTGGCTAGTGACCAAAATGTAATTTTCGAAAGTTTGGTGACTGTTTTATAAAGGGTTAAAACTTTGAATCTTTAAGGAGCTATTTACCCAAATGGAGTTTCTCCAGATTTTTCTAAGATATTTTAAGACTAAATTCTGATTTTAAATGATATTAAAAGTGGAGAGAAAGCCATTTGGCTATTTTGGATAACTAACTTTTCTCAAATTTCTTTCTCTCATTTTCTCTCAACCCAAACACTTTCTCTCCAGAGAATTTGATCTGATTTTCTCACCTAAATTCCTCCTTTCAACTCTCTTTTGATTCCTAATCATAGTATCTACAAAACCTCACCATTTGCTACTTGATTCAACAAGGTTTTTGATTCCAAAAAGAGGAGAAACTCAAGTTTGGAGGTAAGAACGTCCTTCTCCTCTAAACTATCAGTTCTTTACTGAAATTCCTAAGTTTTCAATCCTTAATTGATGTTTTATTAAAGATTTTTAAGTGGTGAAATGGATCTTGGCTTATAATGCAAGATTTGGTGATTTTTGATGATTTTCGTTAGATCTGATTAATCTGTGATTTGAGATGTGTTTTTGATGTTAAATGAACTCTAAATTGATAAGGAATTGAGTTTTGATTAATGCAATCCCGGATAGGTTGAGTTTCCTAAGTTTAGCTTGTGATTCAAGGTTGTTTTTGAGGTGATCTTGTGGATCTGATGTTGCTGGAGGTATAAGGATGTTAATAGGTTGTTTTTAGATGTTATATGATGTTAAAGGATGTGTGGTTTTGCTGGTTTATGGCTGGGCTTTGTTTAGAAGTGGTTTGGATGCATTTTCGGTTGTGTTTGGTGGCCGAAAATGGTGTGTGGATGAGAGCAGCGAGTTTAGGTGCTTTCATTGAAGCAATTAATGCATGATGATGCATTAATCCTCTGCTTTGATGTGTTGAAACAGGGGAGGCATCTTTTGATCCAAGAGTTGTTGATCCGGAAGCTTGATTTGGTGCTTTGGCTTGAAGCAAAGTGGAATCGGTGAGTGCGTGTGTGAAATTGGGTTTTCGGCTTTGAAACCAATGTTTTGGGAGCTTAGTTTAAGTCTAAACAACTTTGCTAAGCTCAAGTGTAAGTTTTCGGAATTACTCTCTAGTTGTGGCCATGATTTTGTTGTGATGCAAAGTGGTTTATTGCATGTTTTAATTACTGTTTTGAAAGCATGATTTAGCATGGTATTTGCTGATGTTGTAAGCCATATGTTGAAGGAAACTCTAGGTAAGAGTTCCTTGTTTTTATACATTGATTAAATGTGGTTTGATGCTTTTAAATGCATGATGAATATGGCTTGGTTTAATGCTTTAAAACAGTGGATTAAATGATGAAAATGATGTATATTGGCAAGTGATGTTTTAAAAAGGGTTAAGGTCACTAAGGTGGTTAAAAGTCCTTGAGTGAGCCTTGTTACTTAAGAACATCAAGGTGGTTAAAAGTCCTTGGATGGTTCTTGTTGCGGACACTAAGGTGGTTAAAAGTCCTTAGGTGATCCTTTCCATGGTGTTTAAAAGTCCATGGGGCCATGGTGTTTAAAAGTCCATGGGGCCAAGGTGTTTAAAAGTCCTTGGGGCCAAGGTGTTTAAAAGTCCTTGGGGTGAATCAAGCTATGGACACAAAGGTGGTTAAAAGTCCTTGTGTGGTCCTCTTTCATGGTGGTTAAAAGTCCATGGCCAAGGTGTTTAAAAGTCCTTGGGGCCAAGGTGTTTAAAAGTCCTTGGGAAAGTTGATGAACTTGTTTTAAAGAAATGGAATCTATCACTTGAACCAATATGACATGTTATTTTATGAAGCATGAGATGCTTGTTTTAAGTATGCTTTTGAGCATGTGCAAAGGTTGATTTAAAGCATGATTTATAAATGTTTTTAATTGCATTATTGAATGGTTTTTAAGAGCATTCCTCACTAAGCTTTTGCTTACGCTCTCTTTCGTTTTCTTAATTCAATAATGCAGAACATTAGGGAACCTTGAGGGCAGCAAGGAGGGCAAGCATACAAGTGAAAGTAGAGCTCAATGTATGGAAGGTTTTGTTAGTACATTTTAGCTTTTGGTAATTTGGCAATGGGGGACCAATGTGTATGTTTTGGGAGGTGTTTGGAACTCCCTAAGTATGTTGAATGATGATAAGAATGCTGGTTTTTGTATTGGATCATTACATGCTTGTTTTGGAAGTTTGTGCTTGAATAGCTAGCTTGTGTAGGAAGCATGCCTATAGATTTGGGGCTTTTTGCATATGATGTTGTTTTGATGAATTGATGATGCCTGTATGTCTTATATATGTTGAATTGCATGCTGGTAAAGTTTGGTAGCATTTGGAGCATGATTGGATGTTTAATTGCATGGTTAAGAATGCTTTTTGCTGCAATCTGTGCAGGGTATTTCGGAACAGCTCTTACCGTTTCGGAACGGGTGCCTTAAACAAACCCAGGCGTCCGAAACGGGAAGAACCGTTCCGAAACGGTTTGGCTACTGCCAGCCCGTGTTCCGGAACCCGTTGCGGAACGGCCCGTGTTTCGAAACGGGCATTGCCTGTTTCGGAACGGGTGACCGTTAGGGGCTGACAATGGCAGTTAAATGTTTTGAATTGTTTGCATTTTGGTCCTGAAACTTGTTCGTGCAATTGTATGAGTTTGGGAAGTCCTTTTGAGCTGAAATTTCACCGAGAAGCATGAAACCTGATTAATTTCAAGTTGGTAACTTTAATTTGGGTTAAGTCCTCATATTTATCAAGAATTACAATTTGGTCCCTTAAGTTGTATTTTGTTCAATTGGGTCCTTGTTTGATCTCTGATGTTTGTGATCTTTGTGTATGATGTTTGTGTGATCACAATTAGGACTAATGTGCATCTAGACAAGATTAAAAGGAAAAAAAAAGGGTCGTTAATCAAGGTTGACTTCCGGGTTGACTTTGGTTTTCCCCGTGTGACTTTCTTAATTCGGGTCGACCGTCTAGGCCGGGTTAAGGGGGTTACACGTAGAGCATATAGCTAGGGTAGACTTTGAGACCAAGAGAGTCTCCTTGAGGCTTACGGATGATCTTGAAGTTGTAGTGGTTGGCGAGAACATTAAGTTCTTGTCCAATGTCGTTTCTGCTTTAGAAGCTCAGAATTGATGGGTTTGGGTTGTTAGGTGTATTTGGATTATGTGATGAATCCGAATATGAGTGAGGTTAGACCGCAAGACATCAGAACAATTTGTGATTTTCCGAGTGTTTTTCCGGAAGAGTTGTTGGGTTTGCCTCCAGATAGGGAAGTTGAGTTTGCTATTGAGACGTATTTCGATTCTGCACCCGTGTCTATTGTTCCGTATAGAATGGCACCGAAAGAGTTGAAAGAGTTGAAGACATAACTTCAGGAACTGTTAGATAGAGGTTTCATTAGGCCTAGTATTTCTCCGTGGGGTGCTCCGGTCTTGTCTGTGAAGAAAAAGGACGGCATTATGAGGATGTGTATAGACTATAGGTAGTTGAACAAGGTAACAGTGAAGAACAAGTACCCTTTGCCGCGGATAGATGACTTGCTTGATCAGTTGAGAGGTGCTTCAGTGTTTTCAAAGATTGATTTGAGATCGGGTTACTATCAGTTGAAGGTAAAAGATGTGGACATACCGAAGACAGCCTTCCGAACACGTTATGGGCACTATGAGTTCTTGGTAATGCCTTTCGAGTTGACTAATGCTCCATCTGCATTTATGGATATCATGAATCGAGTGTGCACTTGCGCTCATAAATAGAGAACACCCAGATGCTTTACAAGTTTTTGGCGCCGTTGTCGGGGATTGGCAACAGCAACTACATTTGAATTTCTGCACTTCTATTTTAGTTTTTCACATTAAATCTCTTTTTATTTTTATTGCTAAAATACAAAAAAATGCCTCTTTGTTTTCTTTGGTGTATGTCCCGCCATGGCAGCAACATCCACCTGAGGAGGGGAAAGACATGCCCAGATTAAAAATCAAACATAAATCCCTCAGGAAGTGGTTATGCTTGGGAAAAGCGCAGCCCGACATAACTTACTTTTTAATTTTATTTTTAATGCATTAGGATTAGATTTAATTTTTAGTTAATTTTTTTATTTAATTTATTTCAGGATTAGGAATGAAAGAAATATCAAGGAAGATGAGAGAATAAAGGATAAGCCCAACTAGCGGCCAAGGCAGCCCAAGGCAGACGAGCATAACGGCTAGCCGCAACGACTATATTTGCCACAACGAGCGGAACTGATATCTGCGTAAAGGCTAGAATCCTATTATTCGCGCCGCAATAATTGTCACCCATCGACAGCAATCATGTTATTCGTGTAACGACTATTCCACCCCCCGTTCTTCACTTTGCTTTCTCATTTACTCTCAATTCTTTCTGCTATCTTTGCTTCCAAGATTTCCCTTGCTTTATCTTCTTTCACGTTCTTTTCTTTTCTCTTTGGGAAATACAACTTTCTCACATCTATGGCCACATCACAGCAACCCGCCGCCACCTCCAAACCTCTTTACAAAAGGTTCTTGAACCCAGTTGTCGAGGAAACCTACAAGAAATACTACAGAGAGCGGAAACTATGGGAGGAAATGGGTTTCCAATATACCCAATCTGATGGGAATTTTGGCTTGGTGCCCTCCCTATTCAAAGGATCTATAATATGGGCTGGGACCAGTTCGCACGACAGCCAGAAGGAATCAACGGCAACCACGTGCGAGAGTTCTACGCCCATAGACCGACACCGGCAAACCCTTTCGTTTATGTCCACGGAGAAGGTATTAAGTTCACAACGGATATGATCAACAGCTTTTATAACATAAAAGTCAGCGGCAATCCGCATGAGGAATGGGAGTCCTACCTAACGGCGGCTGACTACAACAAGATCAAGAAGGAGATCTGTAAGCCAAACACCAAGTGGCTAACAGGGAAAACAACGGGTCAGTCAACCGCCACGACTTGCTGCCGGAGGCAGCCCTTTGGAGTTACTTTGTCTAATGTCGCTGGATGCCCACCACGCACGGATGAACAGTCAACAGGTCACGACTTGCCCTCATCCACAACATTATGATGGGGCGACAAATCAATGTCGGCGAGGTAATCATAAATAAGATCTATGCCCACGTAGAAAAGCCAAACGCCAAAGGACCCCTCTTATTCCTTGCACTCATCACAGGACTGTGTGCCAATTTCCACGTGCCGCTGCACCCAAAGGACAAAATCCTTCTTGCCAAGGAAGGATGGACAAGAACGGTACACCAACAAATGATGCAGAACTCGGAACCAGACACACCTTCCACCGCCCAACCGCCATCCCAAGCTGCCGCCACCCCAGCCGCAGCGGGCAGTACTGAATCTGCCCTCTCGTCTGTCGTGATCCCCTTGTTGCACAGCCTAGTGGAAAGCTGCCAAAGAATCGAGCACAAGCAGGTGATCTTCACCAAATATGTGGCGAACGTGCAAGAGGCCTTTGTGGCCTACTTGCTTGACAAGTACCACGACGATGGCCAACAGTTGCCCGCTTTCCCAACGGAGTTAGCATCCTCCAAGCCAGTTCATATTACACCCAGACCAACTGCTACTCCGGTCGCCGAAGACAGCAAGGGGCCGCACTACCGTCCCAAGAGAAGAACCTCTCCAACCTTCATGCAGCCATACGAGCTCACCTCCTCATCCGAATTAGAAAAGAAGAAGGAAACCATGGTTGCATCCTTTGTAGCAAAAGAGGCCGCTGCCAAAGATACCGGCTACTCAGACATAGAGATCTAAGACTCCCTTGATGAAGAACCGGCTGAAGCAGCCAGAAAAAGAAAGAGGCCAGCAGCAGATCCCCAAGGTGGAGGAACTGAAAGACCATCCAAGAAACCCACCCACAGCTGCATCCAGCCGCCGCGTAGCAAAAAGAAGAGCCCAACCGACAGACCTGTCCACCTCCTAGTCATATCCACCTCCTTAAAATCCTCCTCTAACGCGGCAGCAACAGAGGGGAACTCCCTTAGTTTATAACACCATTTTCTTTTCTTTTCCTTCTAATTTTTACGTTTTATTTTATTTATTTTATTTTTATGTTTTATCTTTTTGTTTTTGTTTTTGTTTTTCTTTTTATATTTTATTTTCTGTTTTTAATTTTTGTTTTGTGGAGGCATTGAGGACAATGCCATCCTTGAGTTTGGGGGGGGATAATCCTCTTTGTTTTAGATTCATTTAATATCATTTAGGAACATATGTAAATTTTACCCCATAGGACTTAATGAAGTAGAAAACTTTAGTTTAAAAACTTCTGCCTATGCTAGATTAACCGACTACTCATATTCGCAGCATTCAAAAAAATTAACCTAACTATGAGAAGAATCATGAAAAATACTTAGAAATTTTTTCTTTCTGCCAATTATCTTTACACTTGTCTGTTAAATGCTGATTTTTTGCTTGAGTTTTAAGTTTAGCACTGCATGCCTTACTTAACAAAAATTCCTTGATTGAATACAGGTTTGCCGCCACGGCAACACATGGCAGCACATCAAAGATGATGAAAACCCTAAAGGTGCCCGAAACAGGCTCTAGGAAGGATCATGAGCAAGGACACTTCGTTGCTATCAAAGTCCACGTATCTAAATCAAGTGACGGACAAATTAGCAAGAGTGAATGAAAGCCTTCATGGGATGACTCTATTCAAAAGGTTCATAGTTTCATAGAGCGCACCTATCTTAGCTTTAGACCCGGAGAATAGTTGTGATGAGCTGAAGCCCTTAAAGCCATGATCAGAAAAAGAGAACAAAAGTGCCCAACTGTGCTGCCAAGGCAGCAACTTGTATCCTCTTTAGTAATTCAATTACTTTAGGCATTCTTTGTTAACTTAGTAATTTCAGCATATTCAGCATGAACACAGACCTGCACACACTACACTAGCATTAAGAAAATTAAACCTAAGTTACTTCATGCCATTCTTTATCACTAACATAAAAACAGGTTCCACGTCCTTGAGGTAAGAAATCAAGTTAAAGGCTAATGTTGTCTATTAATTTTGTGCAAGGGGTAGATTTACTAGCTAGGTTGCATTGCTTGAGGACAAGCAATATTTCGAGTTTGGGAGTGTGTAGAGTGTCTACGAGTTCTATATTTTTTTACACATTCATGCCCTTATTATTGTTGTTGTTCTTAAGCTCATTTAGACATATTTAGGTGCATTGCATGCATTATAACAATATCTTCTCTTTTACCATGCTTTTATTGAATATTTTATGTTTGGTTGAGAAAAGTTATTGTTTTAGTTTAGTTTATATTTTCAGGTTTTGTAGCAAGGAGAAGAGAGGAGAGGACAGGACATGACATGAAAGCTGGAAGAAAAGAAGTTGTACTGAAACAGTTCTAGATGCCGCCAAGGATGCTGCCAAAGCAGCATTACCGCCAAGTGCCGCCCAGGTAGGAGTTACACTGACTTAGCCAAGATGGGTCGCAATTTAAAGAGGGCAATTTCCTAAGCCCAATGAGCCCAGTCTTGCAATTTTTTGAAGCTTGTAGCGGCCGATAGAGCTGATCCAAGATCAATAAGTAGGAGCACTTATCCTTACTTGCAGAAGAAGGCAACGTCCAAAGAGTCCATATTTAAGTCAAAAAGGAGTATGTATTTAATGTAAATACACTTTATGAACTTCTACTTCAAGGACGACTCAAACTTAGGCCATGAGCCCTATATATACCCAATGTATGTAAGGGTATAGAGGCATCTTAAATAGACTGCATACTGAGAGAGTATAGATGAGTAGATAGCTAGATAGGTTAGAGTTGTTGGGGGTCGTGGCCCAACTCTCCTAGGGTTTAGGCGCGTGTACGTAAAGTAGTTTGTGAGAAACGGTTGTATTGGTTTTGAGTTGTTTTCAATAAAATTCCAAAGTTTTCTTAATCTATGCTCTTCATTCTTTCAATAAGTCTACACCAGTCAGTTGAGAGAATCCATTTCTCGGGCACGGAAGTGTAAGGCTCACGAAAGGGTTAAGTACGGTCACAACATGTTGGGACGTGACTAACTTGGTTCTACACTAGTCCACAAGTTTCAGTGGCTAAGAGGGATCACCAATCGAATGGACTTGCATGTGTTAGGTTTACACTGAGATTGCTAGCTATTGCCTACATCACGTGAGTGTTCGAGCATCTTTGCCTAGAAATAGGGAGGATCACTATCAACTATCCCGCCGAACTTGGAATGTCTGTCAGACTTGCTGGCATGACCTATTTTCATTCCACCTACCAAGAAAACGAAAGTTGTAGGGGAAGTGATCCGCTGCGGCCGCGTGACAGGGTCGTAGCCTGCCGCCTGCCATACCCGCCAAGGCAGCAAATCATGGCAGCGCAAAACATACTCAAGCTGTACAATGCAGTCTTCACGCTACTGAGCTGCAATTGTCTTACCCAGTCTATCGACCAAATCTCTCCCTATCATCCCTCTCATCACTATCTTTATTTTATTTGTGTTTTTATATTTCCACATTGTGAGATTTAATTATGCATTTACTAAATCTTTGTGCAGGAAACCATTCATAGAAGCTGCTCCAATCTTTGTGGGAGACGATATCTTTTATACTATGAGTTGACAGGAGTGTGCACTTGCGCTCATAAATAGAGAACACCTAGACGCTCTACAGGTGCATTAAAGGGAAATCCTAAAAGATGATATGCAATGAGATGCAAAATTCAAGGTTTGTCTTCATCTTCACCATCATCATCGTTCTTCCTAGATTTCCTCCACTCATGATGAAATACCGCAAGAGACATGTCCAAAGAAGTTTGTTTAGAAGTGATCGAAGAAACACGATCATCAATGGACTTGTGGTGATTCTCAAGTATGGTGACTCGCTCTTCCAAACATGTGAAGGGAGTATCAATAGCGGCAAATATGGAATTCATATAGGTGTCCATGGAGCCAATAGATGTGTGCAAGCTTGTGAATTGCTCAGTGATAAAGGCCATGAGTGCCGCATTATCCGGTTGAGCGCCTTGAGGTGGAGCCGGTTGACGAAGTTCATCGGGAATTGCATCGGGTGGAAGCTTGGCGAGACAAACCCACTCATTGTTGAGGTAGTGAAACTTAGCACGAATGAGATAGGTCTCATTGATTTGATCCTTGGAATGCGATGGTACATCATGAGAGCAATCTATCTCTAATTGAGTAAACAAGTTTCTCAAAGCGGTGTCGTAGGTGAAAGAAGTAACCTGATCGGTGTGACGATATTCAACAAGGTAAACCATCTCGACAAACATGATTTGAGCAATATTTGGGTGTTTCTCTTCACAGAAGCATCGAAGCCAAAAATCATCAACTTGGCGAATGGATTAAAATTTTCCTCCTGTAGGGCGAAACCACCAAGTGATCATTAAGTGAAGAATGTGATCATGAGCATCGAGAACGGTAACATAGCCACTCATAATATGTCCTAATGAGTCCCGATCGGCAATACCCTCATCTTTAAGACAAAAAGCATCGGTTAAATTCTTAACGGTAACCCAAAACTTCTTCCTCATCAAATAAGATTCGATAGCAACCACAATCTTTTTTCGGGACCAACAATACACTTGGCATTGACATAGAAAATCAAAACAAAATTTTTGTAGACTATAGGCGTTAAGGCCAAAAATGTCATAAAGCTCCAACGCCTTAAAAGATAAAGATATCGAAATTTAAAGCACTCAGAATCTAAAAAGGGAAGAGAGACAAACCAATTGCGACAAATATCATGAGTTTGAAATTGGAAAAAATAATCCATCTCGTTTGTGGTCCGAAAACACCTTGGGTAAATAACCACAAGATTAGGGCGAGAAATCCCATCATTCTCAACATTGGAAAGTTCTCTAACTTTCGTAGTTCTTGTTCTCATTTTAGGACCCATAGGAAAATATGAAAATAAATCAAGGCACAAGAAAACAGTGTATGCATAACCATCACATTCGATACAAAAATAATCCAATTGATCAAGGTAGGAAAAGAAAAGACTATATAATATAGGTTAAAAATATATACATATATAAAAAGGAATTTTGGTAAAAATAATTTTGAAAACAGTAAAATTAAATATATAGTATAATTTTATATTCGAAACAAAAATTTCGGATTTTGGAAGAAATTGTACAAGATCTTGAAAACTCATACTATATATGTATTTTATGTACAAAAATTAGCATAACACAATATAGTAAAAGAAACAAATTGAAAAGAAAAGATTTTTACCTTGATACGGGATTAGGGATGGATGCTTAAAGATGATGCACAATTTGATGAAATAGCCTTGAATTTTGAGTTGTGGAGTAAAAACCCTCAAAGATTTGTGTGAAAAACAAAGGGTTTTGATGAGTATTTATAGAATGAAAACGTATCGTTTTTGGGGGAAATGAGATTCAGTTTTAATGAAAGTAGATTTGAAGATGGAAACCAATTAATGACTCAAATTAATAATATGTGGCTGTGCGTACCGATACGCTAGAAGGCGTATCAAAACAAGTGTATCGGAACGTGTTTACGCGTACCGAAACACCTTACCATAATAGTACACGTTTAACTATAACGAAACCCGATTAAGCTTCCCAATATCGAAACGTGTTTAACCATTTTGATACCATCTACCTAAGATTTAAGCTTAGGGATTTGCTAAAGCATGTCTTATCGAAATAGCCTTGCCTATTTCGATACACCTTGCCCATAAGATATATTATGGGCACAAAGGTGTCAAAAAATTAGGTTTCAAATTATCCTAAATGCATGTACATGAGATATGAGCAAGATATATGGACTAAAACAGATACATACTTCCCGTAGCTATAAGCATAGAAGCATCAAGAGGCAAAATTGCATAAACAACATCATCATTCAAAATCAAACAAAATTTTGACACTCAAGGGCTCTAAAAGGTCAAGATAGGCTAGTTAAACCTAACTCTCTCATAAGAGACCAAAAACGCTCTTTGTCTAATGGTTTTGTAAAGATATTCGCTAGATGGTTTGAGGTATCAACATATTCTAGATCAACATCATTTTTGAGGACATGGTCCCTAATGAAATGATGTCTGATATCTATGTGCTTAGTTAGAGAATTGTGGATGAGATTTCTTAGTGAGACAAATGGAACAAGTGTTATCACACTTAATGGGTATGGTACCTACATTAATTCCATAATCTAGAAGTTGTTGCTTCATCCAATGGACTTGAGAACAACAACTTCCGGTCGATATATATTTCGCTTCGGTGGTAGATAAGGCTACACTATTTTTTTTCTTAGTGAACCAAGATATGAGCATACTACCCAGGAATTGGCAAGTGTCGGAGATACTTTTTCTATCTATCTTACAACCCCATAATCCTCATCGGAATAAGCATGTAAGCTAAAGGAAGAGTCTCTAGGATACCAAAGGCCTAAACAATATGTGTCTATAAGGTATCTAAAGATTCTCTTAATGGCTACAAGGTGTGCTTCTCTATGATTAGCTTAAATCCTAGCACACAAGAAAGCACTAAACATGATATCAGGTCTACTTGCGGTAAGGTAAAGCAAAGATCCAATCATAGAATGATAAAGCTTATAATCAACACACTTACCCTCTTCATCCTTGTCAAGCTTAATTGATGAGCTCATTGAAGTGGCTTGAGGCTTCACATTCTCCAAGCCAAACTTCTTGAGCATGTCCTTGATGTACTTAACTTGATTGATGAAGATGACATCCTTCATTTGCTTGATTTGGAGCCCCAAGAAAAATGAAAGCTCCCCCATCATGCTCATCTCAAACTCACCTTGCATCATCTTATAAAAATTATTGGCAATAAAATTCATTAGTAGAACCAAATGTAATATCATCAACATAAATTTGAACTACTAATATGCCATTGTCATTTCTTTTAATGAAAAGTGTAGTATCCGCCTTACCTTTTTCAAAACCTTTTTCAACCAAAAAGTTCGAAAGCCTTTCATACCAAGCTCTAGAAGCTTGTTTCAAACCATATAAAGCTTTTGTTAATTTGAAAACATGGTTTGGGAAACTTGGAACTTCAAAACCCAATGGTTGTTCTACATACACTTCTTCATTAATAAAACCATTTAAAATGCACATTTCACATCCATTTGAAAAAGCTTGAAATCATGATAATATGCCAATGCAAGAAGCATCATAATTGCTTCCATTCTAGCTATGAGTGCATGCGTTTCAACAAAATCAATTCCTCTTTCTTGAGTGTAACATTGAGCAACAAGTCTAGCCTTGTTTCTTACTATGTTGCCACTCTCATCTAGCTTGTTTCTAAAAAACCCATTTAGTTCCTATAGTGGATATATTAATAGGCATATCGACTAAAATCCATACTTTACTTCACTCAAATTTATTAAGCTCTTCTTATATGGCCAATATCCAAAAATCATCTTTAATGCTTCTTTGATATTTTTAGGCTCAATGCATGAAATAAATCCAACATTGTTCATTAATTTAAGAGAAGATCGAGTAGTTACCCCATTGGATGGATCGCCCAAGATTTCACCATCCTTAACATAGTTGAGTTCCCTTGGGTAGCTCACTTCCTTTTCCTTAATTGTCATGTCCTTTAAGGCTTCAATGAGAGGATCTTCTAGTTCTTCCTTGGATGAAGCCTCATCCACCTTTGATGGTTTCTCACCACCAATGGTTTCAATGATCCTTACATCATCATCATCACAAGAATCCTTCCTCGGAATGAGGTTATCATCGAAAACCACATAAATAGACTCTTCTACAACTAAGGTTATTTTTTAAAACACTCGATAGGCTTTAGAGTTTAAAGAGTATCCTAAGAAAATAACTTTATCACTTTTTGCATCAAATTTACCTA
This sequence comes from Hibiscus tridactylites, assembly GCA_958450335.1. NCBI lineage: Eukaryota > Viridiplantae > Streptophyta > Magnoliopsida > Malvales > Malvaceae > Hibiscus > Hibiscus tridactylites. The sequence goes on from OY288279.1 coordinate 50,429,501, forward strand.
AATGATCTTTTCTATTGTTTAAAACAAAACACTTGCATCCAAAACGATGAAAATAGCTAATGTTCGGCTTCTTTTACTTTAAAATGTCATAAGGATTGTTTCTTTAAAATAGGCCTAATCATTACACGATTTATAATATAACAAGCGGTGTTTGTGGCTTTCACCCAAAATATTTAGGTAAATTATTTTCAAAAAGTATGGTTCTAGCCATTTCTTCTAAAGTACGATTTTCCTCCCAACTACCCCATTTTTTCGGGGAGTGTGGGGTGCGGAAAAATTATGGCTAATACCATTTGAGTTACAAAAATTTTCAAAACTTAGATTTTGAAATTCCGTTCCATGGTCACTCCTAATATGAGTTATGTTTTGACCAAGGTCATTTTGAGTAACTTTTGAAAATGTGATGAATTTTACTAAAGCCTCATGTTTTGTACTTAAAAAGAGAACCCAAGTGTATTTAGAGAACTCATAAACTAAAACATAAGCATATGATTTCCCCTCAAGCTAGTAGTCCTAATAGGCCCAAAGAGATCCATATGGATTAATTATAAAACCCTACTAGTAGAAACATCATGAATGAATTTAAATGTGACACGTTTTTGTTTACCCTTAGCACAAGCATCACAAAATTTGTCTAATGAGAATTTTAGCTTAGGTAAACCTCTAACTAGATTTTGGGAAACTAATTTCTCTAAAACACTTATGCTAGCATGCCTTAGTTTTCTATGCCACAATCATGCATCATTTTCATCACCAGCAACTAACATGCGTGATGTATGTATGTCTTCTAGATGCACCATATAAATGTTACCAATGTGATGATCAATAAGCATTATTTCATTTGTTTTAATGTTTACAATTTTACTTCCATTAACATCAAAATTAACATTAAACCCTTTATCGCACAATTGACTAATGCTCAACAAATTATGCTTAAGACCATTGACGAATAAGACATCTTCAATGAGAATAGATGAATGGTTACCAATAGAGCCAATACCCTCAATGTGGCTTTTGGAGTTGTCACCAAATGTTACTACTCCACCACTCTTTGGTTTGAGCTCCATGAATCTACTCTTGTCCCCGATCATATGTCTTGAGTATCCACTATCAAGGTACCATGTGTTTTGACTTGAAGCGTTGGCCTTGTAGCATTGCCCCCTACAAACAAATATTAGTTCTTAATTTTTGCTACCCAAACCATCTTGAGTCCATTTGAGTTAGCTCCCAAATACTTGGTTCCCTAAGGAATCCAAGAAGAAATAGCATGAATATTATTAGAAGCTACAAGTTCCTTAGGAATCTATAATATCCTAATTATTTCAGCTCTATGATGCTTTTGAGAGACTCTTTGTTTGTAGCCTTTAAAGTTCCTTTTCACATAGTTGGGTTTTGAAGAACTTCATTTTTCAAAATTTGGTTTCCCAACTACATCTAGAGAAACTTTAAGTTCATTCACCACCTTGTGGTGATCATCATGAACTTTGGATAGAATATTGTTTAAATCAACATTTTAATCTTGAAAATATTTTAAATCATCTTTTATAACCGAAATCTTCTCTTCAAGTTCCGAAATGGTTTTGGATAAAGAATAATTTTGGGATTTTAAAACAGAAATCAACATTTTGTTTTTCAAAACTGATTCTTTATTTTTTTCAACCAATTCACCATAAACCTCTTGTAGCTCATCATAAGCTTCTTCAAGCTCATCAAATGTAAAATCAAAGCTAGATGAGTTTAGGTTTACCTTAGGATCGTCATCAATGGCATTGAGGAAAAGATGTGCTACTTCATGCTCCTCTCAGTCGGATGATGATTCCTTATCGCTCCAAGTAGCAACATGATCCTTTTGATTCTTCTTTTTACCGAACCTCTTCTTCTTGAGTTGAGGGCATTTCGATCGAATGTGGCCCGATTTCTTGCACTCATAGCAAATGAGTTGATCCTTTTCTTCTTCTTTGCTCTTGTTCTTGAAGTCTCTAATTCTTTGGAACTTCCTTCCCCGGTTGGACTTCGTGAACTTAGAGAATCTTTTGGCTATCATAGCCAATTCTTCAAATTCATCTGCTTCGCTAGAGTTGCTCTCTTCTTGTGGTAGTGAGGCTTTGAGAGCAATTCCTTGTTTCTTCTTCTCCACCTCTTGCTTCTCTACTCTCTCTTTTTTCTCTTTTCTTTTTTTTCCCTTCATTTCCTCATGATCTCATGAGTAATGAGAGATCTTACCAACTCATTGAGCTTCAACGTCTTTAAGTTTTTTGCCTTGATTGTGGTTCTCTTCCCATCTCATGATTCAGGAAGAGAGTAGAGTAGCTTCCAGACAAGTTTGTCTTCAGGAATGATCTCACTGAAGCCCTTGAGACCATTTACGATCACTGAGAACCGATCAAACATTTTGGAGATGCTCTCATCCGGTTCCATCTTAAAGTTAGCATAGCTTAAGTTGAGGATCCTAGTCTTGGTCTCCTTCACGTCGTTGGTCCCTTCGTATGTGGTCTCCAATTTGTCGGGTTCGAGTGCACAAAATAGAATGTGAAGAGCCTTGTCATTGACTTAGATTCTTCTCCGATCTTCCTCGGTCATCTCCACCGTACACTTTGAACAAGTACCCCTTCATCGTTTCTTTTCATTGGAATTGACGGTCCTTCTTCCACTACATCCCAAAGGACATAGTCGATAGACTTGATGAAGAGCCTTATTCGCTTCTTCCAATGTGGATAGTTATCCCCATTGAAGAATGGTTTTTAGTGATGGATTAAGACTCGAACAAGTTTCGCCCAGAGGTAGATGCCATGGCTTTGATTGGATGATGATCAACACTCTTCTAGGATCTTCTCTTGTGGATGTGAAGCTTTCAAAGAGGTAAGCTCTGATATCAATTGTTGAATGGATCAATTTAATGTGATTTGTCCAAGAGGGGGAGAATTGACTATTTAAAAATTGAGAGAGCAAAATGGAAATTGAAAAATTAAGGACAAGGCAATTTATAGTGGTTCAAGCTTCTAATAAGCTCTACAATCACTACCTTAGCTCCCGATAAGGATTTTCAACAACTTTCACTAGATGTTCTTCCCTTTTTCTAGGCTAAGGAGGTAACCTTTACAATTGGTCAATCTTTGTACCTAAAGTTGACTCAAATGACTCTCTTTTACAAAGAAGAATTTGGGAAATGAAAATATCTCTCTTAAGACTAAAAATTTGCCCAATTACAAACAAACACTCCCTCAAACTTGAACTAAAGATTGATAATTGAAATTACAACAAGTTGGGTACAAGATTTGAGTCTATTTAGCACAAGGGTTTGGAATATAGCTTGGATGTTGCAAGAAGGTTCAATGGTTGTTGATGATGCTTTGGGGCTTTCTTTTACACCCTTGCATTGATTTCTAGCCGTTTGGGTGGCTGAGGTCATCAATAGAGACGTTGAAGCCTTTATTTCCCACCATAAATGCACTTCTGCACCTTTCCATATCGAAATACGAAGGCCAGTACATATCCTTGTCTAAAAACAAAAAGAGCCATTGCAGGTAATAAAGAGGCATGTATCGAAACGCAGGAACGTGTATCGAAATGGTATAAGAGGACGTATCAAAACAACTTTGGTTGTACCGATGCATTTTTCCTCACTTGATCTACTGCCAATATTCGTATCGAAACATCCCTAAAGCGTACCATTACGGGTCAATTGTTTTTTAAAAAAAAATGCTCGTTCCCAATAACCGACAAGTAACGGTCAAAAATAATAAATGTTAAGATTTTAGAAATCTTTCAGACCGTATCGAAACAGCAAGGCCGTATCGATACGAGATGCCAAAATTTCTTAAACCCAAAACAAGGTTGTATCAAAACAATATAAGTTGTATCGAAACGATTTCTCCCACTACCCAAATAAGGTTTGGTCGTATCGAAACACCCTTGGGTGTATCGAAACGCCTGTACGTTTTAATTGTTTGACTTAAAAATACTTAGAAAATTTTATAGGGTTTAAGTTTTGACTTTGGAAATCAATTTTGGCTTAAAATTACTTGTCAATTTTGATTCAATTGTTAGACTTTAAAGTCCTTAAAATTTTATTTACTTTGCAAATAAGTCCTTAAAACAATCTGTTATATCATAATCAAACATAGGTTTTACAAACACCTCATTTTTTATATAAAAAAACCAAAGTGAATTTTTAAGTACTCCCCATTACTTTAAGATATGTTTTGAAAAGATTTTTAAAAAAATTTAGCTTAACCCTTCTCCCCCTTTTTGTTAGATCAAAATCAATGAAGAACCAAAAGATATAACCAAGATATAAAGCAATAAAGCATAAGACAAAGCAAAATTAAAGCAACATAATATCATTAGGCATAATAAACCAAAACAAAGGTTCCAAAATATCCAAACACAATATCCAAACTTAAATCTTAAGAACAAGAAATCAAAGCATAGGTCATAAAAGGAAAAACATAGATAGGTGCATAAAAGGGAAATCCTAAAAAATGATATGCAATGAGATGCAAAATTCAAGGTTCGTCTTCATCTTCATCTTCACCATCATCATCGTTTTTCCTAGATTGCCTCCACTCATGATGAAATACCGCAAGAGACATGTCCAAAGAAGTTTGTTTAGAAGCAATCGAAGCAACAAGATCATCAATGGACTTGTGGTGATTCTCAAGGATGGTGACTCGTTCTTCCAAAGATGTGAAGTGAGTATCAATAGCGGCAAATATGACATTCATGTTGGTGTCCATCGAGCAACTAGATGTGTGCAAGCTTATGAATTGCTCGATGAGAAAGGCCATGAGTGTCGCATTATCCGGTTGAGCTCCTTGAGGTGGAGCCGCTTGATGAAGTTCATCGGGAATAACATCGGGTAGAAGCTCGGCGAGACGAACCCACTCATTGTTGAGGTAGTGTAACTTAGCACGAATGAGGGAAGTCTTATTGATTTGATACTTGAGATGCAACGGTTCATCATGAGAGCAATCTATCTCTAATTGAGTAAACAAGTAACTCAAATCGGTGTCGTAGGTGAAAGAAGTAACTTGATCGGTGTGACGATATTGAACGAGGTAAACCATCTCGACAAACATAATTTGAGCAAGATATGGGCATTTCTCTTCACGGAAGCATTGAAGCCAAAAATCATAAACATGGCGAATGGATGAAAATTTTCCACCGGAAGGGCAGAACCACCACGTGATCATCAAGTGAAAAATGTGATCATGAGCATCGAGAACGGTAACGAAGCCACTCAAAATATGTCCTAATGAGTCCTCATCGGCTATATCCTCATCCTCAAGACTAAAAGCATCGGTTAAAGTCTTAACGGTAACCCGAAACTTCTTCCCCATCAAATAAGATTCAATAGCAACCACGGTCTTTTTGTCGGGACCAACAATACACTTGGCATTGACATAAAAAATCAAAACAAAATTTTTGTAGACAATAGGTGGTAAGGCCAAAAATTTCATAAATCTCTAACGCCTTAAAAGATGAAGATATCGAAATTGGCGAAAATAATCCATCTCGTTCGTGCTGCAAAAATACCTTGGGTAAATAACCGCAAGATTAGGGCGAGTAATCCCATCATTCTCAACATTGGAGGATTCTCCAACTTCCGTATTTCTTGTTCTCTTTTTAGGACCCATAGGAAAATCTAAAAATAAATCAAGGCACAAGAAAATAATGTATGCTTAACCATCACATTTGATCCAATTGATCAAGGTAGGAAAAGAAAATGGTATATAATATATGTTAAAAAATATACATATATAAAAAGGAATTTCAGTAAAAATAATTTTGAAAAATAGTAAAATTAAATATATGATATAATTTTATATTCAAAACAAAATTTCGGATTTTGAAAGAAATTTTGCAAAATCTTGAAAACCCATACTATATATGTATTTTATGTACAAAAATTAGCATAAAACAATATAGTAAAATAAACGAAATTGAAAATAAAATATTTTTACCTTGATAAGGGATTAGGGATGAATGCTTGAAGATAATGCAAAATTTGATGAAATAGCCTTGAATTTTGAGTTGTGGAGTAAAAACCCTCAAATATTTGTGTGAAAACAAAGGGTTTTGATGGGTACTTATAGAATGAAAACCTAGGGTTTTGGGGGAGATGAGATTGAGTTTTAATGAAAGTAGGTTTGAAGATGGAAACCAATTAATGACTCAAATTAATAATGTGTGGTCGTGCGTACCGATACGCTAGAAGGCGTATCGAAACAGGTGTATCATAACATGTTTACGCATACCAAAAGACCTTACCGTAACGGTACATGTTTAACTGTACCGAAACCCATTTAAGCTTCCTCGTATCGGAATGTGTTTAACTGTTTCTATACCATCTACCTAAGATTTAAGCTTATGGATTTGCTCAAGCATGATGTATCGAAACAACCTTGCATGTTTCGATACACCTTGCCCAGAAGATACATTTTGGGCACAAAAGGTGTCCAAAAATTGGATTTCAAAGGATCCTAAATGCATGTACATGAGATATGAGCAAGATATTTGGACTAAAACAGATACATACTCCCCCTAGGAACAAGCATAGAAGCATCAAGAGGCAAAATTGCATAAACATCATCATTCAAAATCAAACATATTTTTGACACTTAAGGGCTCTAATAGGTCAAGATAGGCTAGTTAGACCTAACTCTATCATAAGAGAACAAAAACACTCTTGGTCTAATGGTTTTGTAAAGATATCCGATAGTTGGTTTGAGGTATCAACGTATTCTAGATCAAAATCATTTTTGAGGACATGGTCCCTAATGTATTGGTGTCTTATCTCTTTGTGCTTGGTTCTAGAATGTTGGATGGGATTCAAGTGAGACATATAGCACAAGTGTTGTCACTCTTAAGGGGTATGGTACTTACATCAATTCCATAATCTAGAACTTGTTTCTTCATCCAAAGTATTTGAGCACAACAACTTCCAGTCGATAAATATTCTACTTCGGTGGTAGATAAGGCTACACTATTTTGTTTCTTAGAGAACCAAGATATGAGCATACTACCTAAGAATTGGCAAGTGTCAGAGGTAGTTTTTCTATCTATCTTACAACCCTCATAATCCACATTAGAATAAGCATGTAAGCTAAAGGAAGAGTCATTAGGGTAACAAAGGCCTAAACAAGATGTGTCTCTAAGGTATCTAAAGATTCCTTTAATGGCTACAAGGTGTGATTCTATAGGACTTGCTTGAAACTTATCACACACGCAAACACTAAACATGATATCGGGTCTACATACGAAAAGGTAAAGCAAAGATCCAATCATAGAACGATAAACCTTAGAATCAACACACTTACCTCCTTCATCCTTGTCAAGCTTAATTGATGAGCTCATTAGAGTGGCTTGAGGCTTCACATTCACCAAGCCAAACATCTTGAGCAAGTCCTTGATGTACTTAGCTTGATTGAGCAAGATGTCATCCTTCACTTGCTTGAATTGGAGCCCCAAGAAAAAAATGAAAGCTCCCCCATCATGCTCATCTCAAACTCACCTTGCATCGTCTTATAAAAATTCTTGGCAATAAAATTCATTAATAGAACCAAATATAATATCATCAACTTAAATTTGAAATACTAATATGTCATTGCCATTTCTTTTAATGAAAAGTGTAGTATCCACCTTGCCTTTTTCAAAACCTTTTTCAACAAAAAAAGTTTGAAAGCCTTTCATACCAAGCTCTAAGAGCTTGTTTCAAACCATATAAAGCTTTTTTTAATTTGAAAACATGGTTTGGAATACTTGGATCTTCATAATCCGGTGGTTGTTCTACATACACTTCTTCATTAATAAAACCATTTAAAAATGCACTTTTCACATCCATTTGAAAAAGCTTGAAATCATGATAGCCAATGCTAGAAGCATCATAATTGTTTCCATTCTAGCTACGGGTGCATATGTTTTAGCAAAATCAATTCCCTCTTCTTGAGTGTAACCTTGAGAAACAAGTCTAGCCTTGTTTCTCACTATGTTGCCACTCTCATCTAGTTTGTTTCTACAAACCCATTTAACTCCTATTGTGGATTTATTACTAGACCTATCAACTAAAATTTAGAGTGTCCAGAAGTTCTATATTTTATGCACATTTTTTACACTTGTTATTACTGTTCTTAACCTTAGTTAGGCATAATTAGCTGCATGTCATGCATTATAACAATATTTCTTCTTTTACCATGTTTTTATTGAATATCTTATATTTGGTAGAGAAAATGTATTGTTTTAGTTAGGTTTCTATTTCAGGTGCTGGTTTCTGATCAGAGGAAGAGAGGACAAGAAAGTAGGGAGCAGAAGGAGCTGTACTGAAGCAGTTCCAGTTGCCGCAAAAGACGTCGCCATTTCAGAATACCGCCACCGCCGCAGAATGTTGCCCAGACGGAAATACGCCGACATAGTCAAGATGGGTCTCGTTTGATAGAGGATACTTTTTTGAGTCCACAGAGCCCAATCTTGAATTTTTCTGAGGCCTGGAGCGGTGTATAGAGCTTATTGAAGATCAATAAGCAAGGTGGCTTATACTTACTTCCTGAAGAAGTAAACATCCAAAAAGTCCATATTTAGGTCAGAATTGAATGAAGTGTTAAATATTAAATCTATTTTATCATCAAGGAAGACTTCTACTCCAAGGAGGACTTAACCTTAGGCCAAGCCCTATATATACCCATGTATATGAGGGTATAGGTATATAGAGATCGATAGAGAGAGAGATAGAGAGAGGGAGTCGGCTATGTTCTAAACTTCTTAGGGTTTAGGTTTTTTCTTGTAAAGCAGTTGTTAGAAACGATCGTATTAGGTTAACTTGTTTTGCAATGAAATATTCAAAGTTTGCTTAATCTGTGCACTTCATTCTTTTAATTATTCTACACCAGTCAGTTGAGATGATCCATTTGTTGGGCACGAATGTGCAAGGCTCACGAAAGAGTTAAGTACGGTCACAACGTACTGGGGCGTGACTAACTTGGTTCTACACTAGTCCACAAGTTTCAACGGCTAAGAGGGATTACAAACCGAGTTAACTAGTCTGTGTTAGGTTTACACTGAGATTGCTAGGTATTGCCTACATCACGTTAGCTCTCGAGCATCCTAACCTAGAAATAAGAGGGATCAATGTCGATTATCCTGCCGAACTTGGAGTATCTGCCGGACTTGCTGCAAGACTTCTTTCCATTCCACCTGCCGAGACAGTACACTTCTGCAGTGGTAGTGACCCACTGCGGCCGTGTTATATGGTCGTAGCTTGCCGCCCGTCATACCCGCCGAGGCAGCATATCGTGGCAGCGCAATCCAACCTTAACATGTGCAATGCAGTCTACACACTACTGGTGAGCAATTATCTGGCCCATTCTATCACTCTGATCTCCCCTACTTTAATTAATTGTGTTTTTAGTTTTATTCCTTTAAGCAAACCTGAAATTAATTGTGCATTTAAATTTCTTGTGCAGATATACACTCGAAGGAACTATACCAATCCTCGTGGGATTCGACATCTTATATACTATAACTTGGCAGGAGTGTGCACTTGCGCTCTCACAAAAAGGGAACACCTACACGTCCTACAAGTTTTTGGCGCCGTTGTCGGGGAATGGCAATAGCGACTTCGTTTTGTTTTCTGCACACTTTATTTAATTGCATTTAAATTTTAGGTTTTTAACTTTTTTTCTTTTCTATATTTAAAAAAACAAAAAAAAAATTCAGGTACGCTACAAGTCCAAGGGCATCACAATGTCGAGGAAAACTATACGTGAGCTGATGTTTGAACATGAATAATAGATGTTGCAACAGCAGTTGCTGCCGTGGAAGCATACAAGAAAGAAAATGTCGCTACCGCAATAGCAAAAATTTTCATGGTATGATCAAAATTGTCAAAAAAAAATTACCATAACTATTTTGCTGCAGAAACAAACATGCTAGGGCAAGGTGGTCAGCATCAAGAGCAATCATAAGAAACCACTCGAGAGCTGATGTGGGAAAATTCTTGCAATCTATCTTAGGGAAATCATGTGTTCGAAAATTGCCCCTTACTTTTCGAAGAAGACATGGACGAACCAAAATGGGACCAAGAGCAGATGCCGCATCCGCAGCAAAAAGGATTGGAGAATCTGCTGGAGCAATAGAATTTCTCATGGTACGATCAACAACCTCAAAATTTTTTACTATGATAATTTTGCTGCTGCAGTAGTACACAAGCCCTGGCAATGACGTCCTTCTTAAGAGCAATCAAATTCCTTAGAAGACATGTTTAAAAACTTTCCTCGCACTCACTCAAGACGTGTCAACCTCTATGGAGGCAAAACTCGCCAGGATGGATGCACTTTTGAGCAACTCTGCCCAAATAAATGTTGTGGATAAATATAAAACCCCTGCCGCGGAACCCATGGATCACCAACAATTGAGACCTAGGGATACTGATATCCCAAAGGAAGAGGATGCAAGGGACTACCCCACACATGATGAACCCATGCAAGAAATTGACGAAGCAGGAATTGCGGAACTTGAACAGAGCAAGGTGACAGAAACAGCTACTGACGCCGACATAGAAATTGATGATGTCACATCCGAAGCCTTAGCAACCTTGCACACCTCAACAGCAATCTCGTTACCTATGCCTGCCACGACAGAGGCCTCAGCAGCGCTGCTCGCCTCGGCAAAAATCACGGCAACTATGGAATATGTATATGAAGAGGAGACGATGCTAGCAGATCTAAAGCCATCACAATCTCTATCGATAGAGATGTTCGAGGGACCTGAAGAACACAATGTTATGGATGATGAATCCCTTCAATATGTCGAGTTTTTCCTTGACTTTAACTACATTATGACAGACTACTGCCCTGACAGTTGGCAGCCTGAACAGCTGCCTTGGCAGAAAAAGCCATCCTCCACCATAACAAATCAGGACAAATATAAGGTAAGTACATTGTTTGATAGTGATATAATTTTTACTAATCACATGTTCATGCCTTTATAAAAAGAAACAAGGTAAAGGATTCGCATGGATTACAAGGGAACAAGGAAGAAAGACTCCCCCGTGAGAATAGCCACTCGATGGAGGGTGCGGGTGGACTATAAGAAGTATCGGAAACGAACCCGCTGTAACATAATTTTAGTTTTTCCACATCTTTACCATTTTCTTTAGGAATAGATCTTAATAAGCTTCAGACCAGATTTTATCTTCAGATATATTATTTTTATTTAATACGTCTCTCAACTACTTATCTAGATTCAGACCCTACTATAAAAGGCAAACCACCAAGAAAGATGAGGGGCAGACAAAGTACAACCGCCCAAGCGGCAGAGACGACAGCAAAAGAGACGGCTCGGGCCATCGATTCCCTTGACGAGGAGGTGTATGATTCCTCCAATTATGCAGAGCCGGCCGAGGTAACAAAGAAAAGAAAAGAGGCACGTGATAGCGGCCGAACTAGAGGATGAAAGGCCAGAGATCGAGCTGGAGCAGCAACCAAAGAGGTCCACTCCCATCAAAGTCCAGCCAGCTCGCGGCCAGAAGCAAAGCCTCGCTGCCAAATCACCCGCCACCCGCCACCTAGTCCTCTCATCTTCCTCCAAATCCACCGAGTTAAAAGACAACTCGGACAGCTTCTAGCACCATTATTTTCTTTATTTTTTCTGCTTTATTTTATGTTTTTCTGTTTAAATTTTATTTTGTCTAAGGCATTGAGGGCATATAGTCCTCATGTTATTTTGTTAAGCATATAGTTTCATTGTAAATCATGCCTAGTACTTAATGAAAATTGGAAATCTGGGTTAAATATGTTGTGCCTATGATAGTTAGCCGATTCTATTTTCGCACCACATTTAAAATTGAACTTAATCTTGAGAAGAAGCGTGAAAAACACCTTAGAAATTATTATTTTAGTTGCCAAACTTATTACACTTCTGTTAAGTGCTGAATATTGTTTGAGTTCTATGTGTACATTGCCTGCTTAAACTTTATGGAAATTCTTATATTGGATGCAGGTATGCCACCGCAGCAACACATGGCACCAAAGTAAAATAAAAAGCAATGCCCCCACGACCGCAAAACAAAGAAAAGGTCGAATGCTCTAGAGGTGTCCGAAACAGGCTCTAGGAAGGATCATGAGCAAGGACACTCCGCTGATATCAAAGTCCATATATCTGATATTCTTTGAAGTGACGGACAAATTAGCATGAGTGAATGAAAGCCTTCACGGAATGACTCTACTCAAAGGGTTCGGAGTTTCGTAGTATGCTCCTATCTTAGCTTCAGACCTAGAGAGTAGTTGTGATGAGCTGAAGCCCTTAAAAGCCATGACCAGAAAAAGGAAGAAAAAAAGTGCTTAACGGTGCTGCCAAAGCAGCAACTCTATGTCATTTTTCTTTAACTTTTAAAGCATTCTTTGTTTACTTAGTATACTTAGCATATTCAGCATGTACACAGACAAGCACACACTGCACTAGCACTAGAATTAAAATTCTAAGTTATTTCATGTTATTCCCTCCCATTAAACTAATATAGGTTCCACGACCTTGAGGTATGAAACCAAGTTAAAAACTAGGTTTTCTTTTCGATTTATGTACAAGGGCAAGTTTACTAGTTAGGTTGCATTGCTTGAGGACAAGGAATAGTTCGAGTTTGGGGGTGTGTAGAGTGTCCAGAAGTTCTATATTTTATGCACATTACTGCCCTTATTCTTACTATTCTTAAGCTTAGTTAGGCATAATTAGCCGCATGTCATGCATTATAACAATATTTCTTCTTTTACCATGCTTTTATTAAATATCTTATGTTTGGTAGAGAAAAGGTATTGTTTTAGTTAATTTTCTATTTTAGGTGTTGGTTGCTGATTAGAGGAAGAGAGGGAAGGAAAGCATAGAGCAGAAGGAACTGTTCTGAAGCAGTTCTAGTTGCCGCCAAAGATGCCACTGCTGCAGAATGCTGCCATCAAGGACGACGCCGCCGCAGTATGCCGCCCAGACGGAAATACGCTGACATAGTCAAGATGGGTCTCGTTTGATAGAGGACATTTTTATGAGTTCATAGAGCTCAATCTTGCATTTTTTTGAGGCCTGGAGCGGTGTATAGAGCCGATTGAAGATCGATAAGCAAGGTGGCTTGTACTTACTTGCTGAAGAAGTAAATATCCAAAAGAGTCCATATTTAAGTCAGAATTGAATGAAGCATTAAATATTAAATCTATTTTATCAAGGAAGACTTCTACTCCAAGGAGGACTTAACCTTAGGCCAAGCCCTATATATACCCATGTATGTGAGGGTATAGGCATATAGATATCAATAGAGAGAGATAGAGAGAGGGAAGTGGTTATGTTCTAAACTCTTTAGGGTTTAGGTTTTTGCTTGTAAAATAGTTGTGAGAAACGATTGTACTAGATTAAGTTGTTTTGCAATGAAATATTCCAAGTTTACTTAATATGTGCACTTCATTCTTTCAATTATTCTACACCGGTCAGTTGAGAGAATCCATTTGTCGGGCACAAAAGTGCAATGATCACGAAAGGTTTAAGTACGGTCACAACGTGTTGAGGCGTGACTAACTTGGTTCTACACCAGTCCACAAGTTTCAGTGGCTAAGAGGGATTACAAACCGAGTTGACAAGCCTGTGTTAGGTTTACGTTGAGATCGCTAGGTATTACCTACATCACGTTAGCTCTCGAGCATCCTAACCTAGAAATAGGAGGGATCACTGTCTACTATCCTGCCGAACTTGGAGTATCTGCCAAACTTGCCGCTGGGACTTCTTTCCATTCCACATACCGAGATAGTACACTCTGCAATGGTAGTCACCCGCTGCAGCTGCGTGACAAGGTCGTAGCCTGCTGCCCGTCATACCCGCTGAGGCAGCATATTGTGGCAGCACAATCCAACCTTAACCCATGCAATGCAGTCTACACACTACTGAGCAGCAATTACATGGCTCATTCCATCACTTTGATCTCCCATACTTCAATTAATTGTGTTTTTAGTTTTATTCCTTTAAACAAACCTAAAATTAATTGTGCATTTATATCTCTTGTGTAGATATACACTCGAAGGAACTATACCAATCCTCGTGGGATTCGACATCTTATATATTATAACTTGGCAGGAGTGTGCACTTGCGCTCTCACAAAAAGGGAACACCTACACGCCCTACAATTTTTCTAAAGCCTAATCTTTTGTACTTAAAAAGAGAACTCAAGTGTATCTAGAGAAGCCATCAACTAAAACATAAGCATATGATTTTCCACCCCTGCTAGTAGTCCTAATAGACCAAAAGTGATCCATATGGATTAATTGTAAAACCCTACTAGTAGAAACATCATTAATGGATTTAAATGAGGGGCGTTTTTGTTTACCCTTAGCACAAGCATCACAAGTTTCGTCTAATGAGAATTTTAGCTTAAGTAAAACTCTAATTAGATTTTCGAAAACTAATTTCTCTAAAACACTTATGCTAGCATGCCCTAGTTTTCTATGCCACAACCATGCATCATTTTCATCACTAGCAACCAAATATGCATGAGATGTATGTATGTCTTCTAGATGCACCATATAAATATTACCTATGTGATGATCAATAAGCATTATATCATTTGTTTTAATGTTCAAAATTTTACACCCATTAACATCAAAATGAACATTAAACCCTTTATCGCACAATTGACTAATGCTCAACAAATTATGCTTAAGACCATTCACAAATAGACATCTTCAATGAGAATAGATGAGAGATTACCAATAGAGCCAATACCCTCAATGTGGCTTTTGGAGTTGTCACCAAATGTTACTACTCCAACACCCTTTGGTTTGAGCTCCATGAATCTACTCTTGTCGTCGGTCATATGTCTTGAAGAAATAGCATGAAAATTATTAGAAGCTACAAGTTCCATATGAATCTATAATATCCTAATTCTTTCAGCTCTAGAGAAACTTTAAGTTCATTCACCACCTTGTGGTGATCATCATGAACTTTGGAGAGAAGATTGTTTAGATCAACATTTTCATCTTGAAAATATTTTAAATCATCTTTTAAAACCAAAATCTTCTCTTCAAGTTCCGAATTGGTTTTGGATAAAGAATCATTTTGGGATTTTAAATCGGAGATCAACTTTTTGTTTTTCAAAACTAATTATTTATATTTTCAACCAATTCATCATACACCTCTTGCAGCTCATCATAAGCTTCTTGAAGCTCATCAAATGTAAAATCAAAGCTAGATGAGTTGAGGTTTACCTTAGGATCGTCATCAATGGCCTTGAGGCAAAGATTTTCTACTTCATGCTCCTTTTCATCGGATGATGATTCCTCATCGCTCCAAGTAGCAACATGAGCCTTTTGCTTCTTCTGCTTATCGAACCCCTTCTTCTTGAGTTGAGGGAATTTCAATCGAATGTGGCCCGGTTTCTTGCAATCATCGCAAATGATTTGATCATTTTCTTCTTCTTTGCTCTTGTTCTTAAAATCTCTTCTTCTTTGGAACTTCCTTCCCCAGTTGGACTTCATGAACCGAGAAAACATTTTGGCTATCATAGAAAATTCTTCAAATTCATCTTCTTCACTAGAGTTGATCTCCTCTTGTGGTAGTAAGGTTTTTAGAGAATTTCTTTGTTTCTTCTTCAGCCACCTATTGCTTCTCTACTCTCTTTTATTTTTCTCTTCCTTTCTTCATGATCTCATGAGTAAGGAGAGATCCTACCAACTCATCAAGCTTCAACATCTTCAAGTTCTTTGCCTCAATGATTGCGGTTCTCTGCCCATCCCATGATTCGGAAGAGAGTAGAGTAGCTTCCGGACAAGCTTGTCTTCGAGAATGATCTCCCTGAAGCCCTTGAGACCATTTACGATCACTGAGAACCGATCAAACATTATGGAGATGCTCTCATCCGATTCTATCTTGAAGTTCTCATAGCTTAAGTTGAGGATCCCAATCTTGGTCTCCTTCACATCGTTGGTCCCTTCGTATGTGGTCTCTAATTTGTCCTACTCCTCTTTTGTACTTGTGCACATGACATTTTGGCATACATGTCGAGTCCGAGTGCACAAAATAGAATGTGAAGAGCCTTGTCTTTGACTTGGAGTCTTCTCCAATCTTCATCGGTCATCTCCACCATAGACTTTGGAACAAGTTCCCCTTCATCGTTTCTTTTCATTGGAATTGTCGGTCCTTCTTCTACTACATCACAAACGACATAGTCGGTAGACTTGCTGAAGAGCCTCATTCAATTCTTTCAATAGGGATAGTTATCCCCATTGAATAATGGTGGTTTAGTAATGGATTGAGACTCGAAAAAATTTGGACTAGAGGTAGATGCCTTGCCTTTGATTGTTAGTTTATCAACACTCTTCTAGGATCTCCTCTTGTGGATGTGAAACCTTAAAAGAGGTAAGCTCTGATACCAATTGTTGAGTGGATCAATTTAGTGTGATTTGGTCAAGGTGGGGTGAATTTATTATTTAACAATTGATAGAGCAAAAAAGAAATTGAAAAATTAAGGACAAGGCAAATTATAGTGGTTCAACCTTCTAACAAGCTCTATATCCACTACCATAGCTCCCACTAAGGATTTTCAACAACTTTCACTAGATGTTCTTCCTCTTTTCTAGGCTAAGGAGGCAACTTTTACAGTTGGTCAATCTTTTTACCCAAAAGACTCTCTTTTACAAAGAAGAATTGGGCAAATGAAAATATCCCTATTAAGACTAAAAATTGTCCCAATTACAAACAAACACTCTCCCAAAGTTGAACTAAAGACTGACAATTGAAATTACAACAAGTTGGGTACAATATTTGACTCTATTTAGCACAAGGGTTTGGAATATAGCTTGGATGTTGCAAGAAGGTTCAATGGTTGTTGTTGGTGCTTTGGAGGCTTGCTTTTATACTGTTTCTTTGATTTCTATCCGTTTGGGTGGTTGAGTTCATCAATAGAGACGTTGGAGACTTTATTTCCCACCATAAATGGATTTCTACACCTGCCCATATCGAAACACAAAGGCACGTACTGATCCATGTCTCAAAACAAAAAGAACTTTTGCAGGTAATAAAGAGGGGTGTATTGAAACGCAAGAACACGTATCTAAAAGGTATAAGGGGTCGTATCGAAACGGCATTGGCCGTACCGATGCAATTTTTCTCACTTGAGCTACTGCCAATATCCGTATCGAAATGGCCCTAAGGTGTACCGATATGGGTCAACTGCTTTTTAAAAAATTGCTTGTTCTCAATTGCTGACAAGTAACAGTCAAAAATAATAAATTTTAAGATTTTACAAATCTTTCAGACCGTATCGAAACAACAAGGTTGTATCGGTACGAGATGCCAAAAATTCTTAAACCCAAAAGAAGGTTGTATCGAAACAGTATAAGCTATATCGAAACGATTTCTTCCAATAGCCAAATAAGGTTTGGTCGTATTGAAAGACCATTGGGTGTATCGAAACACTTGTACATTTTGTATTGTTTGGCTTAAAAACACTTAGAAAATTTTATAGGGTTTAAGTTTTGACTTTGGAAAACAATTTGGGCTTAAAATTACTTGTCAATTTTGAGTCAGTTGTGAGACTTTAAAGTACTTAAAAATCTATTTACTTTGCAAATAAGTCCTTAAAACAATTTGTTATATCAAAATCAAATATAGGTTTTACATATGAGAATTGAGTTATGTTTATGCATTGAAAATAGTAGGGTAACATGGTTTAAAAGTGTATACTGGCAAAGTGATCAGACTTAATATTGTCAGATATAATTGGTCGACCAATAGGATGAGAAGTGCACTATAAAATACAATATTCGTACGTGAGACAAATTCTTCGGTTACACAATATGGGTAGATTCTATTGTGTTGCGAATGATAGGGGCATAT
Organism: Hibiscus tridactylites; assembly: GCA_958450335.1. NCBI lineage: Eukaryota > Viridiplantae > Streptophyta > Magnoliopsida > Malvales > Malvaceae > Hibiscus > Hibiscus tridactylites. Next base: position 50,447,360 of record OY288279.1, read on the forward strand.
TCTATCACCAACGTGAAATGGGGGTAGTGCCATCCCGACCGAAGTGAGATTATGATGAGGATATATTTCACCATGAGACTTGATGGGGGTAGTGCCATCAAGGTATCCTCATATCCGAACATGAATGGATATGGGTATTGCTATCCAATGATGGGGGTAGATTCCATCTGGGTCACTTGAATGCCTGAGAGGCTTGCATTGAGATTTTGCATTATGGTTAATGCATGAGATTTGTGATACATGTTTTATAAACGAGACATGTTTTGGGTTGAGTAAGCATGAGACTTGAGAAAGGTTTTTTGATGCATATGGTTGTTATGCATGATTCATTTTGAAAATAAACGAGAAAATGCTTATGTTTTGATCAAGCATGTTTTATTAAATATTTTGTGAAAAATGTTATTATGAAAGCATGATGCTTATGTATCGAACAAGCATGGTTTATTTAAATGCTTTGGAAATGATGTGTTTGACTTGCTCTAATATGAATTTCTAACATCGTTTTTGGTTTTAAAATTGCGTTGACATTTTACACGTTTTGAGCGCACTCACTAGGCATTATATGCTTACGTTGTCTTTTCTTTCGTCAATGCAGTGAATAAAGCAAGCTTGGGGTCGTGGTCCGAGGTAAAGTGGATTCCAAGACAAATGTATTCAAAGGGTATGGTTACGTTATTAATGTTGTTTGTAATAAGGCGATGTGGGTAGAATATTGTGATAGATTGTTTATTTAGGAAATGATAACTTGATTGATTTTATATTATGTTAGATGATGATTGCATATAATGATTAATATGTTGTTTTTATATTAATGCTTTGTATGCAAGATAGTTATGATCAAATGATTTTAATAGTTTAAATAATGAATAGATTGATTACTTGTGTTCAATGAGTGCTCATGGTCATATGGTTTAATATCTTAATTATTCTATAGCATATGTTGAGGTCTTGATCATTTGTTACTTTATGGATAATGATGTATTTTGTTAGGAATCATGCCTCTAGATTACTTGCATAGATATGAATTGTGTTGATTAATTGGTTAGTAACTATTTGTGCATATGTGTTTAACGGTGATTTATTATTAGAAGCATGTTCATGTTGTTCGTAAGTTTTTGGATAAGTTTTGTTAGATTTCAAATTCCCAAAAATGCATAGGGTGCAGCCCGTGTATTGTAATGGTTGGTGGTTAATTCGATTAATGGATTTTGTCGAGTTTGGATTATTTGCAATTTGGTCACCGTATGATGTTGTATCAATTGAATAGGGAAATGATGTTCGATTGATTTGAGTTTTTGCAAGAATGTTTTAAATGTATTTAATTGCTGTATGAAGCTGTTGAAAACGTTTTAATCCCTATTAGTTGGTTGTTTTACATTTTAGTCCTTAATTCCGTATTTTGTTAAATTGGATGACTATTTGTCATCCGTTGGAGCTGAAATATGACATGCTTCCATGAAACATGATTAATTAAGTATTGGTAACTTGAAACTTGAATAAATCCCTATAATTATTCAGATTTACATTTTAGTCCATAAAGTACTCATTTTTGCAATTTAGTGCCTAATCGATGTTCGAATCAAATAAAAATTGAACCTCTTCTGCTATACACACATTAGGTCTTAATAATGCATCTAGATAAATTAAATAAAAAATAGAACATAATTCGAATAAAAATGTTCGAGTTTGCTTCGACAAACCTATTGTGATATTCTTGGTTCGGGTCTAACGACTAGGTCGGTCAAGGGGGTTATATAAAATCTTAAAGGATAACTTTACACCTTACCAAACTCATAAGAAATAAGGTACCTACACAAATTTTTATGAAACCTACATAAATATTTAAAGTACCAGTAAGAAAAAAGGTAATAACACAAATTCTTACCCCCATTTTGCCAAATATAAAATCAGTGAAACTCAAGGAAGGAAATTGTGTTATAACATAAACTCTAAAAGGATAACTTTATATCTTACCAAACTCATAAGAAATAGGGTACCTACACAAATTGCTATGAGTCCTACATAAATTATTAGAGAGACAGTAATAAAAACGGTAATAACACAAATTCTTGCCCCATATCACCAAATCTAAAACCAGCCCAACTTATGGTAGAAAATTATGTTATAACAGAAAATCTTAAAAGATAACTTTATTTCTTACCAAACTCATAAGGAAATTATTACGAAACCTACATAAATTATTATAGAACGATAAGAAAAAAATGTTATAACACATATTCTTACCTCATATCACCAAATCTAAAACCAACGAAACTTATGCTAAGAAATTGTGTTATAACCTAAAATCTTACAAGATAACCTTATTTCTTGTGAAACTTATAAGAATTTGAGTATATGCACAAATTCTTACGAAATCTACATAAATTCTTACCAGAATAGTAGTAAATGTGTGATAACACAAATTCTTACCCGAGATCACCAAATTCAAAAACCTTGTTCAAAATCGATACTAATTTATTGCATGTTTGATTATGGAAATGGTATTGTTCTTGTGGTACTAGTAGTTATGTTAATTATACTAGTACTATTGTGTAGCATTGGTGCCATTTTAGTTCACTGCCTACATAAACTCATACCATGTGTATTGGCACTCTCGTATGTATACCAGTACTAATCCACAATTTAAGCATACATCTTCATAGTATATAGTCGGTAGCACAAGAACAATTTCGATACCATGCAAACAATTTGTAGGTTTTAATTAAAAATCAGTTGAAAAATTATTTTAAACTTAATTCATTGACAAGTTTTATGGAAGTTTGTAAAGGGAAAATTGTTCTAAACCTTGGAAACAAGTGTTCTAAGCACTAAGAAATTTGTACAATTAATAGTATTAAAAGACAATAGACAAATAAGATTATAAGCACAATATAAGTAAAAGTCAAGGGTAATCCAAAATATTTATAATTAAATAAGATCAATGTCATAATCTAAAATATGAACATATTGTAGAATATCCAAATATATTCAAATCATTCAAAATGAAACTACAAAATTGAAAACATCAACGCAACAAAAAAACATCCAAAGTGTCATCTATAAATCCATAATGGCAACCAAAGACAGATGCAAATCATGAAAAACAAGAGAAACAAATCCATCAAGCATTTGATGCTGATAGTGGATAAAGGTCAAAGGACGAAGCTCGAAATGTTAAAAAGTTTCAAGAGAGAGTGACAACCTCGTCAAACAAAGGGTTGGACTGAGAAATAAATTAATCACGAACTTCCTCAAGTCTAACAATGAGACATTCTTAAAGAAATAAGATAAGTCAACATGCAAAAATCAATAAATATGTTTGCAACAATTCAATCCCAATTCTCAATAAATTTTAAGAATAATAAGTTTAAATATTATATATATCTATATAATATAAAGAAAAAGGAGTTGAAAAATAAAATGTGTGTAAATATAGTGTTAAACAAAAGGTGTACTAAGGCAAAAATAATATATATATAATTATATTAAATTTCAAATGTAAATATACACAAAGATATGAACGATATGCAAGTATATGGGATGAGAATTTTTATGTAATATATTAGAATAGTATAGATACCGTCAAGAATAGTATAAATACTACATGATAATTTTACCTAAATTTTTACATTCGAGTAATACCCGTATTTTGTCAGGGTACCCTTATATATATTATATTTCCTCTATAAATAAAACTTAAAAATAGCTAATAAATGAATAGATATTAAAAGCCCATATTAAACAAATAATGTCCATATATATAAAATGTCCATTTTTACAACTCAAATACCCAAAGCCCATTTACAACCCAAATTCATATATTCTATTCTCCCAAACAAACACAAATACACAGCCAAGAAACACATTTTTTTCTTTTCCCACCTAAAGAGGACACATGTAATGCTGCCATTGGACTATTCAACTATCACATGGATTAAGCCTTCCGCTGATGTCATCCATGCATCACTATAAATAGAGAGAGAAACTTTATGTCAGACCCATTAATTACCCATAATAATTAACACTTATTAAACTAATAATAATAAAGATATCAATAATGAGGAGAGAGAGAGGACCCATCGGGAATCGAACCAGCTTGGGGAGCCAAAGGTCGCTAGAAGAGGCTGGACCGGGTGCTGAAAAACTACCATAGAAGATCAATGGTCGACGAGAAGCTTATTAGTCGCTAGAGATGTCACCGGAAGTTCACCGCCGCCATCGAAAGGTAACTTCATGCTCTTCTTTTCCATTTCCCTACACACAAATCAAATTTGTTAGATCTAAGTTAGATCTAAACGAAACCGAAACTAAATAAATAAAATAAAGTTGTCAGAGTTCATATCTTCGGTTCCTTAGTGATGATTCGGTTGCCAGCGAGTTATAGGTGCGGCGGAGTTGAAAATCGGGTTATTAGGCTTAGATCTGGGGAGTTTGGGTGGTTCTGATGATCTGGGGTTAGGCTTAAGGCTAGATCTAGGGTTTTAAAAGGTAAAATTAAATTTTGGGGGGGGTTTAGTATTCGAACGATGACAGAGAACGGTAGCCGGTGGCCGAAGTGGTGGCCGGTGGTGGCCTACGATCATCTTATGGCGGCTAAATAATGTGATTGCTCGATTGAGGTTAGGGTTTTTAGATCAAACGAGTAAGTAGTGAAGAACAAATGAAGAACATGGGAGAAAATGGCGTTTTGATCTGTTTTAATTCGAAAGTTTGGGGTAAAACGTGATTTTTGAGAGAGAGTGAAAGAAAATAGGTAGAAAGAGTAGTTTTCTTAAAATTGAGAGGAAAAAGGCAAATTTGGTTGAAGGGGGACTTTATATAGGCGTATGAGAACGATGTCGTTTTGGCAGGAGAGGATTCGTGCATGTCGAGTCGGGTCGGGCAGAGGGTTCGCGTGTTTCAGAGTTTGGGAAAATTGCAATTTCAGTCCTTGAAAATTTAATAAGTAATTCATTTTGGTCCTAAATTTCAATAGAATTCAAATTAAAGCTTGTAATTCTCTCAATTTAGTCTATTTTTCAGTTTTAATTTAATTGCTCTAAGTTATATGAATGTTGCGTGTTTTAAAACCAAGCATATAGTATATTTGTGAAGTGGATTTAATCATTTAACTTAGGTAATTAGAGCCTTTTTAGCGTTAAGTTATTTAATTTAATTTAATTAATTTGATAAGTGAGATCATTATAGAAAATAAATGAGTATTAAATGAACACTTTAATTCTCAAATTTGATTAGTGTTTCATTGCAATGAGATGTCAATCAATGGAGTATTTTAGTGAAATATTTAATATGTCATTTGAACATAGAAAATGGAAATTACACATAGTTAGTTTTAGTAAAATTAAGATAGGATTAAATAACTAGTGATACTAAAGCTAGGATAATTAATAATATTCGTAGAATCTTAATTAATTAATTAATTAATGGAGCCATAATTAGGTTTTACTTAAAATGAACAAGACAATAATTGGACATGCATTAAACCTTTTGTGATGAGATACATTTTGAATATAAATTGAAGTGTCATAACGTATTTGGACGTTTCAAAACTTATATTCCTCCAAAATGTATTTTCTTACAAAAGGATATCTTCATTCGAAATGGAATCTATTTTACAATTAAAAGATTTATTTAAATTCAGATTAATGTTCGAAATGCCAAAATGCCACGTGGAATTAACAAGGTACCGATAACGGGCGTTTGTAGGGGTGCTAACCCTTCCCTACACGTAACCGACTCCCGAACCCGATTTTTATTAAAAGAATCTTTGGTCCGCTTTTTATGGTGTTCGGTCTACCAAAGTGACCGGTGGCGAATCCAAAATGATTTTAAGCAAATAAATGGAATTTGATTAAAATTAGAAAAACTCCTAATTTCAAGATCAAATTAAAATGAAAATTCATGATATCCAAAACCCTAATCGACAGGCTATTTTTCCACAAAATGGTTTCAAAAACGGCCGCGATAGCTTGGCGACTTCGTTGGGGAACAATATTGAAAGTCAAGCCTATTAATTAATTCAACGTGGCATTTTGGCATTTCGAACATTAATGTGAATTTATTTTTTTCTAAAGAATTGTTGGATGGATTTCCATAAAAAAAATGGGGATAGCTTTTGTGTATGATATATCTTTCATTCATGCATAAACCCTCGACCCGGATTTTTCACCCTTAAGTGGGAGAAAGACAATATCTGACGTGATGCTCTCCAGCTCCGAGTTTAGATTTTTGTCTTCTTTCGGTATACTAACCTTATGCATCGTAGGGCCCATGCCTCAATTATAAGGGACCTATACCACCAAATCGATGTCTTGTTGTCGCAATAGACAGTAACGACAGTTCGGGAACCAAGAGTCTAGAACAAAACCCACGCTCTATTTTAGAAGCCCACCTCGCTAGAGCCAGACAGGGACCTAGGACAGGTGCTATCGGTTTAAATAAATTTCTCTGGTTATTTTCTTTGCAAAATATTATGTGCTTTTTTAATATGTCGATAATTTGTTTATTTGTTTTCCATATTAATTCACAATACTGACATTGTTTCCTTTTTGTTTTGTTTTGTTTTGTTTTCTTGTTTTTTTACTTGGCATCATTTTGCATTCATTAGAGGTATCGATTTAAGGATCAATCAAGTTAGGCAGTGTTATTAGTGGCCAATGAGTTTGATAGACAAGGAGAAGACAATAAGATGGTGTGGACCCAGTCAGAGAAGATTCAATTCAAGAAAATGTCAGTATCTATGAGAATGGCGTGTCAGGGTGCAAGCAGCCATAGGAAGTCGTGTGAAGAGGATAAAAGCGCAATGAGAGAGAAGATTCGGGAATTAGTAGATTTGAACGACTGGATCGAATAGAAATTAAAGGGAGAGCAAGCTTTGAATTCAGATTGTCATCACATGTTCCAAAGCTAGAGAAAATTATTAAAATGGTGCAATAACGAGGAAAAATCAATCTTTAGTTAGAAGATAAAGAGCTGAAAAAGAAGATGGCATAGTTGGAAAGTGTCGTACAACATTTGAAAGATTAGTTCGGAATTTTCAGAAAGGGCATTATAAACGAAGAATAAGGTACTGAAAGACGAGATTGAAGCGGTTGTCCATATTATCCAAAGCTAGAGTCATGAAATGAACAAGTTCAGAAGCCATGCGGGGAGTCACCCTATTCGTGCAGATTTTATCCATTGAATCCATGAACCTGTAACAAGCAAGGACGGACGCTGACTCGGGAGCGGAACAAAGCTGAACTGAACAAGCAGATAACGAGGACGATGCTGCCATAGAGCTGCCGTGACAGCAGAGGACGACAGCAAGTTAGTGGAGGAAAAGCAAAGTGGACCTCGATAGATAGAGAAAATTATGCTCGTCTGTCGTGTGAAAACCATATATTTTTCCAAGCCCCGGATCAAAAGATATGTCAAGCCAAAGCTCAAGGAGAGAAAAACCCAAGAAACAAGGAGGACGGCTGAAAAGTAGGATCCTTGAAGATTAAGTCTTTATTAGAATCATGCTTTTAATTAAAGTTGTAATCCTTGTTAACTTAGAATACTTGAGCCCAAAGCTTATATAAGGGCATATATTTTAACCTAGGGCATATCCCACAACCCATAGCCCATTTCCCTTTAAACCGACAACCAAAAACCCTCCGCCGTTTACCCGCCGTCGATATGTTCTAAAACCCCCCCTAGGGCCACAGGTTATCCATTTACTTAGCATCGGGAGAGTTAAGTATACGAAAGAAATAAGAGCAAGTTATCTAGTTTATAGTTGAACTATCTTGTGCCTAGGGATAGGGCAAGGTTAAGTGGCTAAAGAAGAATTCATACACATCGGTGTTCATGCTTCGATTCACGCCGGGAGGTATCATCAAAGACGTGATCATCGACAGACTTGGACCTAGGGATAGGCCAAGGCAGATCTGGGATTCTTGCCAAACTTGAAGTACTGAGTTGGTGTGTTTGCTGCCGCGACGACCAACAGACAGCTGCCGCGACAGGTGCTGCCGCGACAGGCGCAACGACAGAACTGGAGTTCCTAAACATTACAATACTTGCACTACTGTGCAATTCAATACCAGCCCATTCTCTCTATCTTGATATTTCTACTCTTTTACTTACATTTACTTTATTATTATCGTGACAACTTTCTCAATTATTTCTTTTACTTTCATGCAGTAAACTAAGGTGAAGCTATTAGCCCAATCCCTGTGGAGACGATATCCGATACTTCGTATCACTTTACTACTTGCGTCGTGTACACTTGCACTACCATTGCGATAGACTCTTTTACACGCAACAAGTTTTTGGCGCCGTTGCCGGGGATTGGCAACATAACTCTACCTTTCTTTTATTGCACTTTTCGTTTTTCTTTTTCTTTTTCTTTTAATTTTTCTTTTTCTAATTTTCGTTGGTGCTTTCAACTCTTGCTTTTCACGAGGTTTTCTTGTTTATGCGCAGATCTAAAAGAGGTGAAGATCCTGAGTACCCATTAGATCCGAAAATTGAACGTTCCTTCAATCTCAAGAAACAACTTCGTCACCTCTTAGCCAGGAACGAGTACCTTGAGGAACAGCTAGAGAAGATGGCACATGTCCCGCCCGCTGGTGGTGGTATACCGCCTGTCGGCGACCCGCCTGCCGCCGATGGACGACGGTCCTGCCGTGACTACATGTTGAACGATCATGTAGAGCTGGAGACCACGTTGCCGGATATCGATGTTGACAGCTTTGAGCTTAAACATGTCATGTTTAGTATGATCAACAATGTCGGGCAGTTTAGTGGTGCTGTGACAGAAGATGCTAGGGAGCATCTCAAAACGTTCCAGGAGATCTATGGTTCGTTTAGACTACCAGGAGTTAATCCGGAGATACTGAGGCTTCGGTTATTCCTCCATTCATTGAGGGACAGAGCTAAAACTTGGTGGAATAAATTGACACCGGGTTCAATTATAACTTGGGCAGATTTATCTCGTGAATTTTTATCTCGTTTTAATCCTTCGCATTTATCTGAGCGATTACGTAATGAAATTGCTACTTTTCAACAGGAAGATGACGAGCCGATGCACGAGGCCTGGGACAGATTTACTACTCTTCTACGGAACTGCCCAATGCATGGATTCCCCGTCTGGAATCCGGTAACTAAGTTTTATAATGCTGCTAACTTACAAACTCGTATTCGAATTGATTCTGCAGCGAATGGACTATTATTGGATAAAGATCCAGACGAGGCATTGCAAGTTTTGAAAAATCTGGACAAGAATGAGGAGCAATTTCCGACTGCAAGAAGAGGGGGTAAACGGGTACTTGCTGTCAAGGATTATGAAGCTGACAACACAATGAAATCACAGGTAGCATTCCTTACTAAAGCAATGAAAAGATTATTGAATGATGATGGACTACATGGATTTGCTGTTGAGGAGGTATGTGATATCTGTGAGGGAAATCATAGTCGGGATGAGTGCCCAATACAAGTAGAAGAGGGAAAATATGTTGGAAACTACAAGCCGAATTATAATTCCAACAATTATAATCCCAATTGGAGGAAGGATCCCAAATTTTCCTGGAGTAATCCTAATAATGCCTTGAATCCTCAAGCACACAATCAGAATCAGGGAGGACCTAGATTGCTGACGCGACAGCAACTACCGCCGCAACTGCCGCCGCAGCAGCAACAACAGCAACCAGCTGCCACAAGCAGTATACTGGAACGGACTCTGGCCACTTTTATGTCTCAGACAGGTACTTATATTGAGAATATGAATCAGTTTGTCAAGAAAACAGAGAATTTCATGGATAAAACAGAGATGAGGATGACAAATCATGAAGCTACTTTGAAATCTCTAGAGACACAAATGGGTCAGGTTTCCCAACATATTAAGCCGAGGCAGACTGGAGGATTCCCTAGCAATACTGAAAATGCTAGGCAGCCCACACATGAGCAGTGTAAGGCAATTACTACTAGGAGTGGGAAGAAATTACCATGGCCGAAAAAGGAAGCTGAAACAGTAAAGGAACCTGCCTTGGATAAACCTGCCGAGGAAGCTGCCCCAACAGGTGATAAACAGACTGCTGCCGATGAGCCTGTCACGACAGTAGAAGCGACAGAGGAGAAAATTGATGAACCTAAACCTCCTCAGATTCGTATGCAGTGGGAAGGACGTATTGCTGACTATCGTCCCCCGCCTCTTTTTCCTCAACGGATACAACAAGCTAAGCAAGAATCTCAACTTAAAAAGATTTATGATATTTTTAAGCAAGTTCATATTAATATTCCGTTGTTAGATGTCGTTAGGGAGATGCCCGGTTATGCCAAATTTCTCAAGGATGTCATGTCGAAGAAATCTAAACTTGGGGAGTTTTAAACGGTAAAGATGACAGAAGGTTGCATGAGTATTCTTCATCGGCAGCCACCCCAGAAGAAGATGGATCCGGGAAGCTTCATCATACCTTGCGTAATCGGAAATAAATTTGTGGGTAAGGCACTTTGTGATCTTGGTGCTAGTGTTAATTTAATGCCAAAGTCTTTTTTTCAGAAATTAGGTATTGGAAAGGCGTGGCCCACGACAGTAACTCTGCAGCTGGTAGACCGCTCTTACGTTCATCTAGAGGGAAAAATTGAAGATATTCTGGTAAGAGTGGATAAGTTTATTTTTCCTGTTGACTTTCTTGTTTTAGATTGTGAGGCAGACGAAAACACACCAGTCATCCTTGGACGACCCATCTTAGCCACGGGAAGATCACTGATTGATGTGGAGAAAGGAGAACTCACCATGCGAGTGAACGATCAAGAGATTAAGTTGAATGTTCTCCAAGTGATGAAACATGCTGATGTGGACGAGGAATGCAAGGCTATCACTGATGTTACCCTTGATCAACCCTGCATCAGGTCGGGCTATCACGATATTAAATTTGGTCACTGCCGCGGCAGCCACATACAGGACTGTCACGACAGCACTGACGACAGCATCGATGACAGCAACTCCTCTGAATCTGATACATCTGATACTGAAGGTCAGGAGGAGGTAAACTGGTTAGGCAATTGCCCAGGTAAGTTATTCGAACCTTTAAATTATACTTCGGATAACCATTTAATCCAAAAGCCATCTACTGTTGAACCACCTGCCTTAGAACTAAAACCCCTGCCAGGGCAGTTAAAATATGCTTTTCTTGGTTCAAATGATACGTTGCCCGTAATCATCTCTTCTAAGCTGCCGCAGGAACAGGAACGGCAGCTAATCGGCATGCTAAGGCAGCACAAAAAGGCGATTGGATGGACGATTGCTGACATACAAGGCATTAGTCTGGCGTTATTCATGCATAAAATCCTTTTAGAGGAAGATCATAAGCCGACTATTGATGCCCAAAGGCGGTTAAACCATGCGATGAAAGAGGTGGTGCGTAAAGAGATAATCAAGTGGTTAGATGCTGGTATTATTTACGCCATCTCCGACAGCAAATGGTTGAGCCCGGTGCAATGCGTTCCTAAGAAAGGAGGAATGACCGTGATAACCAATGAGAACAATGAGTTAATCCCAACCAGGACTGTGACCGGTTGGAGGGTTTGTATGGACTATCGGAAGCTTATCAAAGCTACCCGAAAGGACCATTTTCCTTTACCCTTTATTGATCAAATGCTTGATAGATTAGCGGGAAAACCTTGCTATTGTTTTCTTGATGGTTATTCAGGTTACAATCAAATTGCTATTGCACCGGAGGATCAAGAAAAGACGACTTTCATATGCCCATACGGAACGTACGCTTTTAGGAGAATGTCATTTGGATTATGTAATGCACCCGCCACCTTCCAAAGGTGCATGATGGTCATATTCTCCGACATGGTGGAGGACTTCCTTGAGATTTTTATGGATGACTTTTCAGTCTTTGGAGACGATTTTGAGAGCTGCCTAGGCAATCTACAAAAAGTACTTGAAAGATGTGAAAAAGCCAATCTAGTCTTGAATTGGGAAAAATGCCACTTTATGGTGGATGAAGGGATAGTCCTTGGCCATAAGATTAGCTGCCGTGGGATAGAAGTCGACAGGGCTAAGATAGAATTGATCGAGAAGCTGCCGCCGCCAACTACAGTCAAGGGTATTAGAAGTTTCTTAGGGCATGCTGGTTTTTATCGAATATTTATTGCAAATTTCTCAAAAATCACTAAGCCCCTATGCCATCTTTTAGAGCAGAACCGACCCTTTGACTTCAATGATGAATGTACTGACGCATTCAAGGTTCTGAAGGAAAAACTGGTAATAGCCCCAATAGTACAGCCACCAGACTGGACACAACCATTTGAGATCATCTGTGATGCTAGTGACTATGCTGTCGGGGCAGCACTTGGGCAGTGCAGAGATAAGCTGTTTCATGTCATATATTATGCCAGCAAAACATTGAATGACACCCAAGTGAACTACACCACCACAGAAAAGGAGCTATTAGCTGTGGTGTTCTCCATCAACAAGTTCCGTTCTTACATACTTGGGACGAAGGTAATAGTGCACACAGATCATTCTGCCCTGAAGTATTTGTTCGCAAAGAAGGATGCAAAGCCTAGGTTGATACGGTGGATCCTGCTATTGCAAGAATTCGACCTTGAGATCAAGGACAAAAAAGGGACAGAAATTCAGGTGGCAGACCACTTGTCAAGGTTGGAGAAGGGACAGAGTCTGCCAATAGATGAGACAAACATACTGGAGACCTTCCCAGATGAGCAGCTCTTTGTTGCCGCAATCGCTGCCGCAACAGTCATGGCGGCAGGTAAGTCTTCTGAACTCCCCTGGTATGCTGATTTCGTTAATTTTATAGTTAGCGGAATACTTCCTTCTGATCTTAATTATCAAGCCAGGAAGAGGTTCCAAAATGATGTTAAGCATTATTATTGGGACGAACCTCTTCGTTTCAAAATGTGTACAGATTAGGTTATAAGGAGGTGTGTACCACAAGAAGAGCAAGAAGACATTCTCCATCACTGCCATGCTTCACAATATGGAGGTCACTTAGGAGGCAACAAAATTGCTGCCAAGGTGATGCAGTCAGGGTTCTACTGGCCGACACTGTATAAAGATGCACAGGACTTCTACAAGAACTGTGACAGGTGCCAGCGGACAGGTAACATCTCGAGGAGAAACGAGATGCCATTGCAGAACATTCTAGAAGTCGAGATCTTCGACGTTTGGGGGATTGATTTTATGGGGCCTTTTCCATCTTCATGTGGAAATCTATACATCCTCCTAGTAGTGGATTATGTCTCTAAGTGGGTTGAAGCCATCGCCACTCAAAAGAATGATGCCAAAACAGTCCAAAAATTTCTACACAAAAACATTTTTTCGAGGTTTGGCATCCCTAAGGCGATTATCAGTGATGAAGGGAGACATTTTGACAATAGGGTTATTGCTGTCGCCTTGAAGAAATATGGTGTCAAGCATAGGATCGCGATAGCATACCACCCACAGACCAATGGACAAGCTGAGATATCCAATAGGGAAGTTATGAACATTCTTGAGAAGATGGTTAAGCCAACTAGGAAAGATTGGTCTTTACTCCTTAATGATGCATTATGGGCATATAGGACAGCTTTTAAGACTCCATTGGGCATGTCTCCATACCGATTGATTTATGGGAAAACCTGTCATCTGCCTGTCGAGATAGAGCACAAAGCATATTGGGCAATCAAGGTAGTAAATATGGACTTGGACAAGGCAAGTCAAAAAAGGCTGTTAGATCTAAACGAGATTGAAGAAATTAGAACAATGGCCTACGACAATGCAAGAATTTACATGGAGAAAACTAAGAAGTGGCATGACAGGAAGTTGCTGCCACGACAGTTCTGCTCAAGGCAGCTTGTATTGTTGTTCAATTCTAGACTGAAACTCTTCCCAGGGAAGCTAAAATCTATATGGTCGGGCCCGTTCCAAGTGGTACAAGTTTTTCCCCATGGTGCCATCACAATCCAATCGTTAAAAGACGGGCACCAATTTAAAGTCAACGGGCAGCGCCTCAAGCATTATCAGGGGACTGAAGCCCCAGGAACACAGGAAGTGGTTACCTTAGGAGATGCCCCACAAGGCATCCCTAATTTAACCTAAATTTTATTTTTATTTATTTCTATTATTTATTATTTATTAGGAAATTAGGTTTATTTTATTTAAATAATGTTTTTATATTTTCTGTTTTTAGGAAATAAAGGAGTCAAGATGAAAACGAGAAGTGGCCCAAGCCCACCATCCATCCATCAGCCCAACAGAGCCCATTTATTGATGCATGTCGTTCCAGATGCCGCCGTAGAAACGGGTAAGACAGGCTGTCAACAGACTGTCACGGTAGACGCAGAAGCGTGTGACAGACGCGTAACAGACGCATAAATGCGTGTCAGACGCGTCAGACACGCCAAAGCTCAACAGTCGCCCCGTTATTCACGCCTGCCGTTACAACATTAAACGGGCAGCAACTCTACCTCTATAAAACCCCATTTTCATTTTCATTTTCCTCACTTCTACTTATTCTTACTTGATCTCCCCTCTCGTTTTTCTTTGTTTTCTTGACTTTCACAAACCCTTGCAACTAACATGTCTTCCAGACGTACCCGCCGCAGTGCTGCTTCAACCTCTTCACCGGCAGCACCCACCCCGCAGTCCTTCGCGACTAAGGAACTATGGGAAGAAAGAGGCTTCATCTACATCCGCAAGGCAGAAAACATGGGGCTTAAACCATTCATCGCAAGGGCGATAAAGGCTCTACTATGGGAGCAATTTGCAGAGCAGCCAGCTGAAATGAATGAAACGCTGGTGAGGGAGTTCTATGCTGTCATTGACAGTAGGACGGCAACTACAGTAACTGTCCGAGGGACAGAGGTACCATTCACAGCAAAACGCATCAACAATATGTATGGCCTCTACTTCGGTCCCAACGATGATGCCCACCAGCAGTTTTTGGACACCCTCGACTCTACTGCCTTCGGTGCTGTCATGGCAGAGGTGACAGAGGAAGGAACGGAATGGAACACTAGCAAGAAAAATCCCAACACCGTCAAAAGGGGGCAGCTGCTTCCAGAAGCCAAACTATGGAACGCTTTCATCAAGAAGCGAATTCTGCCGTCCTCCCATCACACGATAGTGGACCAGCAGAGGCCAGCCCTCATCCATTCGATCATGAACAACCGGCCTATTAATGTGGGATGCTACATGAGGGATAGCGTCTTGGACTACACCAACAGATCAACCGCCCTCCTCTGCCTGCCTTTCATGATCACATCCCTCTGCAGTTGCTCTGTCGTTCCAGAAGCCACCACCGACAAACTGGTCAAGGGACGGGGTTGGACCGATAAGAACATTCTCAGCCTTATGGAGCTGACAGTCGCAACCCCCTTCTCCTCCTTCAACCCGGTTGCCGCCCTAGTAGAATCATCCGAGGAATCTGCCCCTGAACCTGCCGCAGCAGCTGCTCCGACAGACCAATCTGCTCAGATCCTTGCTGCCATATAGCGGGTGGAAGACAAACAGATGGGGCTGATGACATTCATCAGGGATTTCGCAAACTCCACGGTAAATTTTATTACAAATACTTTAAATTATCCCGATGTTGTCTTCCCCACCTTCCCTGCCCATTATTTCACAATCCCCACCCCTGCCCACACACCTACACCTCCTGCATCCCCACACACACATTCTGCTGCTTCCACCCCATCACCTGCCCCGACGGCAGCTGGCAGTCCTCCGACAGAAACATCCGCCCGAGGAACGAAGAGACCACCCTCGGATGACCTCGATGCTTTTGTAGTTGGTTTCTCCTCTTCCTCTGTCTGGGCTAACAGCGAGGCAGAACCTCCTATTCGGAGGAATTTGGAGAAAGAATTCACGCCTGTCAAGAGTCAAAAAAAGATGGCCGACAGAAAGCTCATGCCAAAGGTCAGCACCACCACCAACAGCAGCAGCACTTGGGACAGCGGCAGCAGCTCAGACATCCAGGTCGTAGAGCAACCTGCCCAGCCTGCCCCACAGCCCAGAATCCGCCGCCAAATCCGTGTCAGCAGCAACAGTGAAGACAGCGCTTAAAATCTAAGTCTTTTATTTTCTTTTTATTGCTGCCTACTTTATCTATATTTTGTGAAGTACCTGCCTTCATATTTTCTGTCATTTGCATTGAGGGCAATGCAACCCTCGAGTTTGGGGGTGGCAACCCTCCATTTTAATGGAGTCTTAATACATCTTATTTATTTGCTGTGTCTCATTTATTTTCTCTTAAAAAAAGAAGAAAAATCAGAAAAGACTAAAAACTGTTGGCTTAAAACTGTGAAGTAAACTTACCTGTCATGACAGCTCTGCCGTGGCAGCATCTTTAGGACAGTTTAAGGAGAAGTTTAGAGCCTTTCTATAGTTCTGAAAAACTTAAACACCATTGTGACTGTTATACTGCTTAGATTCTTTCAGCCAAACTAGAATAGGAAGCTTAGTACTTGGATAGCCCCTAGAGGTGCCTAACACTGGCTCTAGGAAAGAAGTTTAGCAAAAGAAACTCAAAAACCTAGAGGTGCCCGAAACCGACTCTAGGAAGCTAACTAGAGGTGCCCAAAACTGGCTCTAGTAAAACTTAGCTTGAAAATAGAAGAAAAGAAGCATGAAAATGTGTCTTCAAAAATAAACTTTGGCATAAAAATCGAGTTAAAAAGTTGAATATTCTAGTGAAACTAAGAGAGTCTTAGCATATAACTATTCACAAGCATGCACACACTACACGAGGACTATAGTGAGATTCCGGACATATCCTAATCTTTCCGACAGGTTGCTGCCGCCACAGAGAATGAGCGACGGGTAAAGGACAGTTCACTGTTTGAAAACCAACACAAAAATATTCATTTTTCTTTTAGGTCTTAATTGCTTGAGGGCAAGCAAAAACTTGAGTTTGGGGGTGTGTTGAGTGTGTAAAAGTTCTATTATTTACACCCTTTTTAACCCATATTTCTGCTACATTCAAGCATCATTGCATTGCATTTAGGTTATTTTACAGCAAAACATCACAAATATAGTAAAGGCACAGATTCTACAAAAAGATTGCTGATTTTGCAGGTTGCTGCCATAGTAGACGGAGAAGGCGGGCGCAGGGCAGAGAAGCAGAAGAGCTGAACTGAACAAGCAGATAACGAGGACGATGCTGCCATGGAGCTACCGTGACAGCAGAGGACGACAGCAAGTTAGTGGAGGAAAAGCAAAGTGGACCTCAATAGATAGAGAAAATTATGCTCGTCTGTCGTGTGAAAACCATATATTTTTCCAAGCCCCGGATCAAAAGATATGTCAAGCCAAAGCTCAAGGAGAGAAAAACCCAAGAAACAAGGAGGACGGCTGAAAAGTAGGATCCTTGAAGATTAAGTCTTTATTAGAATCATGCTTTTAATTAAAGTTGTAATCCTTGTTAACTTAGAATACTTGAGCCCAAAGCTTATATAAGGGCATATATTTTAACCTAGGGCATATCCCACAACCCATAGCCCATTTCCCTTTAAACCGACAACCAAAAACCCTCCGCCGTTTACCCGCCGTCGATATGTTCTAAAACCCCCTAGGGCCACGGGTTGATTTGTAAAGTAGTTGCAAGGGTTGTTTTGTTTTAGGATTTTTCAAGTTCAATAAAATAAACTTCAAGTTCTCTTATTTTGGTTATTAATATCTTGCAAGAGCATCGGGAGAGCATTGTGAGGTTATCCATTTACTTAGCATCGGGAGAGTTAAGTATACGAAAGAAATAAGAGCAAGTTCTCTAGTTTATAGTTGAACTATCTTGTGCCTAGGGATAGGGCAAGGTTAAGTGGCTAAAGAAGAATTCATACACATCGGTGTTCATCCTTCGATTCACGCCGGGAGGTATCATCAAAGACGTGATCATCGACAGATTTGGACCTAGGGATAGGCCAAGGCAGATCTGGGATTCTTGCCAAACTTGAAGTACTGAGTTGGTGTGTTTGCTGCCGCGACGACCAACAGACAGCTGCCGCGACAGGCGCAACGACAGAACTAGAGTTCCTAAACATTACAATACCTGCACTACTGAGCAATTCAATACCAGCCCATTCTCTCTATCTTGATATTTCTACTCTTTTATTTACGTTTACTTTATTATTATCGTGACAACTTTCTCAATTATTTCTTTTACTTTCATGCAGTAAACTAAGGTGAAGCTATTAGCCCAATCCCTGTGAAGACGATATCCGATACTTCGTATCACTTTACTACTTGCGTCGTGTACACTTGCACTACCATTGCGATAGACTCTTTTACACGCAACATTAGGTTTTGTTCTCACATACATATATGTATATATCTTCTCTATCATTTTTTCAGGTCCCTGGTCATTAATGGAAAGATTGACCAAGAATCAAATTCAGAGATCAATTTCGAAATGTGGCTCTTTTCCTAGTTATTTAGGCCAACGGGAAGACATTAATGAGTGTTCAGGAATCACAAGAGAATCCCAAATACAAAATATGAGTGAATCTTCCACCTAAAGACTGCTTTTCTTCGAAGATATTCGTATATGGGAGGAAATTTGACATTCCTCCATTTCCCTTTACAAAAAAAGGAAAATAAGAAAAATATCATTTGTTGTCCCCTTTGAGCCTGATGATTTTCTTTCGATTCAACCCAAACCAAGGATCACCCCTACACCGGGGGAAAAGAGGATGAAAGTTTGTTTACAAGTGAAAGATATTTGATTTTGACCGTGCTATGATAGTGATGCCTTGAGAATTAGGGGCAAGAAACAAAAAGTGGATGATTTGAGTACTAGAGCAAGAAAGGAAAGTTCACTGAAGATAAATATTCAGAATCAAGTCAAAAAAATGAAGAAGAAGGGAAAATAAAGAATGGAAAAAGAAAGAAAAAGAGGAAAAAGAAAATATTGGAAAGTTCAAGTTCAAAGAATCAATTGAATCAAGTTGAAGATTGTTGACATAAAAGTTGAAGCAGTTGAAAGAGAAAGCACAAAGTTGAAAAAGTGCAAGAAAAGTGAGCTACACATATGAGATTTTCCATTCAAAATGAATCTCTATCTAAAGGAAAAGTGGAGGATTCTTCACTTTTGAATTCAACGAAAGGAAATGAAATATAGGGTGATAACCTAGAAATGGGCAGTTTAGAGCGATCCATAGAAAAAAGAAGAGAAAGAAAAGAAAAAGAGTATTTCATCCAAGCATGTTCGGATCAAGGAGCACGGAAATAAGATTTCACATGGAAGAAATGATCATTGGTTTCATCACCCTTAAACACTTATTTGAGCCTATGTATCCTTTCTTCCATAGCCATAGCCCCATTACAAGCCTCAAAAGACCATTTTGATCATATATGGGTATTGGAGTAAGAGGAGTTTGTCTTCAGAATACATCTCACTTATCCGGGTTAACCTTTCTTCAAGGATTTCCAGACTTCTAATGCCTCATTGAGATCATAAAAGAGGGAAGGATTGGGTTGGTGAGTTAGTGAGGCAAAGAGTGCCACTTAAATGTGATATAATTAGGAATACGAGAATGTTTCAAAAGTCTAATAAATTGGAAGGGGTCACATTTGAGTTGATCTTTGTCAATTTGGTTCAAAGGCATTGTTGCACTCGATGTTTAAGGGCCTAATTTTATTTTTATTTTTTCATGTTTTCCATGACTTATCAAATTATTCTGATTTAATAAGATAATATTTTGAGCCTTTCATTTATCGTTTCAGCAAGCATCTTGCAGAAAAATTGATTAGATATAAGAAAAGCAAAGGATTTCATGGGTATTATTATGGTGTATTAATACTTTAAGCGTAGGCAGACAAGTAGGTAGCCTCGGTACTTGGTTAATGATGAAAAGTATGATGAGGAAAGGACACAATTTTGAGTGTCAAAAACATTTAAACAGACGCTACAGGAAAGAGGCGCGGACAATCCTAGGACAAAAAGAGAACATGAACCATTTTTGGGGCAAAAGTTGCAACAAGATCAATCTGTTAAAGATTCACATTATTCAAAAGCAAATATCATTACTTATGAGGTAATGCAGGGTAAGAAGGCTTTGTGAATGTTAGAGTGAGCAAAGATGACAATTGAATTCAAGAGCGGGGCAACACTACAAAAAACATTATAGAAGAATGAGTTTTTTCTAAAGGTGATAGTGTCTCTTTTGGGAACCATGGCTCGTAGATAGTAAAGAGTAGAGTATAAAGTGAAGACATTGTTGAAACCCACACCAACAAGTACACAAAAAAATGGGTCTCTATACAATGTGCAACATGGAAATGATATTGAGAACAAAGTCTGTCACCCGAAGAACAATGATTTTTATCTCTGTGCTCATTCCAAACTGATTGGAACCACAAGGCCAACACATTATCATGATTGGAACTTGTCCATTCTCTATCCTATGTGTATCAAATGAACATCATTTCCATCTCTGCTATTATTCTTGCCAATTGTGATTACTTGACAGCATCTCAGTTGAGACAGTTTATAAAGTGTAAAGCATATTTCTAGATATTGATCGTCAGTTTCTTAGATTTACAGCCCCATGTTCCTTCATTGAAAAAGGAAATTTGAATTGTCAACTATTGAGATATTGGTGAAGTCAATTTGAGTTCTCAAAAAGAAAGGAAAAAGAAAGAAGAGAAAGAGAAAAAGAGGAAAAGAAAAAAACCAAAGTGAAAACCCGAAAGAGCGCATTGAGAAAATCAACCTAAAGTGAAAACCTGAAAAGGCGCTTTAGTGAAAGAATGCAAAGATCATGAAGATTGAACTTGAGTGTGAGATGGTTACCTTGGCAGCAAAAGAGTCTTCGAAAAATGAAGTGAGAAATTTTTTAGCTTCTTGAAGATGAAAGCTCACCTAAGTGGTCCTCAATTGACAACATTCATGCATCATATAGTAAGACATCTATAAGATAGGATCATGCTAACTCATACATTCAGAGAATTTTTGCACATTTTGGCAGGAATCTACTAAAACCAGCAAGAAATAAGAAGAATTTCAACATGGAGCTTCAGGACTAGAGGAGTAGACCAAGTAATATATGTTCCAAGCGTAGAAGGGATCAAGCAACAAAGGAAGAGAAACAAGAGACCTTATACGAGTTTCAAACTAAAGAATCGAGATACTTTAAAGAGAATGAGTCGTGATTCTAAAGATCTTGGAGCGTCAAGTAGAAAAATCGAAGATATTTCACATTACTTCAGGAACAATTCTTATTAACTGATGATATTCCTTTTTGTAGAATCGACATTACAGAAGAAGGAAGCCCATACATGCACTAGTCTTCATTAATATATCAAGGAAAGATGCATACGTTAGAAAGTTTAGGGGCTTGAAGTATGTTTTTACCTTGGGTTTTGATCGAGTCCAAAGAATGAACCTGAAGAAAGTACGGGGACTTCGAGAAAGTATAGGGACTAGAAGAAAGTTTAGGGACCTGAGGCATTTGCTCGCCCAAAAGGAAGAAAGATGGACAAATTCTATGTGTCAGAGCCAGAAACAAAGAGATTAGTGGGGCATCGTCGTACAAAAGAGTGCAACTCAAGATGGAAAAGGAAAAATACAGAGCCTAAAGAGAATTTGACCACTGAAGAAGTCAAGATTTGCTCTAAAAGAATAAGAGCTCAACAACAAGATTTTGGGGCAAATTTTGTTGGGGCATGAAGAAAACAGGAGTTTCAGATCAAGCTCAATAAGATCAAGCAACGCAAGACCTGATAAGAGCAATCTTAAGAGATGAGGCACCATTACAACATAAGCAGAAAAACTAACAGAGAAGCAAAGAAGATTAGAATCCATCCAAGTGGAATTTATAAGAATCAGTAAAGAACAAATAAGGATTTCAATTTGCAACTTTGAGATTGAATAAATTGATCCATCAAAGACTAGCGAAGATTCCAATCACGTTTTCATGAAGCAAAGATTTCAACCCGTTTGAAGAGGCGGATCACAACAAAGATTTCAATCCGTTTGAAGAGGCGGATATCAGCAAGATTCCAATCCGTTTGAAGAGGCGGATCTCTGTAGAGATATTCAATTGTTTGCGTAGGAAAGGAAGTGTATTATAACTCTGAATCCTTCGGGTAGTCAGTAAGCCCTTCGGACAGCGTGATTTCAAATCTTCCAAGCATCTCTAGAAATGATGAGAACTTTCTGGATGATGTCACAGTAAGACAGTTGGGGCATGGTATTGACAAAGAGATTGATTTTCTAATGCCTCAGTTTAAAACAAGAAAAATGAGATAAAGAAAAACAAAATGGTTCATGCTGCCAGGAGGGAAGCACGAGAAAGATCAGCCTTAGGATCAAATAAGAAAGATGCATAATTTAATTGTTCAAAAAATTAAGAGTTTCTTGATGAAGCACTTAAAGTTACTTAATGTTTCACTCATATTGCAAATTTTCTCTATAATTAATGTTGGAGAGATAATGATGTATTTGGCTTGTAACCCCCTCGTCCCGGTCCGGACGCTTGACCGGTCCGAGTGGGCCACACGGGGAAAACCAAAGCAAAACTCGTTAAGGTTTCCCCTCGGTTAACAACCCTAAAAATTTATTTTTAATTTAATCTTCTCTAAAGGCACCTTTAGATCCTATGTGATCACGACAGCAGAAAGACAAACATTCATAAAACGATAACTCGAACAACATACGCAAAACAGTCCATTTTAGATTATTAGGTAGGCCGTATCGAAACACCCTCAAGGTGTATCGAAACGCCTTGACTTGGTCAACGGCTCTAAGCCTACACTAGGAGCCCGTATCGGAACGGAAGTCAACCATTCCGAAACACCCTCAACGGTCAACTTCTCGTGGTCAACGAGATATTGACCGTTCCGAAACACTTAGACTCGTTTCGAAACCCCATCATCTCGGAAAATTCTCAGATTTCTAGAGCCAAAGTGTTCCGATACCCGTTTTGGAATTGGGGTTCATAGTGGTCAAACCGTATCGAAACGAGTTCTGATACGGGGTCCCTGAAGCCTAACCCGTTCCGAAACGGCCCAGCCCGTTTCGAAACATTAGCTCTCTGCAAAACCTCAAAATCTATTTTAGGCAACTCCTAGAGGTTCCAAACACCCGAAACGACTACACGAAGCATACAAAACATACAAATACATTCTAGAGACATGCTCCCTAGCAACCATACACAACAAACACAAGATATACGAAAGCACTCAATCCAAAAGACCATACATGGCATTACAAATAGCATACTTCAACATAGTCATCACTTAGACAATTCAAGGTAAGCAATTGCCAACAAGGTTCACAAGCAAGGGCATACATCTCAAAAGCCAAGTTAACGAATACATACGATGAGTCTAACATGCTCCTAAACAACAACAACAACATACTCCAAAAACATCATAACACGATTACATGTCCCATTGCTTGACCATTACATCATAAACTAAAAACAATACTTGATAGCTAGCACCACAAGCACACACACTTGGAGGCCTCTTCTTGCACTTAGCAACCCACGAGCTACTGATCTGCATTGTCGAACAAAGAGAGCGTAAGCTATAAAGCTTAGTGGGGGTAAGCTCTTTAAAAACAAACCTCAACAATGCAGGGTCCAAACACGATCTCAACCAAGGTAAATGTATGATTATACCTTCAATCCTCAAGAGCCAAATGTTAATGGTGCATGAACAATATTTAATAATATGCCATTCTCAACAAGCTCTATTTCACAACATATGTAAACACATATAAACATCCAAGTAGAAAACACATTCCACATCACATTGATACACATATCAATCAATATTGGCACCTAGCTATGACCCGAATACGCGGATAAACACGTTGGAACTCACATCCAACAACCACTTTACCTCACGGTGGGATTTCACTCTTTATCGGTCTCGCGGAGGGGATTCCACTCATCCTCATGCCCCGTCGATGGGATTCCACTCATCATCGACTAATATATATAACAATTTATGGGCGAACCCGTACTCCTCCTTGGTGACTCAACGCCACCAAGGCCACGCGCGAATTTGACTCATGTGTGCAGACTAACATCCTAATGATCGATCATTTGTACTCAAGCATACTAATGCAAACATTTAACTCAATCCACATTATCATTTACAACCAATTCCGTGCTTAGCACGTACTCACTATGATCACAAACATGAACCATCCACATGCATAACACCGTGCCTCACATCCATGCCTCATCACACATGTATAACACTTTATACATAAACAATCATATCACAAATAATACGAGGCATAAACATCCATTACAAGTTCAACCAATGGCTCTAGTTTAAGTTTAGGATTAAGCTACCACCCTAACCCTAACTCTAGGTGGGTCTACCAAGCCCGACCTAATCCACATGCTCGAACTAAACATTTAAAACCACTTTAAAACATTAACCACTCACCTAAACTTCCAAGCTCAAATACCAAGCAAGCAATAACCCTCAAGCTTCCGGATTTCCTCCCGATGCTTCACCAACACAAGTTCTCGCCTCTAAACAACCTCAACACAAACCAAACAATTTCCAATCAACCCAAGCATCAAAGTAGTTAACCCGGAATACAACTCAACATTTCAAGCCATGAACAAACCCCACTTTTAACCAATTCGAGCAGCCCAATAACCTTGTTCAAAACTCATGTTTCCAACACCTTTTATACCACAATTGATCCCAAAGAAACCCCTAACCATAGTACTAACATTAGCCCACCAATTCCAACCTAAAACAACCCCCAAAAACTCACCCAAAACCCTTCAAAAACCTCATTTAAACCCAATTTCGGGAATGTGCTCAAAACCAAGTAAAATTCATATATGTGGTACCATTTAGCTCCTAGACTTCATAACTAACAACATTAAATCGAAATATTAAGTTAAACATAGTAAAGGTATCATTTTTAATCAAAACCCTTGAAATCTCCATTTCCAAAACTTTAATGAAAATAAAAACTAATTGTACTTTTGAAGAGAGGAGGTTGAGGAGAAGTCAAAAATGATGTTACCTTTCAAAAACGAGTTTAAATGAAGGAGAAATAGGATGGAATAGTGGAAGGAGGGTTGGAGCTCTCTTTCACGTTGATTTCTTGTTTTGAAGAAGAGAATGAATAGTAAAAGATGATAGGAAGGGGATTTAAAATTAAAAGTTGGGCTAATTACAATATTGCCATTAATGAATGGCTATTCTCTAATTTCTTTAAAATCCCTCCATTTTGTATTTCATCCATTTTAGTCTAACATCAAAAGTTTGTTTTTGAAACCCGAGGTCTAAAAGATTATTTTAATTATTAAACTGAACCCAAAATAATATTAAAATATTATTTTCACCCGACCCTTAAACCGGTGCTCAACTTCAGTGGACATCTCCTATACATACGTCTAACCACAACCGTCTCACCAAAAGAACTAGTCACATGCATACCTACATCTAAGATCTCAACAGGTATATCTAACTTCCGTGCATGCTCACTCAAAATGTAGGAATGTGTAGAACCCGAATCAACCAAAGAAAGCAAAGACATAGGTTGTAACTCAAAATTACCTGCTATCACATCAATGTCATTCCCGGCCTCTATCTGAGCATAAACTCTCGCTGGTTCTCCTGCCTCTGGCTGCACTGCCACAACATGAGTAAGGTTCCTCTGAGCATCTACCCTAGGTGCATCATCCCTAGGCTGGAAGTAGCCACGACCGCGCCCACGGCCTCTCTGAAAATCATTCGCTCTCGCAGAAGCCTGAGCAATGTTCGGTGCCTGAGCCGCCTGATGCGGAAAATCCCTCCTAAAGTGGTCCCTCGAGCCACAGTTCCAACAAGCATGGAAGTTACCCCAACACTCACTAGTGTGTTTTCTCCGACAACGTGTGCACTCGGGAAAATGCCCTCCACCTCTATGGCCCTGATGGCCCCTACCATGATGGCCACCGCCACGTCTGTGGTCAAACTGCTGTCTGCCACCTCTATGCCTCTTGGCATCTCTACTGTCAAAGTTGTTGTGTCTCTTACCAGAACTAGATCCTCCAGAATGCTTGGTCAGCCCCAAGCTATGCTCAATGTCCTTGGCTCTAGCAACCAAGACATCAAAGTCAGAATAATCAAAAGCTAAGGTATACCTCTAGCAAACGATCACATCGGGCCCTCTCAGTAGGCACCAACTCTGAAGCATACTGACTCAGACGAACAAAGCGGATCTCGTAGTCAGTCACAGTAGCATCTCCCTGAACAAGAGCCATAAACTCTCGCTTCTTCTCATCTAGATACCTCGGTCCCAAGTACCTCTTTCTGAAAGCAGGCTCAAAGAAATCCCAATCAATCTCTGCCTCTAGAACTCCAGTAGTAATGGTGACCCACCAGGTGTAGGCATCACCCTAAAGTAAGGAGATCACACAGCCCGATCTACGTGCGCCCACACAACCCATCTGAGCTAAGATACGAACTGTCTTCTCCAACCATAACTCAGACCTCTCCGGAGTAGATCCTCTGAACTCCTCAGCCCCCAAGCTACGGAGCCTCTCCAAAGGTAGACTAGCATCATCACACCTAGGCTGAGCTGCAGCCTGAGCTCCCGCAATTGCGGCCTGAAATGCTCCCGCTATAGCTTGCACTAACGGAGTCATATCGATTCCGGCCGGACCTTGGCCACCTTGAGGTCCTTCTCCTTCAGCTCCATCCTCGCCTCCAACTCCAGGCGGAGGAGGTGGTGGTGGAGGTGGTGGAAGAGCTCCAACTCTAGCAGCCGCAGGCCCTTCTATATGAGCCTCCACTCCAATCACCGGCTCAACCGAAGCCGCAACACGTGGTTCATGACGAACCACTCTCGGCCTACCCCTCGGCCTAGACATCGCTCACAAACGATAACTACAACCACAACAAAAAAAATATACAAGATTGGGTTAGCAAGGCAAGGCTTCCAAGTGCTCAAGTACGTTTCCCTCACTTAAAAATTATTTTCCGATGTCATACTAGCAATGGGACTCTCAGACAACATGCTTTTAAACAAAACAATCAACATACATGTCATACAAGCAATCATGCTTACAAGACAAGAAAACATCGTGCATATCAATACAAAACTTGAACTTACCTCACTTACCTGCCCAAGGTCTCGGTAACCTTAGGCTCTGATACCAACAAGTGTAACCCCCCTCGTCCCGGTCCAGACGCTTGACCGGTCCGAGTGGGCCACACGGGGAAAACTGAAGCAAAACCCGTCAAGGTTTCCCCTCGGTTAACAACCTTAAAAAATTTTTTTAGTTTAATCTTCTCTAGAGGCACCTTTAGATCCTATGTGATCACGACAGCGGAAAGACAAACATTCATAAAACGATAACTCGAACAACATACGCAAAACAGTCCATTTTAGATTATTAGGTAGGTCGTTTCGAAACACCCTCAAGGTGTATCGAAACGCCTTGACTTGGTCAACGGCTCTAAGCCTACACTAGGAGGTCGTATCGGAACGGAAGTCAACTGTTCCGAAACACCCTCAACGATCAACTTCTCGTGGTCAACGAGATATTGACCGTTCCGAAACACTTAGACCCGTTTCGAAACCCCATCATCTCGGCAAATTCTCAGATTTCCAGTAGCCAAAGTGTTCTGATACTCGTTTCGGAACAGGGGTTTACAGTGGCCAAACCGTTCTGAAACGGTCCCTGAAGCCTAACTCGTTCCGAAACGGCCCAGCCCGTTTCGAAACACTAGCTGTCTACAAAACCTCAAAATCTGTTTTAGGCAACTCCTAGAGGTTCCAAATGCCCGAAACGACTACATGAAGCATACAAAACATACAAATACATTATAGAGGCATGCTCCCTAGCAACCATACACAACAAACACAAGATATACGAAATCACTCAATCCAAAAGACCATACATGGCATTACAAATAGCATACTTCAACATAGTCATCACTTAGACAATTCAAGGTAAGCAATTGCCAACAAGGTTCACAAGCAAGGGCATACATCTCAAAAGCCAAGTTAACGAATACATACGAGGAGTCTAACAAGCTCCTAAACAACAACAACATACTCCAAAAGCATCATAACACGATTACATGTCCCATTGCTTGACCATTACATCATAATTTCCGGGCGAACCCGTACTCCTGCTTGGTGACTCAACGCCACCAAGGCCACGCGCGAATTTGACTAATGTGTGCACACTAACATCCTAATGATCGATCATTTGTACTCAAGCATACTAGTGCCAACATTTAACTCAATCCACATTATCATTTACAACCAATTTCGTGCTTAGCACGTACTCACCATGATCGCAAACATGAACCATCCACATGCATAACACCATGCATCACATCCATGCCTCATCACACATGTATAACACTTTATACATAAACAATCATATCACAAATAATACGAGGCATAAACATCCATTACAAGTTCAACCAATGGCTCTAGTTTTAGTTTAGGATTAGGCTACCACCCTAACCCTAACTCTAGGTGGGTCTACCAAGCCCGACCTAGTCCACATGCTAGAACCAAACATTTAAAACAACTTTAAAACATTAACCACTCACCTAAACTTCCAAGCTCAAATACCAAGCAAGCAATCACCCTCAAGCTTCCGGATTTCCTCCCGATGCTTCACCAACACAAGTTTTCGCCTCTAAAAAACCTCAACACAAACCAAACAACTTCCAATCAGCCCAAGCATCAAAGTAGTTAGCCCGGAATACAACTCAAACATTAAACTCAACATTTCAAGCCATGAACAAACCCCACTTTTAACCAATTCGAGCAGCCCAATAACCTTGTTCAAAACTCATGTTTCCAACACCTTTTATACCCACAATTGATCCAAAAGAAACCCCTAACCATAGTACTAACATTAGCCCACCAATTCCAACCTAAAACAACCCCCAAAACTCACCCAAAACCCTTCAAAAACCCAATTTCGGGAATGTGCTCAAAACCAAGTAAAATTCATATATGTGGTACCATTTAGCTCCTAGACTTCATAACTAACAACATTAAATCGAAATATTAAGTTAAACATAGTAAAGGTATCATTTTTAATCAAAACCCTTGAAATCTCCATTTCCAAAACTTTAATGAAAATAAAAAACTAATTGTACTTTTGAAGAGAGGAGGTTGAGGAGAAGTCAAAAATGATGTTACCTTTCAAAAACGAGTTGAAATGAAGGAGAAATGGGATGGAATAGTGGAAGGAGGGTTGGAGCTCTCTTTCACGTTGATTTCTTGTTTTGAAGAAGAGAATGTATAGTAAAAGATGATAGGAAGGGGATTTAAAATTAAAAGTTGGGCTAATTACAATATTGCCATTAATGAATGGCTATTCTCCAATTTCTTTAAAATCCCTCCATTTTGTATTCCATCCATTTTAGTCCAACATCAAAAGTTTGTTTTTGAAACCCGAGGTCTAAAAGATTATTTTAATCATTAAACCGAACCCAAAATAATATTAAAATATTATTTTTCACCCGACCCCTAAACTCAGGTGTTACATGGCTTGTACATGTCACATACAGTAGAAAGAGACGGACTTATATAGAAAGAAACAAGAGACTTGATATGAGTTTTAGATTTAAAGATGGAGATACCTTTAACAGAAAGCAATGACTCTAAAGATCTCAGTGCTTCAAAATAGGAATTGAATATGTTTCATACTACTCCAATTTGAATTCTTATTAACCGATGATATTTCTTTTTATAGGTTTCGGTTTTTTTCCTAGAGACAGATCCCAAGTCATTTCGTTTATAGGGGTAGAAATATACCATTTGTAGAAACGGATCTCAAGACATAACGTTTAGAGAGGTGGATTTCAAAGACATTCCGTTTACAGAAGTGGATCTCAAGAAATTCCATTTACAGAGATAAACTTCAAGACATTCCGTTTATAGAGGCGGACCTTAAAGACATACCGTTTATAGAGACGAATCTCAAGACACTCCATTTACAAAGGCGGAGACATTTCATTTACAAAGACGGATCTCGATAAAGATTTCAACATGTTTAAAGAAGCAGATCTCAGCAATCTGTTTGAAAAGGTGAATCCCTGCAAAGATATTAACCTCTTGGGTTACCAGTTTGTAACACCCGGGTTTGGGGGTCGAGTGAAAATAATATTAAAATAATGTGTCGGGTTTCGGTTTCAAAATTAAAATAATATAATATTCTTATGGGCTTCATGTTTGCAAAATGATCAAAATTTATGTTGGGCCTATCTTCTAAGTCTAATTCCATGGATTTTAGGAGATGAGAGTTTTTAGCCATTTCATTAATGGCATAATGGTAAATATGTTTTTGGTGAATTAAAATAAAATAAAAACAAAGATGAAGACATGTGTTCATCTTCTTCCTCACTCTCATTTCAAAACCCACGACCAAGAGCTCTCCCTACTCCATTTTACTATTCCATCACCATACAACTCCATCTTTGGTGCTTTTCAAAAGGTAATTGCATTTTTTACTTGGCCTTGACATCTTCTTCATTTTGGTACCATTAGTTTTCATTAAAACCATATATTTTGGGTTTTGGGTTTTTTAAAGATTTTATCAAAGGTTGAAGCTTTATGAACTTTTAACAAAGCTTTTGATTTTTTGTTGATAGATAAGTTGTTTATGAACCATGAGGTCCAACATATGTGAATTTTAAAGTGTTTTATAAAGATTTCCAGATTTTGGTTTTGAGGGGTTTTTGGAAGGGTTTTAAGTTGAGTTTTGGGGTTGCTAAGTGTTGGAAATTGAGGGCTGATGATTGTATGTTGGTTGAGAGTTGTTTTGGGAGCTTTTAGAAGTATTAAAAGTGTTGAAATTAACGGTTTTGGATTGTGCTAAAGGGCTGCTCGGGATTGAGGTTTTTGGAGTTGTTCTTAGCTTGAAATCTTGTGTTTTATGCTTGAGCAGTGTTCCGGGTTTGCTACATTGTTTTGTGAACAGATTCGAGTTATTTTGATTGTGTTGAGTTGATTAGAAGCAAGAAATTGTATTGGTGAAGCATCGGGAGCAAATCCGTAATTGTTGGAAGCTTGATCGACTAGTGTGTTGAGCTTGGAATAGTCGGTGAGTGGTTAAATGTTTTTAAATGGTTTTCGAGTATTTGGTTCAAGCATGTGGACTAGGTCGGGCTTGGTAGACCCACATAGAGTTGGGATTAGAGTGGTAGCCTAATCCCAAGCTTTAGTTAGAGACCTTGGTTGAACTCTAATTGTTGTTTATGCCTCATGTTTAATTGTGTTTATGGTGGTTATGTATAGTGTGATATACATGTATGTTGAGGCATGGTTTTGATGCATTGTGATATGCATGTGGAGTGTGCATGATGGTGATCATGTTGAGTACATGCTAAGCACGGAAGTTGATATGAAATGAAGTTGTGGATTGTGTTTAGTATTGGCACTAGTATGCTTGGGTACAATGATCGATCATTAGGATGTTAGTGTGCACACGTGAGTCAAATGCGCGCGTGGTCTTGGTGATGGTAGTCATCAAGATGGAGTACGGGTTCGCCCAAAAGTTCTTCTTATATATATGTTAGTCGGTGATAAGTGTAATCCCACCGTAAGGTAATGGTTGTTGTTGGATGTGAGTTCCAACGTTTATCTGCGTATTCGAGTCATAGCTAGGTGCCAATATGGTTTAATACATGTGTTTACATATGATGTGGATTGGACTTGTTGAGCATGGCATAATATTGAATATATGTTCATGCATAATGTGTGTTTTGGCTCATGTGGATCGAAGGTAAGAACATGCATTTTACCTTGGTTGTGCTCGTGCTTGGACCCTGCAGTGTCGAAGTTTGTTCTAATGAGCTTACCCTCACTAAGCTTTATGCTTACGCTCTCTTTTGTTCAACAATGCAGATCCGTAGTTCGTGGGTTGCTAGTGCAAGAAAGGGGCCTCCAAGTGTGTGCTTTGTGGTGCTATCTTAGCTTACAAGTAAGGACTTTTTTGTTATGAGATGTAATGGTTAAGCAATGGGATATGTGATGTTGATTTGTGCTTTTGATGTATGTTGTTGGTTGTTTAGGAGCATATTTAGACTCCTTAATATGTTGATGTTGGTATGGCTTGTTGATGCCATGTTTGATTTGTATGACATGTTTAAGTTGCTTACCATGAATGTTTTATGCATGGATGTTTAAGGCATGAACCTTTTAAGTGCAATATATGTCTTCTTTTGGTAAATGCATGAATCCTTTGAATGTATGATTCTTGTTCGTTTTGGATGCCTCGTATGCTGAAGTATTGGTTGTTAAATGTTGTATATATGTTTGTATGTGGCTAGGGAAGTCTCAAATTGCATCTAGAGTTGTGTTTTGGAGTCTTTGTCTGCAAATTTGAGTGTTGCAGTACAGGGCGTATCGATACGCCCAAGGGCTGTATCGATACGGTCCTTCACTTTGGGACTCAAGTTTGGCCTAGCGTACCGATACACGAGGGCATATCGATACGCAAAATCCTCTTTGGAAATCTGAGTTTTTGACGAGATTTTGGTGTATCGGTACGAGTCTAGGGTGTATCGATACGGTCTTGTATCGTTGACCGTGAGAAGTTGACCTGTCAGGGCGTATCGATACGGTCAACATGTGTACCGATACGGTCTCCCTGGTATGACCTTGGGCTGTAGACCTAGTCAAGGCGTATCGATACCCTCTCTTAGTGTATCGATACGGCCTGCTGTTAAGTTTAAAATGGGTTGTTTTAATTATGTGTTTGATGTTTCGCCTCGCTTGTTTCTTCCGCTGTTGCTTTTCCTCATATAGGGTTTAATATCTCATCTAGAAAAGATAATATAAATGAAAAGTTTTCCTTGGGTCGGTAACCGAATTGGAGCCTTAACAGGTTTCGCCTCGGTTATCCCCGTGCAGCCCACTCGGATTGGTCAAGCGTCTGGACCGGGACGAGGGGATTACACAATTAAAAAGATAGAGAATGGAAAACAAGATGGATCGACTTTGAGCTCAAATGAAGAAGATTCACAGTTTAACTAGTCATGCAATTTCCGAGAATAGAAAGAGATAAACCAATAAAGAAAGGAACAAGAGATCTTATACGGGTTTCAAATTGAAAGATCAAGACACTATAAGCAGAGAATATGTGACTTTAAAGATTTCAATGCTTCAAGTGGAAAATTAAAGATATCTCATATTACACCAAGAAGAATCCTTACTAATTGATGATATTTCTTTTTGCATGAATGGTGAGCTCCTAATGAGAAGAATTCGCCCAGCAAAGACAGGATTCCTAATGAGAAGATCTCGCTCAGCAAAGAAGGATTCCTAATTAGAAGAGTCCACTACAGCAAAGAAGAACTCCTAATGAGAAGAGTTCATCTAGCAAAGAAGGTTTCCTTCCTAATGAGAAGAATCCGCCCCGCAAAGAAGAACTCTTAATGAGAAGAGTTAGCCCTGATAAAGACAGAATTCCAAATGAGAAGAGTTCACTCGGCAAAGACAGAACTCCGAATGAGAAAGTTCCTAATGAGAAGAGCTTGCTTATTTGACGCCTTTGCAGAGAGGCAAATCCATATTTTCTAAAAGAATGAAGAGCTCCTAATGAGAAGAGTTCACCCTTTTGAAAATGAGAAAGTTCCTAATGAGAAGAGCTTTCTTATTTGGTGCCTTTATAGAAATGTGGACCAGCAAAGAGTGAGGAGTGGAGAATTTCATAATAAGAAGAACAACTTCAGACCTCGGAAAATGAAGAATTTCAAAGAGTAATTCCAAAACCTAGAAGACGAAGAATTTTATAATGAGAAGAACAACTTCAAACTCTATGGTTTGGCAGGAGATTGAAGAACTTCATTGATGAGTAGCTAGTTTAGTCGTCGTTTTATTCCTAATTGCGCTTAAATTGATGATTTGTGGATCTTAATTGTGGGATATTTCGTGTTTTCTCATGAAGAACTTGGTGGATGCAGAACAAACAGGAAAGGCTGGGAACTGCAGAAAATCATGATTCGTGGCTGGGATGTTGGGCATGAACTGGGGCATGAATGCTTACTGGACGCCACGTCAGCACCATCTAGAAGCTGACGTCAGCAGCGTGATAACTTATCGGCTGCATATCAACTTGCATATCAACGAGATTTAAATTTCAAAATTTATCATTATCTTATGTAATTAATTTGAATTATTTAGAATTTATCTTTATCACTTTGGAGTGATTTTTAGGGTTTTAGACTACTATAAATACCCCACTTTGGGGTGAAACTCATCATGGAATTCACTCTTGTTCTTCATTTATCTTGAGCTTAAATATATCTCTTTTCTTTACATTTATTGGTTTTTATTTTTTCTTTTCCTTTGTTAAAAATAAGTATGGTTTCTTCACCAACCATGCTTAGCTAAATTTCCCTTATCCAAAAGCAACGCCAAACCCAACTTACCTCATGAGATTCGAAGAGTTCTTCATTCCTCCAACATTTCTTTTTTTTTATTCTTTGTAAAATTGGTTAGGCAACCGACCTAACCTTTAGGCATCTCAATTATTTCATTCCGAAGGCGTCGTCAAATTAAAAGTGGTTCAGATCCACCATTGGGGACGAGAATAGGCTTGTAGCGGTCCACTAAGGGGAATCAAAATCGGAAACGATTCTTGTCAAGACAACTATCTGGGCATGAGCTTCTCCAACACTAATGCAGACTTGTGTTAGCATCGATGGTCGTAGCTAATCAACTTAGCACTTGATTTCAAGGATTGCCCTGGGAATTGAGTTTACCGTAGAGAAGCAAGTTACAAGGGTTGGGCCTTATAGACTGTAACCGGCAAGAAGGTTGAAGCAAAATCCATTTACGTGATCCAGAAGAGTTGTGGAAAAGCGAAGCTTGAGGCTAATTCATTCCATAATTTATTTCAATATTTCTTTTCACTTTTATTATACTTTCATTACTCAAATTAGTTTATTAAACCCCCATTTTTATTATTTGCAGGTTTCTTGGTCTAAGTCAAAACGAAAAGGTGTTGGAACTCCCTAGTCTCTGTGGATCGACCCTTACTCTCGCTATATTATTTTTAATTATTTATTTGCGTTTAAGGATCTGTTTTGACGCAAGTAACGACGCGTGTCAAAATTGGCGTTGTTGCCGGGGAGTACGGCAAAGTTACTAATATCGTTCTTTATTGATTTATGACCAAGAGTAATCAGGGAGAACAAGTTGATTACGTCCCGGAAATCGAAGCACTAGCTCGAAAGTTGCACGCACAAACACTTCGGGAAAAGAAGAACAAACAACGCAAACAAAGACTTGAACGCGATCTAGAGATCACATCCGAAGCGGAGTCGAATTTCGATCATACCAACGAAGAACCGGATCCGATGGGAGACGGAGATCAAACTATTTGCTAGCTAAATGTGGCACCCGGTGGACAACAGACGATGTGCATTACCTTCCCGAATGGCACAACACCATTCATGCTAAAAACGGGTTTGATTCACCTTTTACCTACTTTCCACGGCCTTCCGAATGAAAATCCGTATAAACATTTGAAGGAATTTCACATGGTTTGTCTAAGCAAAAAACCTCGGGGAGTATCCGATGACCAAATTAAACTTAGAGCTTTTCCATTTTCTTTAGCAGATATCACACAGGATTGGTTATTTGATTTACCTCCCAACTCTATTACAACTTGGACTGATATGGCTAAACTCTTTCTTGACAGGTTCTTCCCTACGGCAAAAGCGAGCAAAATGAGACGCGGTATCCTGAGCATTCAACAAAAGGATATCGAATCCTTATATGAGTATTGGGAGCGTTTTAAAAAGTTGTGCGCAAATTGTCCATAACATGGATTGTCAGAACAAACCCTGCTCCAGTATTTTTATGAAGGATTGACGCCCATGGATATGAAAGTAGTAGATGCAGCAAGCGGCGAGGCTCTATTCAATATGACTCCAACAGTGACAAAAAGGTTAATATCAACCATGGCCGCCAACTCGAAAATGTTTAATCAATCTAGTGAACCATCTCGAAGGGTTTATGAGGTAAGTGCAGTTTCTTTGGAAAATAAAATTAATAAATTAGCTGAAATAGTGCAAGCTCTTGTTGTAGATAAAAAAAAGAACAGCTAGACTTTGCGGAATCTATACTAGTCCAACATCCGACAGACAGTTGTCCGATGATTCAAGAAGATGATATCGCTCAAGCTAATGCCATAAGAAAATGCATATAATCTGGGATGGAGAAACCAGTAAAACATCGGTTACGCGCACAACTAGAGACCAAATCAACAATACCAACAAAGATAGCCTTACCCACAAAAAAAGATGTCTCTTGAAACCTTAGTTGAGCGTTTAGCAATGTCCCAAAAAAAATTCAAAATCGTGCCAAGGCCCATTTACAAGAGTTAGACAAACAAATGAGCCAGCTAGCCCAGACAGTAGGTCGTCTTGAATCCCAAGGTAAACATCCTTCGCAAATCGAGACAAACTCGAAAGAGAATGTTAATGCCATCACTCTTCGGAGTGGCACCGTTATTGATCCTAAATCCTTGGAGGTAGACACTAAAAAAAGTAAAGAAAAGACAACATCGCCCGTTGAAAAAGATACATCGAACCTAACCCCTAAACCATCCCCTTATGCTGTGCCACCTCCCTTCTCATCGAGATTAGTGAAGAAATATAAACAAGCCGAAGAAAAAGAGATCCTAGATGTGCTTCAAAAAGTGGAAATCAATATCCCACTCCTCGACGTAATTCGAAAAATCCCATGGTATGCTAAATTTTTGAAAGATTTATGTACTAACAAGCGTCGTCTTATAGGAGTTGGAAAAGTTAATCTAGGAGAACATGTATCAGCGGTTTTTCAGCGAAGGTTACCACCAAAATTGAAGGACCAAGGTATGTTCACCATTCCTTGCAAAATCGGTAAAATGGGTATTAAATGAGCAATGTGTGATTTAGGGGCCTCTATTAATGTTATGCCCCTTTCATTTTATAACTCACTTTCTGCTGAGCCTTTGAAGGATACGAAAGTAACCATACATCTGGCGGACAAATCCATAATTTACCTGGAAGGATTGCTAGAAAATGTCCTGGTAAAGGTAAACGATTTAATCTATCCGGTAGATTTCTATGTCATAAACATGGAAAACGACCGATCAAACTCGTCTTCGGAAATTCTTCTTGGTCGTCCCTTCCTTAGTACGGCAAATACAAAAATAGATGTAAGAAGCGGAATTCTTACAATGGAGTTTGACGGTGAGATCGTTAAATTTGACGTATACAAAGCAATGCGACATCCATATAGTGTTGCTAGTACTAATTTTATCGATGTCATTAAACCTACCGCTGAAGAGTTTATAGAATCTAACTTATCTGATAATT
Source organism: Hibiscus tridactylites (assembly GCA_958450335.1). Taxonomy (NCBI): domain Eukaryota; kingdom Viridiplantae; phylum Streptophyta; class Magnoliopsida; order Malvales; family Malvaceae; genus Hibiscus; species Hibiscus tridactylites. The sequence goes on from OY288279.1 coordinate 50,484,645, forward strand.
TATGTAGGAAATTGGAAGGTCACATCGAAAAAAATTAGGGAGTTGGAAAATATTTCATTTGTCAATTCTGATCTACACTTAACCCCTTCAAAAATTAAAAATTTCCCTTCCATTTTGTAGGCACCAGATAACAAGTTAAAATTTCCGCCAGATAATTTGAAGTGCAAATTTTTTAGTAAAAGAGATATCTTGTCGGTAATTATTTTAGACAAGTTTTCAAGGATGAAAAATGTTTGAAGAAATTATCAAATCTACAAGTACAAAACGAATGAACTCCATTATCGTAAAATTCATCTTAAGGAAATTCTCAATTGGACAAAGCGCAAGAAGTGGAAAAAAGTATTTGTCGTAGTGCATGTAGTCTTAACCAGGTCGTCGAGCTAAACGACGTTAAATAAAGCGATGAATGGGAGGCAACCCATTTTATTTTTCATCTGCTAAGTTATTATTATTATTATTTGTTTTACTTTATTTTTAAAAAAAATTATTTTATTTTATTTTTCAGGAACCCAAGTTTTTTTTGAATCAAGCGTTAAATTGCGGTATTGGTCGAATTAAAGCATCACAACACATTTTTTTGTTACACACAGTGACATGTAAAAAGAGAGACGATGACATGATGCACAATAGCACCAGAAATCACGAACCTGGATAATTCCAGCTGATATACTTGAACTCCTCGATACCACCAGCCGCCACCACCATGGATAATCCCATTCCTTGTTATCATCTCCTTCACGTTCGACAACCCCCAGCCGCCACCACCATGGTCCAGACCAGAGAGCAAGCTCATCGTCGCCCCAACTGACCGGAGCCCCTTGTCCTAGGAGGGCGTTGTTGCATGCTCCCGCCAGACTTCGTGGTCGTAACTAGTTCAGGGAGTTTCCTCATTCCCTCTCTTTCATTTTTATTTGCATAATGGGACATCATGCTTAAAGTGAGGGGGAGTGGGTATCCATGCCAAATTCTCATAATTGCTTGTTCGATTGCTTGTTCTCTTGTTCTTTATTTTATTTAAATTTAAGTTACTTTTTGATTTCCTTTGTTTCACCTAGTCCCTCTTGTTTCCGTATGAATTTGGTATTTTTCTTGTTAGAAATTTTAGGTTGCATAATAGATTATGGCATGCTTGGAATTTTTCTTATAACCCTTGTCATGACATTCCTTACTTCGTTAATTGACAAGATGCTTATCTATGTACACAAGAAAAGTCATGAGAGTTTTTTTTAGCCTAATGATCATGCATATTTATTTTTGCTCTTTGTTTCTTTGAGTGTGCCTAGCTAATTAATTGCATTCTATGTTTTCTCATGAAGGACTTGGTGGATGCAGAACAAACAAGAAAAGGCTAGGAACTGCAGAAAATCCTGATTCGTAGATAGGATGTTGGGCATGAACCGGGGCATGAATGCTGATTGGACGCCACATCAGCACCTTCTAGAAGCCGACGTCAGTAGCGTGATAACTTATCAGCCGCATATCAACTTGCTTATCAACGAGATTTAAATTTCAAACTTTATCATTATCTTAAGTAATTAATTTGAGTTATTTTAAAATTTATCTTTATCACTTTAGAGTGATTTTTAGGGTTTTAGACTACTATAAATACCCCACTTTGGGGTGAAACTCATCATGGAATTCACCCATGTTCTTCATTTATCTTGAGCTTAAATATATCTCTTTTCTTTATCATTATTGGTTTTTATTTTTCTTTTCCTTTGTTAAAACTAAGTATGGTTTCTTCACCAACCATGCTTAGCTAAATTTGCCTTAGCCAAAAGCAACGCCAAACCCGACTTACCTCATTATATTAGAAGAGTTCTTCATTCCTCCAACGTTTCTTTTTTCGATTCTCTGTAAAATTGGTTAGGCAATTGGCCTAACCTTTAGGCATCTCAATTATTTCATTCCGAAGGTGTCGTCAGATTAGAAATTTTTCAGATCCACTGTTGGGGACAATAATGGGCTTGTAGCAAATTCAACTCCCTAAGAACAAACTTAGTGGTGGTCCACTAAGGGGAATCAAAATCGGAAATGATTCTCGTCAAGACAACTATCCGAGCACGTGCTTCTCTTGCACTAATACAACTTTGTGTTAGCATCGATGGCCGTAGCTAATCAACTTAGCACTTGATTTCAAGGATTGCCCTAAGAATTGAGTTTACCGTAGAGAAGCAAGTTACAAGGGTTTGGCCTTGTAGACTATAACCGGCAAGAAGGTTGAAGAAAAATCAATTTTCGTGATCGAGAAGAGTTGTGGCAAAGCGAAGCTTGAGGCTAATTCATTCCATAACTTATTTCAATATTTCTTTTCTCTTTTATTATACTTCCATAACTCGAAGTAGTTTATTAAACCCCCATTTTTATTATTTGCAGGTTTATTAGTCTAAGTCAAAACAAATAGGTGTCGGAACTCCCTAGTCCTTGTGGATCGACCCTTACTCTCGTTATATTACTTTTTATTATTTATTTGAGTTAAAGAATTTCAAAGAGTAATTCCAAAACCTAGAAGACGAAGAATTTCATAATGAGAAGAACATCTTCAGAATCTATGGTTTGGAAGATGATTGAAGAAGTTCATAATCAGAAGAACAGCTTCAAGTCTTGATGGGCGAATGGTTCGGACAAAATCCGTGTTTTTTCAGTCTTTGCCATATTCCTGTTCCACAGCAATGAGCAAAGAGGGGCAGTTGTAATACCAGTATTTTGTCCAGGTACCCTTATATATACTATATTTCCTCCATAAATAAAACTTAAAAATAGATAGTAAATAAATAGATATTAAAAGCCCATATTAAATAAATAATGTCCATATATATAAAATGTCCACTTTTTACATCTCAAATACCCAAAGCTCATTTACAAAGTCAGACCCAAATTCCTATATTCTATTCACCCAAACAAACACAAATACACAGCCAAGAAACAATTTTTTTTCTTTTCCCACCTAAAGAGGACACGTGTCACGCTGCCACTGCACCATTCAACTATCACATGGATTAAGCATTCTACTGATGTCATCCCTTGCATCACTATAAATAGAGAGAGAAATGCCAGACCCATTAATTACCCATAATAATTACCACTTATTAAACTAATAATAATAAAAATGTCAATAATGAGGAGAGAGAGAGAGAGGATCCCTCGGGAACCGAACCAGCTTAGGGAGCCAAAGGTCGCCGGAAGAGGCTGGACTAGTACCAAAAATCTGCCAGATAAGATCAATGGTCGTCGGGAAGCTTTTTAGTCACTAGAGATGTCATCGAAAGTTCATCGTCGTCGTCAGAATGTAATTTCATGCTCTTCTTTTCATTTCCCTACACAAAATCAAATGTGTTAGATCTAAGTTAGATCTAAAAGAAACCGAAACTAAATAAATAAAATAAAGTTTCCAAAGTACATACCTTTGGTTCGTAAGTGATGATTGAGTTGCCGGTGACTTATAGGTGCGGCGGAGTTGAAAAGTGGGTTTTCGAGTAGCATAGATATAGTTCGGGAGATCTTGGGAGGATTCTTTCGATTTCGGGTAGTATTAGGCTTAGATCCGGATAGTTTGGTTGGTTCCGAAGAACTGGGTTAGGTTTAAGGCTAGATCTAGGGTTTTAAAGGGTAAGAATTGAATTTTGGGGGTTTTTTAGCGTTCGAATGGTGACGGCCGATGGTGGCCGATGGCCGAAATGGTGGCCAGCGGTCATCTCATGGCCAACGATCATTCCGTAGTGAGTTTCGCATACGAAAGGGGACATGTTCATCATATTGTTATCTCATCTTTCTTTGCACTGTTTTGCTGCTGTATTATATTACATCATCTCTTTTACTATAGTATTTTCACCTGCAAAAAGTTCAATCAATATCGTGACAGCAAACCGTGAATACCTCCAATCCCTGTGGAGACGATACTCACTCACTCACTTTATTACTCGTTCAACGTGTATACTTGCACCATATTTGCGTATCATTTATATAGTACACTACACATGCAAACAAGTTTTTGGCGTCGTTTCCGGGGATTGGCAATTGGTTGTTTACGATTTTTTATTTATAGCGTTTGTTCTTTTTGTTTTTGTACATATTTATTTGGGATTTTTCATTTTTCTTTTTAGGTGTCCTGCTAGTGCATGACCAGAAGACAACCTAGAGGACCCCTGCAATCACCTATTTCTGAAATCGAGCATTCCTTGCGACCCAGGAGACGTGTTCAAAGAGAAGAGACCATAAACATGAACGGAGAAATACCACCACCTCAAGGTAACGGAGATGCTATGGCAAACGGCCAGGGAGAAGCGGCTCGATCTCGAGCCATTAGAGATCATTTGACTCCTATCTTGGACGATCTCTATCCCGGAATAGTAGCTCCAGAAATTCAGGCAACCCAGTTCGAGCTTAAACTTGTTATGTTCAACATGTTGAACACTATTGGTCAATTTGGGGGTATGCCTCACGATGATGCAAGACAACATATATGTGCTTTCTTGGAAGTTTGTGACTCGTTCAAATAGCAAGGAGTGCACGAGGATGTGCTAAAGCTTAAATTGTTTCCATATTCTTTACGTGATCGTGCTAGAGCATGGCTAAGTGGAGTTCCAGCTGGATCAATGGAGACTTGGACAGATCTATGCAAAAGTTTTCTGCTACGGTATAATCCACCCAATAGAAACACTCAGTTGAGAAATGATACTGCTTCTTTTCGTCAGGTTGATGACGAATCCATGTATGAGTGTTGGGATCGATTCAAGGGATTATTAAGGAAGTGCACAAAGCATGGTTTTCATGATTGGACACAAGTAAGTATGTTCTATAATAGAGTGAATGCTCCTACAAGGATGATGTTAGATGCTTCAGCAAATGGGACCTTGTTAGACAAATCACCGGAGGAAGCATTCAACATTCTTGATAGGGTAGCCAACAATGATTACCAGTTTCCGACCACAAGGCTTGGAACGGGGAGGAGAACCCAAGTAGTTCGAGAGAGTGAAGCTGATGACTCGGTAGCCACTCAGTTAGCTGCTATCACCAATATGCCAAAGAACCTCCAACGTCCCAACGAAGTCAAGGAAATGAAGTCCACAACCTCATGTCTCAAATACGATGACAATCACCATTTGAGTGAATGCCCTGACAATCAAGAGTCAGCCAACTATGTAGGGGATTATAACCGCAACAACAATCCATACTATAATACCTACAACCCATGATGGCGTCAGCATCCAAATTTCAGTTGGGGTAATCAAGGGCACAGCAATTCTGCGCAGCCAGCGCCACAGCAAAATTTGATAGAAGCACCATCTTCTAACTAGATGATGACATGGCAAGGTCAGAAGGGAGCAGCATCTTCATCAAACAGTTCGTTGGAAACTACATTCAAAGAATTTATGGCTATGACAAAAGATTTCATGGGAACCACGAAAGTTTTGCTACAGGATCATGCAGCAAACATTAAGAATCAAGGAGCCTTATTGCAAAGCCATAGTTCTTCGCTCAGAGCCTTAGAAACACAAGTTGGTCAGATAGCTCAAACCTTGCATGCGCGACCACAAGTGAGTCTGCCTAGTGACACTGAAGCCACTAAGCACCATAGCAAGGAGCAATGTAGCGCATTCACACTAAAGAGTGGCAAGGTTTTGCTTATGATTTTATTTCCTTAAAGTTGTAAGAGCCCTCGAGAGTTGGTTGTTCTTTAAGTGTTTGTTGAGGTTAGTAATCGAGAGAGCTAGCCTTAGAACCTCCATAAGCAATGGAGTGGTTGTCGAGAGGCAGACTTTAACCTTCCTTAGAGATAAGTGATAGGTTTCAAGGGCTAAAAAGGATAGTTCGTGAATGGTAGGGGAGTGTTAAGAGTTTACGCCGAGAGGTATTGTTGTAGCATTTCTGACTCCCAGTTTCCTGGCTAGAGATAGTTTAGGAACACTTTTAGTAAATCATGCCTAGCATAGAAGAAAACTGAAGAGCCTTAGTATCGTTAAGAAGCTTAGTTTAGGTTGTCCATCACTCCCAGCCAGTCATTCCGCAATGAGTTTCGCATACAAAAGGGGACATGTTCATCATATTGCTATCTCATCTTTCTTTGCATTGTTTTGCTACTGCATTATTTTACATCATCTCTTTTACTATATTATTTTCACCTGCAAAAAGTTTAATCAATATCGTGACAGCAAACCGTGAATACCTTCAATCCTTGTGGAGACGATACTCACTCACTTTATTACTCGTTCGACGTGTATACTTGAACCATATTTCCATATCATTTATAGTACACAACACACGCAAAAAACTATACCTAAAGCCACCAACGTTGTTCATGTGTTTTTAACATCATCAACAAACATTCTTAACATCAATCTCATCTCAAGAATATAGATTCACATAATCTAAAATGACATGCTTTAGTACACATTTAACCTGCAAGACTCATGTTTTATGACTCACATGCATCATACTAGTAATAAAAGTGCAATGTTTTATCCCCTATTTAAGCTTGCTCTTTGCCTATACTTTTGGAAGGCTCTCTTCCTTCGTTCTCTAATTAACAATTATCATAGAAATACATAAGGATTAATGGAAGGATAAAAGACAAAATCATTTCTCAGATTCCTTCAAAACTTCTCTTAAAGCATAACCCTAACGAAACCCTAGCCATCCTATAACACTTATATATGGAGACATAGATCTTATTTTGAAGCTCGATGTGTGAAGAGGAAGAGTCTTACCTCAAATATTACTTTACTCCAACTCAAACTAAAATTCAAAGAAATTAGGGTTCAGGAAGATGAAAGAAAAAAATGTGGATTTATAAAAAAAATATCATTTTATTTCTTTTTTTTTATAAGGTTAATCGGTTAACCTTCTATCCCTTTTACCCATTTTTTGTAAATTTTTTTCTTTTTTAAACCTAGCGGTATAAATTTTATTGCACTAAATCTAACAATCGTATCAGTACTGCTTTCTTTTAGCCTCATTTCAAGGGATTTTCCATTAGAGTTTCCCCACTACTAAAGAAAGATGCGTTCTTTAGAAAAACGTTTTCCTCATTTTCAGCTCTGAACTGGATTTTCACTGTTTGTCAATTTGAGTTAGCTATTTATATATGTGCTATATATACCTATAACATATATACTAAAATATAATAAACATATACGTGTAATATATAATAATAAAATGTATGTATAATAATATAAAACATATAAAAATAACATAACATAATATATATACCTATAACATATATAATATAGAATGCAATATCATATAAGTATAAATATGCATGAACAATAAAAAATAATATAATATACAGAATAATATATAATATTAGTATAAATAAATATATATATATATATATATACTAATTAAAAATATGATCAAATTGAAAGAATGCGTAAATAATGAGGATTAAATTTATTAAAAAAAATTAAATTAGAACTAAGGCTCTGTTTGGCGCGCTGATAAAATCATGATTTTGGTTGAGAAGCAGCATTTCGAGAGAAGCTGAAATTTCTAGCTTCTCTAAAAGTCGCGTTTAAGACCAAAATCGGCATAAAATTAGGTGACGAGGGGCAAAAGCTGAGTGCTTGACGAGCTTCTCCAAAAATCGGGTAAAGAAGCAACGCTGAATGGAGGATAAATTGACTGAATGTGAAAATATGGAAGATTAAATGTGATATCATACAAACTATTTTAACTGTCACATCATCCCTTAACAACAGTTAATGATTCAGATACCGTTTTGTAACAGAAGTCAATGTTTAATACCTATTATGAAACTTTTAAAAAATCTGATAATTATTTTATAATTTTTTAAGATAATTTAGTGACTATTTGTGCACTTTACCTACTGATAATCCATTTTATTTTATTTTTCAGCTTAGCCATTATGATCCGTTGATGTGTTGGTCCAAATGCGCCAATCATGCAGATTTTGCCCTATAAACCTACACGATTAGATATTACTGTTCATCAAAACTGGATTTGTGGTTGGAGTATCATATGGTTTTTTTTAGGAATGTTCAAAAATATTTAATTTGACTGACTTTACCTGATTACTTGAATATATATAATTGGATATTTATTTAGTTTTTTTTATCCGAATCAAATATCCAACCCGCTAAAATATACATTTTTCCGGGTCAGACCTAGGCTGCAAGAATACCTATTATCGGGTACCTGGTGACCCGATGACCCGGTTCCCTAATTTTTTTATTTTAAATATAATTATTATTTAAACAAAATAACCTTATATTCACTATATTCACAAATCAAACAACCTAATTATGCATGTAATTTCTAATAATTATGAAATTTATATTCTAAAGTTATTTGAGTTTGATACTTTAGATTTAAACTCTATGATGAGATTACATAATTCGAACTTTTATTAGTTATGAGTTTTTTTCTAAATAAAATTAAATGATCTAAAAAAACAAAATACGGATACTCGTTACTCGAATTTCGCAGGTACCCAGTTATACTAGGCCGAAACATAGGCCAAAAAATCTAGTACCCAGGATGTCGAGCACCCGATACTTTGGATACCCGGTAATAAACCCCCATAGTTTCTTCCCTATTGGTGCATTCTAAATTAGTTTTTGCTTTTAATATTCTCTTAGATACAACGAAATACCAGTGCAATACAATACAATCAATATGATTACTTAAAGCATTAGACTTCGATTCAAAACACTGTTTATGCTTTAAAAATCAAAGTTTGAATTTGAAGTTTCCATTTGCCGACTATTCTGGTCCCTGGCCTTCAAAAATGCCACGTTGTTCACATTGGCAGATGGTAGCTTCCAAGAAGTTGGGACAGCAGAATCTAAAAAAGATAGTTTTTTTAGAAATTTTGGGACCATTAGTTTCAGCAGTAGTATGCAAACAACATACGTGTTCCTCGAAACAAAAATCCAAGCCACCAGCATGTGTGGTTTCTAATTCTGCATTCACCAGACTCCAATGGAAAAACCCAAGGCTCTCTATTTAACACCCCCACCAAAAAGATTAAAAAGGAATACAATCCCATCAAGCTTTACAATTCACACAACCATCATCCTACAGCAAAGTTCTGAAGAGGGTGTTTTAATGGCTATTTCAATATCTGCAACTGTCTTCAAGGGAGGTATGGGAAGTTCCTTCAATGGAGGTGAAGACTACACCGTGTTGGCCAAGTCGGATCCGAACCGTGTTCGAGTCGGAAAGGCTGTTAGAGCACAGCCTGTGATGAAGAATGTGAATGAAGGGAAAGGGTTGTTTGCTCCTGTTGTGGTGGTTACTCGCCAAATCGTTGGCAAGAAAAGGTTCAATCAGCTTAGAGGAAAAGCAATTGCTTTGCACTCTCAGGTACATCATTTTCATTTGTCCCAAGGATATGTAGTTTTGTATAAATTTGATTGATATGGCAAAATGTGAAAGTTTTATTGATTCATCTTCTATTTTTTGATTTCAGGTGATTAATGAATTCTGCAAATCCATAGGGGCTGACGTTAAACAGAAGCAAGGATTGATTCGATTGGCCAAGAAGAATGGGGAAAGGTTAGGATTCCTTGCATGATGATGACATTTGCCTTCATCTGGTTTTTTTCCTGAGAATATCAGAAATCTGTAGAACCAACATATGTTCTCTTTATATCCCTTCAATATAGTTGTTTGATATGGCAAAATGAGAAAGTTTTATTGAATTCATCTTCTATTCGATTTTCTGACGGTGGAAATAAAACACAGAACAGGCAATCAATTACAAAACTAAGTAAGAATCATCATTAGAATTCTTTACACAAGATTTCAGGAAAAATCAGTAGACATGCATATTGATATGATATTAGACTCAGCAAATTAAAGTATTCAAGGAATATTATAAAATTCTCAATGTGTTGAAATATCAAAACTGTCTGTAGCATAAAAACCTTAATGTCGATGGTATTACACAACCAAAAACTCATAAGCAAAATAAGTAACAAATTACGGTACCTTCCTGCCACAGTTTAGCAACAGAGTACACGGCCAAGCAAAGGAATCCACTAGGAGTTCAAACGTTGTATCGACCTTTAGCTGATCTTTCCCTACGAGAGTCATCCTGCAACATGCATATAGCAGTCAGTAATGATGAGAGTATGCACCCAAAATCACAAGTATGGTACGGAGTTTACATGGAAACTATAAGTAATTTTATCATTGGCGTCAACAATCTCCTTCCACTTCCTTCCGATGCCCATCTGTATCACACGGTTCCAATTAATATCATCCAAACATATATGATTAGCTGAATTTTTAAGGGATAAAATCAATCATCAAAGGTATGCAATAAATAAGTGGCTACAGATTCAGAGTGCTTCGGGAAATTATGTAGCGCAACAACATGCCATTGCAATATGGACTTGTGACAGCACACTTTATAAATATGAAAGCAATAAGCTCACATGAAAAGAAAATGAGGTTTAGAGACATCACCAGCAAAAGATGACCAAAGTGTGACTAGCCGACTACAAAATGGGTCCATTGCCAGCAAAGCATTACTTGTCAAATTCTAAATAAATGGATGAATCATGGATTGAGAGGGGAACCTAATTGTTACATCAAGCTAAATAATCATATATTTTCATGCATGTAAACTAGAAGTAATTTCTTGCAGAGTAATTACCAAAGAAAGTTTTAAAACTTATATAGTAAAAATGATATGAAGATAGGTTTCCACAGGATACGATACATGGTTCAGCAAACAAATAGGTTCAGATTCAAAGCATCAACAGTTACTAAGATAAAAACCTGAACAGCCTCATTCGTTGCTGTCTTGGTCCACAACGCAAGTTTATCCTGCCTTTGGCGTACACTAGCAACTACGCCGCAAATCTCATCCACATCATCAAATTGCTCCCCAATCAACGCCATCAACTGACCATAAAATACGATCAGTTGGTCAAATAGGATAACATACCACCTATACTGCACATTATACAAATCTTGTATTGATAAGAGTGACAACATACTACTAGAGACAAGACACCTACAGTTTCAAGCCACATGTTCTCAAGATTGGTCTTTTTGTTGCAAGGGACAGACCACTTTCCTCCATTAGCACACTCAGGATCTTCCCATTTGGGTTCAACCCCAGCCTTAAACAAGTGGAAATCAGCATTGCCAGGCAACTTGCTGGGCTTGAATATTTGATCATACAAACTGAAACACAATAAAAAGTATGCTGAGCCTTAATTTTCCAAGCAAACAGTAATAAATAACAATTAAAATAGTGGAAAACATGAACTTCCCTCGAAGCTTAAGACTAATAAAGATCAATAAAAGGAAAGAGAGATGCTAACAGTTCAGATTAGATTTTATATATAATGAAAACAAAATAATAAAATCCACTTCTTAAAAACCCCATTTCTCTCATTAAACAAAACCAAATCTCAAATAAATCAGCCTTCATACAGAAATCAAAAACCAAGAAAAGCACATCAGCATCTACATAACAATGAAAACCCAAATTGAGAATATGTTTTTTCCCTAAACCAACAGATCTTACAAAATACATAACAAAAAGAGAGAGAGAGAGGTGGGTTTTTGATAAAACAAAAAAAGTACCACCAAAATTCTTCAACGGTGTCAAAGGTGTAAACTTTGCGTAAAGTGGTACCCCAAGCGGCGCCTTGTTTAGGCTTGGATTGGTTATCAAACCAAAAAGTCCATTTTCTTTCAAGCTTGTGTGGCTGCTTCTCGGCCCCTGTTGCGGGTGCTTCTGCCGCCGCCGCTGTAGGGACGTTAACTTCCTCCGCCGCCTCGGTTGCCATACGCTTTATATTTGCTCTTCTTTCCCCTTCAGACTCTTCGAAGAGGAATTGGGAAAGGTGAGAAAGAGATGATTCAATATAATCGTTTTTTAGTTTTGGGGTTTTGAATTGATAATGGACTTTTAGAATTAAACAAGCTGGGTTTTTTCTTTCAATGAACTTCTGTTTCGAATTGGTCTTTCTTCTACAAAGCCCAGTTTTAGCTTTATGATTATTCTTTAAATATATGTTTGTATTTCTTTGAATTAATTGCACCACACATCCTTAAACTAGACATTTATTTTAAATTAATATTTTAAAATTTTAAATATTTTAATTATGTAATAATACGGCGTGACATAAATACTCATTGGAGGATGAAATTGGAATATTCACAAGTTCAAAGACAATTTAAAATGGGTATCATAATTTAAGGATGAAATTGAAATATTCAAAAGTTTGGAGATTAATTTAGAATGAGAATCGTAGTTTAAAAATAAAATTAAAATATATAAAAATTTGAGTATTAATTTAAAATAAAAAACCATAATATGGTGATGTGTGACCAAATTATTTCCATTTCTTTTCCCTCTTTATTTGCAAGAAAGAAAGAAGAAGCATAAATTAAAATTTTTGTTGAAGGAACTAGCTGGTATTTTTATTATATTTTAAAAGTTAAATTAGATATTAATATTTTTGCCTTTGTGTCATCAGATTAACGACAACTAACGATAAAGTGATTATTTGTGATGACTATAATATAATTTTTTGGGTGTTTAGTTTGCAGAAAAAAATATTAAAGGGTTGTAATATTTTTCAGAATAATATTTTTTTATTAGGTTTGAGAGCATTTCCCGTATGGGGTAATAATTTTTTACAATATTGTCACTTTTTCTCCTAAATGGTGAGAATGTCATTCTCATTCATTTCTTAGGTATTTGTCAATTTCCATCCCTTTTAACTATATTGCCCGTAAGTTAATGAATTTTGTTCATATAGATCATTTATTTGAATTTTTAATTAGATGATCGATTTATTTGTAGTGTAAATTAATTAAATATTTTTGCTTAATATTAAAATGGTGTTACGCATATTTAGATATTGTTTTAGTATTTAACATATTTTATTAATATTATATTTATGATGCCTATAGGTTATATGTTGGTTTGTATATTGCTTGAGAATTAATAAGGTAGTAGTTGATGTTTTTAATTTTATTTTTAAATTTATAAGATGTTTATCATACTAAATTTGTTAAATTTATGACCTAAATTTTTATCACTATTTTACAAGTTTTAGATTAATTTTATTATTTACTTTAATTTATTTGACAATCTGCCATATGTAATAAAAAAATTAAGAAATCGAATATATTAAACCTTTATCAATTGAAAATTCACAAAAACTATTTCAATAGAGAGTAACGAAGATATGCAAATATAAAATATATTTTTAATTTTTTAAAATAAAAATTAAGGTAGTGGATGTAAACCTTATTGAGAAGGTTGAACCACTCTAAATTGCTTGTGTCATTTTTCTTTGCTTCCACCAATTTATTTTTGTAACCCCCAATACTCGCATATGCGTTAATACGGATCATAGGAAGTCACGTTAGGGTCACTGGAGCGACCCACTTTAGAATTTCAAATAAATAAATTGCTAACCCATTTAAAATTGTAGATCAAGTTTTGAATTAAAATACAATTTCAGAAAAACATTCGGACAATGAAACAAAACTGTGATAAAAGTTGTTAATGCAAGTTTCATACTCGAATATAAATCAAAACGTGACATACATGCCCTCTAATAACACAGGTGCCGTACTCCGCAAGCAAAGCCGAATGAACTCTCATACCGACGTTGATAGCTGCAACATGGTCAATCTTTTAACTTGTGATGGTAAAAAAATGTGAGCTTCGGAAAGCTCAGTAATACAAACTACCAGGAGATGCTAAAAGCACAAGTAGGTATATGGCAAGCTTTACATTGTCATGAAGAACTGGGCAACGATAAACTCAAATTACGATTCAATAATTCAATGAAGCGTTATATTAGAAGGTAACAGAGTTGTTCTTTATTTGATCACTCGAACCTTGAGAGATAAGTCTAAAGCCAGAGATTCAAAAGAGATCAGATTTCAGAAGTTGGTTTAAGGAGTTCAGAATGGTTCATTAAACGCGAATTGTAAGTTTATTGAGAGTTCAACTTTGATACATTAATTTAGTAGGGTATGTTTTAGAAGAAGTCAGAAAGTTTTATTAATTTACTTAACTACCCTCCAACCATATGGAAATATGCAGAAACCCAAAATAGTATCCAGAAAGACTTACCCTAGGCCCGTCGAGCGTAAGAGCTTACAGAAAGGCTTATTCTAGGCCCATTGGGTGCAGGAGCTTATAGAAAGTCTTACCCTAGGCCAATTGAGCGTAGGAGCTTAGGTCCAGAAGGGCTTACCAACGCTGAGCCTACAAATCTTCAATTTTTATTTAGAAGACTGTATTATAGGAAATAGATATCATATCTATTTTTATACCAGAAGACAGATGTCAAGTTTATTTTATTATCATTTCGTATTCAATGTCGTAAATCAGATATATTTTTCATATCAGAGGTTAGAAACTAGGGAATTGCTTTCCTTTCGTATAACAATGTCATACTTTTAAATTTTAAGCATATGGTATTGGTTTAAACATAAAGTATTTACAGATACATGGTACATGCTTTATGACCCAATTCATTTCTCAGAGGTACTTGATAGATATCAGAAAGATGACATTTGACAATTTTGGACTGATTTCAGAACGAGGTCCCTACGAATAGAGGGGTTCGATAAGACGGATCGAATCAACATCGGAAGTTGATGCATCAGAATCATTGGGATTTCATATATATCGCGAGCAAAATTAAATGTTCTAACCTACGAGCAAATTAAGGTCATTTTGACCTTAAGGGGTAATATGGTAATTTGAACCAACAAGGTATAAACAGTGATGTACAGAATTTAGGAATTCTTGTTGCTCATCAAGTTTTCGAGTCCCTTTGAACTAATCGAAACCCATTAACACAATGTTTAATATCTCACCGGATAGGTACACTCCAACCATTCATTTCTCAGAACTGACTACAGAGCATAACAACATTAGTTCGCCTGCACCAATCGTCCACTGAACTTATTACCAAAAATCAAGCATATATTCGAGCGATATTTTCCAAGTTTTCAAACATGTGCATTGTACCTGAACTCATTCCAAAACATCGAATGTGCTTTAGGAGAACATATCCCTCTCACTATTAACTATGTACTTTCTCCTAAATTGCACGTGCATTCACACGGTATTCTCCCATTGTCATCATAGTATCTGAATCGACAAACTGACACTAGTCGTATTTTACCACTTTTGGAGCCATTATATTTGTTTGTCTTCATTGAGATTTCTAATTCCATGTCTTAGAAGTATTCTCCGACATTCTAGTATTCAGGGGTATTTCAGACATTACGATGCTAAAAAATGTTTCAATTATTCAGTGTTTTTCGGTTCTTCCATCTATTCACTCGTTTCAGACCTCGAGGATATATCTCATATGTCGGTCGAATGACAATTAATGCCCGAAGAAAATATCAGTTATTAGGGTCATTGAGACCCATTTCAGCCTTATCAGTATATCCAATCCTTTTTACTCATTTCAATCAATTCAATCTTTTTCGCCTCATTGCTTAATTTATACATACAAATATTTTTCTGTAAGTTTATCTTCGTCGAATTATTCAAAATTTTTGCAACTCAAGTACTTTACAATCTCGAGGGTTTAAGTCTTGTTACCGTGACATTTCACTAGTCTGAGGTTTTGAAGTGTATCAGTTGTCTTATCGGATCAAGTATAGCTTCATGAGTTGTTTTTATAGATAGAGATATTTTCGTCATTCATCAATCAAATTTTTGACATTTCTTTTTAATCAAAAGGATAATCAAACTTAAAGTTTAACTGACTCATTAATCGTGCACTGAACTCGGAAGTTCTTTCGATTTATCAAACCTCTTATTCGATTATTTGTCTTGGCCATTATTATTTTTATCTCATAATTGATCGACATAGGCGGAAATAATCACATGCTCAAACATGGTCGTGCAAACATTAACCGAATACCAACATGTTACAAAAGCATGTAGAAGGTAGTAATGGATTACCTTGGCTCCAAGCTACATCGGTCGATCCGTGAACTACGTTTGAACACTCTTAATCTCGGATTTGACGTCCCTAAACATTTCGTATTCAAGGAACTGTGAGTACCTTCAATTACACAAATTTACATTTCAGTCCTAATTCACAGTATCCTTAACTGAATAATTAGATACATGTACAAATTTGGGTTCAAGGCCAGATTCGAAGGCTTTCGAGTTAGAATTTTGTGAAACGAGCTTAAAAACGGACTTAGGGAGTCGAAAAACATAAAATGAGAGTTTTCAGAAAATTTTGATTTTTTGGTCAATGGTCAATGGGGTCAGAGTCAACGCTGACGTAAGCAGGTTAACGCTGATGTTAGCAGGTCAATGTTGACGTCAGCAGTCAACTGGTAAGGGTCAACTGAGTTGACTTGGCTGACTCGGACGAGTTGACTCCGGCTGACTCGACAGACGGGTTGGGCTCGAATACGGGTCAGACTCGGGTTTGGGCTCGGGTTTGGGCTCGGGTTCGGACCGGGTTAACAAACGAGCTTGGCCCAAAGGTGACCGGTTCAGGCTTTTGGGCCAACACCTGAACCGGCCCACTTACCCAATGATCAACCTTGTCGGCCGCTCACCGAAATTGCTCGTCGGAGGCCCTATTTGCACTGGTTCTACCCAAAAAATGAGAGCTGATCAACACGACTATTAACCCACTCACCAGAATTACAAAACAAGCCAGAATCAAGTAGAAAATTATCCAAAACAACTCACGATAACCGGAAAAGACGAGGCTTTAACGAGAGTCTTCCCGGTGTCAAAGTAGTAGACTATCAGATGGGTTTTACTCGTCGTGCTTCAGGGAACATAGATCCATCGACCGTGCCTTGAACGGACGACGAGGCGACCAGGAAAATGATGACCAGATAGTGGTTTAGGGGGGTTGCCTCGACGAGACTTCGGCTCTATCTCCACGGCAGACGGCGACGCAGACGTGCGCGTGACCGGCGGCTGAGGGTTCGGAGCAAGATGACACGTACGCCGGTGGCGACAATGTCACGCACGACGGAGCAATGAGAGAAGGACGATAATGGTCAGATGGGGGGTTAGTAGGAGCGTTTTTGTGAGGGCTCTAGAAAGGGAACCGAGCATTAATTTTTTGGGTAGGTGGATGGGCATATCATATTGTTAATTATTCTTGGTAAGCAACAAATTATGGTTCAAAAGGAAACTGAGGAACCTCATACACTAAGAGCTATTTAGGCTCGGATGGCTGGGTCACAACTTGGCTACCATTAGGTTGTGGGCTCGATTCCCACAACCAACAATTCTCTTCCCCTTTTTTGAATGTTACAATTCTCCTCTCCTTAAGAAATTTCGTCCCTGAAATTTACTAGAGTCGGAGAAATGCAAAAGCTACTCTTTCATACCTTTATGTACTGAAACTATTCTATCAGGGTATCCTTATTTCTCGGGACTCCTAGACAATCACAGATCAATCTGGCAATGTTCCCAGTCACTCGGATTGTCCTTTAGACCCAAACTCATCCCATTATACATCTCAGACCAACCAATTAGAAACAACATATGAATCCATATAGAAATTAAGAAGTCAGACGAACACTGGTCTCATAATTGTTATTATAATGGTCTAAGCCATGGGTCAAAATCTTCCCAACTACCACAGAAGTAAATCTTACAACCCTGAAGTATCTTCTCTATAATCTTAATCATTCTACTAAGTTGAATATCAATTTACAGAAGGAAAGCGGTACCTGAAATACAGACGAGTACTCAAGGGCTCCACCAGTGTAACCCCCTTAACCCGGCCCAGACGGTTGAACCGGATTAAGAAGTTTACACGGGGAAAACCAAAGTCAACCCGAAAGTCAACCTTGATTAACGACCCTTTTTTTTCTTTTTAAACTTGTCTAAATGCATATTATCCTTAGACATGATCATACAATCAGCATACTCAAAGATCATAACCATCAGAGAACATTCAGGGACCCAATTACACAAATTAAGACTTTAGGGACCAAATTGTAAATTCTGAAAATTATAAGGACTTAACCCACTTCTGAGTTACCATTATGAAATTAGTCATATTTCATGCTTCTCTGTCAAATTTCAACTCAAACGGACATCTCAAACTCATTCAATTGCATAAACAACATTCAGGACCAAAACGCAAAGGTTTCAAAACATTTAACCAACAATTTCAGTGCACAACGGTCGAGTGTTTCGGAACAGGGAGGACCCATTCCGAAACGCGGGACCGTTCTGAAACTGGTACCGAAACAGGGCCTGGCAGAGGCAAAACTGTTCCGGAACGTTTCCTCCCGTTTCGAAACGCCTAGGCCATTTCAGGCCCCTGTTCCGAAACGGTAGCACCCGTTCCGATACGGCCTGCCCAGATTGCAGAAAAATTAGCTGGTTTAACACTTAATTGACCTATCAAACATGCTCCAAATGCAACCAAACTGTACCAGCAAGTCATTCAACATACAAGGAACATAATTGCATCAACCAAACATCAACATGGCATCAATCATGAAAATCCCCAATTCAATAGGCATGCTTCCTACTTAGAAAACCATTCAAGCATCAAAACACCAAACCAACCACATAAAGGCTTTTTACATGTTCCAACATCAACATCAACATAAAACCAACTTAAGGAGTCCAAAACATCTCCTAAAACAACAACATAGGTTTCCCATTGCCAAATGCCAAAAGCTAATAGTGTTTAAGAAACCTTCACCATACTTGAGCTTAGTTCACCACTTGGATTCTTCACCACCTTGCTGCCCTCAATGCACTTGAATGCTCTGCATTATTGGTTTAAGAAAAGAGAGAGCGTAAGCAAATAGCTTAGTGAGGAATGCTCATTTAAAACCACACAATAATGCATTTATAAAACACATTTATAAACCTTAGCTCAAACATCTTTTGTACATGCACATAAGCATTTTAAAACAAGCAATTCATGCTTCAATCATTAACATGTCATATTGGCAACAAGTGATAATCATAACCTTTTCAAAATACGATCAACATAAGACTCACACATGGACTTTTAAACACCATTGTGATCTTATAATTCACAAGGACCACACAAGGACTTTTAACCACCTTTGTGTCCTTAACAAGAATCACCTATGGACTTTTAACCACCATAGTGTTCTTCAATATACAAGGCTCACTCAAGGACTTTTAACCACCTTAGTGACCTTAACAAGAATCACTCATGGACTTTTAACCACCATGAAGTTCTTAGAATCCACAAGGCTCACACAAGGACTTTTAACCACCTTTGTGACCTTACAAGGCTCACCTAAGGACTTTTAACCACCTTAGTGACCTTAACAAGAATCAACCATGGACTTTTAACCACCATGTTGTTCTTAAACAAGAACCACCTATGGACTTTTAACCACCATAGGGTTCTTAACCTTTTTCAAAACATCACTTGCCAATATGCATCATTTATCAACAATATTCCACTGTTTTAAAGCATTTAACAAAGCCATTAATCATCATGCACCATTATGCATCAAAACCACATTTAATCAAATGTTCAAAACAAGAATCTCTTACCTTGAGCATCCTTCAACACATGGCTTATAAAATCAGCAATAATCATGCTTAAATATGCTTTCAAAACAGAATTTAAAACATGCAAACTATCACATTGCACCCAACCATCTCATGGTTCATCAAAAAGAGAGTTTTTCCGAAAACTTACTCTTGAGCTTATCAAAGTTGTTTAGACTTAAACTAAGCTCCCAAACCTTCAAAACATTGGTTTCAAAGTTGAAAATTAAAATCCACTCACCGATTCCGTTTCGCCACTTGCCGAAACACCAATCAAGCTTCCGGATCAGCACCACAAGGATCCAAAGATGACTCCCCTGTTTTAAACACATCAAAGTAGAGGATTAATGCATCATCGTGCATTAATATCTTCAATGAAAGCACCTAAACTCGCTGCTCTCATCCACACTCCATTTTCGGCTACCAAACACAACCGAAAATGCATCCAAACAACTCCTCAACACTACCCAGCCAAGATCCATCAAATCTAAACATCCTTAAACATCAATTAACATCCAAAAAGGATCTAACCACGTCCTTATACCTCCAGCTATAACAGATCATCAAGATCACTCCAAAAACAACCAAAAACACAAGCTAAACTTAGGAAAATCAACCTATTCGGGATTGCATTGATTAAACCTCAATTCCTCATCAATTTAACATTCATTTAACATCAAAAAGACACCTCAAAACACTTCTCAAACAGATCATACGAATTTTACCAAAAATCAACCAAATCTTGCATTTTAAAGCCAAGATCAAGAGTTCAATTGTAAAACCTTTAATAAAACATAAATCAAGGATTGAGAACTTGGAAATTTCAGTAAAGAACTGAGAGTTTAGAGGAGAAGGACGTTCTTACCTCCAAACTTGAGTTTCTCCCTTTTTAGAACCAAAATTCTTGAAGATCCAAATAGCAAATACAAAGGTTTTGTTGAAGAGATGATTAGAGATCAAAAGAGGATTAAAATCTCATGTTTGGATGTCAAAATCAGAGGAAAATGCTCTGGAGAATTGTGTTTGGTTTGAGAGAAAAGATGAGAGAAAAGGAAAATGGAAATTTGGAAAGTTAGTTAGAAAATGCCAAAATATCTTCCCTCCCTTTACTTTTATTTAAAAACCATTAATTAAACCTTTAATATTTTAGAAAAATCTGGAGAAACTCCCATTGGGTAAATAGCTCCTTAAAGATTCAAAGTTTCAATCTTTTTTAAAACAGTCTCACAGTTTTCGAAAATTACATTTTGGTCACTAACCAAAATGTCACACTTCCAAACCTTATTTTGTAAAATTGATTTCACCACACTCTTATATATAATAAAAGAGGATTTTAAGACATTTTTCCATATTTTTAATGCAACCCGAACTAGGCTTTCCTAAATTCACTCTTTTATATTCGAACCGCGAACCCGACCGGTCCGGTCCAAACCCAAAACTTCTAAGCCCAAAATTGGGGCGTTACAACTCTCCCCCCCTTAAGAAATTTCGTCCTCGAAATTTACCTGAAGGAAAGAGATACGGAAATTGCTTCAGCATGTCATCCTTCCGTTCCCACGTGGCTTCCTCAACACCACGATGCTTCCACAACACCTTTACCAACTCAATGGTCTTGCCACGAAGAACTTTACTATCTGAATCTAGAATCCTCACCGGTTCCTCATCATAAGTCAAATCCGGATTCAATTCCACTTCTTCCACAAGCATCACATGTGAAGGATCCGATCTATACTTCCGAAGCATAGAAACATGAAACACATCATGAATCTTTTCCAA
Source organism: Hibiscus tridactylites (assembly GCA_958450335.1). Classification (NCBI taxonomy): domain Eukaryota; kingdom Viridiplantae; phylum Streptophyta; class Magnoliopsida; order Malvales; family Malvaceae; genus Hibiscus; species Hibiscus tridactylites. The sequence continues at coordinate 50,505,928 of OY288279.1, forward strand.
CTCCTGAGGTAACCTCAACTTGTACGCAACAGGACCCACACGCTCAACCACCTCGTATGGTCTAATGTACCGAGGGCTCAACTTACCCTTTCGACCAAACCTCATCACCTTCTTCCAAGGCGAAACCTTCAAAAACACACGGTCACCCACCGCATACTCAATCTCCTTACGCTTCAGATCCGCGTAAGACTTTTGCCGATCAGAAGCTGCCTTCAAGCGCTCACAAATGAGCTTCACCTTCTCGGTGGTTCCTTTCAACAAAGCCGACATCGAAACTAACTTCTGACCCGTTTCAGCCCAACAAAGAGGAGTCCTACACTTCCTCCCGTACAAAGCTTCATAAGGTGCCATTTGCATACTTGCCTGATAACTATTGTTATAAGCAAACTCCACCAAAGGCAAATGCTTCTCCCAAGAGCCCTGAAACTCAATCACGCAGCACCTCAACATATCCTCCAAAACCTGAATAACACGCTCGGACTGACCATCCGACTGAGGATGATAAGATGTACTGAAATTCAACCGTGTACCCAAAGCTTGATACAAACACTGCCAAAAACGCGATGTAAACCTCGGATCCCTATCCGACACAATCGACTTAGGCACACCATGCAGCCGTACAATCTCAGCAATGTACAGCTCTGCAAGCTTATCCAAAGAATACGTAGTATGCACAGGCAAGAAATGCGCACACTTCGTCAGGCGATCCACAATCACCCACACCGAATTCTTCTTCAATGGTGACAAAGGCAAACCAGAAACAAAATCCATGGTAATCCTTTCCCACTTCCATTCAGGAATTCTCAACGGTTGCAACAACCCTGAAGGAACCTGATGCTCAGCCTTAACCCGCTGACACACCATGCACTTACTCACAAACTCAGCAACATCCTTCTTCAAACCCACCCAATAGTACTCATCACGAAGATCACGATACATCTTAGTACTACCTGGGTGCATAGCAAAAGGACTACTATGACCTTCAGTCAGAATAGCACGCCTCAACTCAGCATCATTGGGCACTACTATCCGACTCCCAAAACACAACACTCCATCATCATTAAAACAGAAATCTGAAGGCCTACCTTCCGCAATATCCTGTACATGAGGTACCAAGGAATCATCCAGCAACTGCTTTTCCTTGATCAACTGAACCAAAGATGGTTTCACTTGCAACTCAGCCACAAGACCACCATCACGCGAAATACTCAAACTGGCAAACATAGCCCTCAACTCAACAGCTACCTTCCTACTCAAGGCATCCGCTACAACATTAGCCTTTCCAGGGTGATACTCAATCGTCAAATCATAATCCTTGAGCAACTCCACCCAACGCCGCTGTCTAAGGTTCAACTCCTTTTGAGACATCAGATACTTCAAACTCTTGTGATCCGTGTACACAGTACACTTCTCACCATACAGATAATGTCTCCAGATCTTCAAAGCAAAAACCACCGCAGCCAACTCAATATCATGCGTAGGATAATTGTGCTCATGCACTTTCAACTGCCGTGATGCATAAGCCACCACCTTACCCTCTTGCATCAACACACATCCCAAACCAACATAGGACGCATCACTATACACCACAAACTCTTTCCCTGATTCAGGTTGAACCAAGATAAGAGCTTGTGTCAAAGCTGCCTTAAGCTTCTCAAAAGCCTGCTGTCTCGCTTCCGTCCATTCATACTTAACATCCTTTTGCAACAACTTTGTCAAAGGTGCAGCAATCTTAGAAAACCCATCCACAAACCTTCGGTAGTATCCCGCCAAACCAAGGAAACTACGGACCTTATGAACAGATTTAGGAACCTTCCAATTCATCACCGCTTCAAGCTTCAATCTTCTGAGGATCAACACGAATCCCCTCGGCAGAAACCACATGACCAAGAAACACCACCTCTCTAAGCCAGAACTCACACTTGCTCAGCTTGGCATAAAGCTGATTCTCCAACAAAGCTTGCAACACAATCCTCAAATGCTCTTCATGTTCCTCCTCAGTACGCGAGTACACGAGGATATCATCAATGAACACCACAAGAAATTTGTCCAGGTATTCATGAAATACACGATTCATCATGTCCATGAAAGCAGCAGGAGCATTTGTCAAACCAAACGGCATCACAAGGAACTCATAATTCCCATACCTCGTCCTGAAAGCTGTCTTAGGCACATCCACATCCTTTACCTTCAACTAGTAATACCCTGACCTCAAGTCAATCTTAGAGAACACAGCTGCTCCCCGAAATTGATCAAAGAGATCATCAATTCTCGGCAATGGATACCAATTCTTGATAGTCAACTTGTTCAGCTGACGATAATCAATGCACATTCTCATAGTGCCATCCTTCTTCTTCACAAACAAGACCGGTGCACCCCAAGGCGACACACTCGGCCGAATGAAACCACGATCAAGCAACTCTTGCAACTGCGTCTTCAGCTCTTTTAGCTCCTTAGGTGCCATTCGATAAGGGGTAATGGACACAGGAGTTGTATTTTCATACAGCTCAATCCCAAACTCCACTTAGCGATTAGGAGGTAATCCGGGAAACTCCTCAGGAAACACACCAGGAAACTCTCGCACAGTCCTGATATCTTGCACACGCAACTCCTTAGAGCTAGGATTCATCACAAAAGCTAGATAAGCTTCACATCCTTGCCTCAGCATCCGGCTCGCCTCCAATGTAGACACCACATTGGCAAGAAACTTCACATTCTCACCAACCACAACCACCTCATAATCATCCGCAAGCTTCATCGAAACTCGCTTATTCTCACAATCCACTGCAGCACGATGCTCAACAAGCCAATCTATACCAAGGATTACATCAAAACCATAGAAAGGCAACTCCATAAGATCAACAGGAAAAACATGATCTTGAACAACCACAGGACATCTTCTATAAAGCCTCCGAGTCACAACAGTCTCACCAAAAGAACTAGTGACACGCATACCAACATCCAAAGACTCAACAGACAAACCAAGCAATTCAGCATGCTCACACAATATGTAAGAGTGTGTAGAGCCAGATCAATCAAGGAAAGTAATGACAAGGATTGTAGAGTAAAAGTACCTGCGATCACATCCGCGTCATTCCTCCCCTCTCTCTGAGCAAACACTCTAGCCTGGCCACCACCTTCAGGCTGAATAGCTACAATATGAGCCACATTCCGAACACCATCTTCTCTCCACTGAAAATTACCACGGCCGCGCCCACGACCTCTCTGTGGTACAACAACAACAGGAGCACGCCCTTGGCCACCAGCCAACATAGGACACTCTCTCCTCATGTGATCCGTAGATCCACAGTTCCAGCATGAATTGCCAGCTGCCACAACAGGAGCTTGCACCTCCCTCACAGCTCGAGGACAATCACGTTTCATGTGGCCACGCGATCCACATGTCCAACATGCACTCGGTTCAGCTCTTGCCTTGCCTCCCTGAGCAGGCGCACCACCACCTCGCTTAACTGAGGGCTGATACCTCTGATCACGTCCCCTCTTGTTCCATCCACCACCGGAACTATACTCAGTAGCTCGCTTACTAGCACTTGACCCAGCACTTATAGAAGATAAACCCAAATTCATCTCAATGTCCTTTGCTCGGCCAACCAGCACATCGAAATCATCATACTCGGTAGCCAGCACATACATCTTTACATCCGTCACTAAACCATAACGGGACCTTTCACACCTCTCCCGCTCGTCCGGAACAAGCTCAGGTGCATACTGACTGAGTCGAACAAACTGGACTTCATACTCAGCCACAGACATGCTCCCTTAGGTAAGAGACATGAATTCCCTCTTCTTTTCATCTAGGTACCTCACACCCAGATATCTCCTCTTGAACGCGTTCTGAAAGAACGTCCAAGTTACCTCAGCTTCCGCCATCCCAGCGATAGTGGTTGTCCACCAGGTGTAAGCATCATCTTGCAGCAAGGATACCACACAACCCAGCTTCTGCACATCAGTGCAACTCATTTGACCCAAGATTCTCTTGGTACTTTCCAACCAAGCCTCAGAACTTTCAGCAGACAAACCCCTGAACTCAGTCCCTCCTGGACTACGCAAACGCTCCAAGGGTAGTCTAACTCCAGCATCTCCCTGATGCCCAGCTCCATGAGCTCCAGCTACCGCTGCTTGAAAAGTTCCAACAATAGCTTGAATCAACACCGTCATGTCAGGAACAGCTTGCCCATGACCAACCTCAGGTTCAGCGGCCCCAGCACCAGCTGTAGCTCCAGCTCCTTCACCCCCAGCACCACCACCACCAGGTGGAGGAGGTAAATCCACCGCACTTTCAACATTCTCTTCATTCTCATTCTCATTTTGAGCCGTAGCTCGCACATTACTTCTCAACTCTCTATGAGGTGCCATACTCTAACAATGCAATCACAATGCAAATAAACAAGGTTAGGCCCAGCAAGGTAAGAAATCCAAGTACTCAAGCTCATTTCCAATTAAAAACAACATCATTTCATTAGCTTTGATTTGGCAATGGGTACCCTCAACATGCTTCACCACAGCATACACCACAATTGCAATATATTCACAAACCACTCAACATGCTTTCACTCAACAAGCATACAAAGCATACATACTTTAAACATTCACATAATCATTCCCAATTATTCAAGAACTCAGCTCTGATACCACCAAATGTAACCCCCTTAACCCGGCCCAGACGGTTGAACCGGATTAAGAAGTTTACACGGGGAAAACCAAAGTCAACCCGAAAGTCAACCTTGATTAACGACCCTTTTTTTTCTTTTTAAACTTGTCTAAATGCATATTATCCTTAGACATGATAATACAATCAGCATACTCAAAGATCATAACCATCAGAGAACATTCAGGGACCCAATTGCACAAATTAAAACTTTAGGGACCAAATTGTAAATTCTGAAAATTATAAGGACTTAACCCACTTCTGAGTTACCATTATGAAATTAGTCATATTTCATGCTTCTCTGTCAAATTTCAACTCAAACGGACATCTCAAACTCATTCAATTGCATAAACAACATAGGACCAAAACGCAAAGGTTTCAAAACATTTAACCAACAATTTCAGTGCCCAACGGTCGAGTGTTTCGGAACAGGGAGGACCCGTTCCGAAACGCGGGACCGTTCCGAAACTGGTACCGAAACAGGGCCTGGCAGAGGCCAAACCGTTCCGGAACGTTTCCTCCCGTTTCGGAACGCCTAGGCCATTTCAGGCCCTGTTCCGAAACGGTAGCACCCGTTCCGATACGGCCTGCCCAGATTGCAGAAAATTAGCTGGTTTAACACTTAATTGACCTATCAAACATGCTCCAAATGCAACCAAACTGTACCAGCAAGTCATTCAGCATACAAGGAACATAATTGCATCAACCAAACATCAACATGGCATCAATCATGAAAATCCCCAATTCAATAGGCATGCTTCCTACTTAGAAAACCATTCAAGCATCAAAAAACCAAACCAACCACATAAAGGCTTTTTACATGTTCCAACATCAACATCAACATAAAACCAACTTAAGGAGTCCAAAACATCTCCTAAAACAACAACATAGGTTTCCCATTGCCAAATGCCAAAAGCTAATAGTGTTTAAGAAACCTTCACCATACTTGAGCTTAGTTCACCACTTGGATTCTTCACCACCTTGCTGCCCTCAATGCACTTTAATGCTCTGCATTATTGGTTTAAGAAAAGAGAGAGCGTAAGCAAATAGCTTAGTGAGGAATGCTCATTTAAAACCACACAATAATGCATTTATAAAACACATTTATAAACCTTAGCTCAAACATCTTTTGTACATGCACATAAGCATTTTAAAACAAGCAATTCATGCTTCAATCATTAACATGTCATATTGGCAACAAGTGATAATCATAACCTTTTCAAAATACGATCAACATAAGACTCACACATGGACTTTTAAACACCATTGTGATCTTATAATTCACAAGGACCACACAAGGACTTTTAACCACCTTTGTGTCCTTAACAAGAATCACCTATGGACTTTTAACCACCATAGTGTTCTTCAATATACAAGGCTCACTCAAGGACTTTTAACCACCTTAGTGACCTTAACAAGAATCACTCATGGACTTTTAACCACCATGAAGTTCTTAGAATCCACAAGGCTCACACAAGGACTTTTAACCACCTTTGTGACCTTACAAGGCTCACCTAAGGACTTTTAACCACCTTAGTGACCTTAACAAGAATCAACCATGGACTTTTAACCACCATGTTGTTCTTAAACAAGAACCACCTATGGACTTTTAACCACCATAGGGTTCTTAACCTTTTTCAAAACATCACTTGCCAATATGCATTATTTATCAACAATATTCCACTGTTTTAAAGCATTTAACAAAGCCATTAATCATCATGCACCATTATGCATCAAAACCACATTTAATCAAATGTTCAAAACAAGGATCTCTTACCTTGAGCATCCTTCAACACATGGCTTATAAAATCAGCAATAATCATGCTTAAATATGCTTTCAAAACAGAATTTAAAACATGCAAACTATCACATTGCACCCAACCATCTCATGGTTCATCAACAAGAGAGTTTTTCTGAAAACTTACTCTTGAGCTTAGCAAAGTTGTTTAGACTTAAACTAAGCTCCCAAACCTTCAAAACATTGGTTTCAAAGCTGAAAACCAAAATCCACTCACCGATTCCGTTTCGCCACTTGCCGAAACACCAATCAAGCTTCCGGATCACCACCACAAGGATCCAAAGATGACTCCCCTGTTTTAATCATATCAAAGCAGAGGATTAATGCATCATCATGCATTAATATCTTCAATGAAAGCACCTAAACTCGCTGCTCTCATCCACACTCCATTTTCGGCTACCAAACACAACCGAAAATGCATCCAAACAACTCCTCAACACTACCCAGCCAAGATTCATCAAATCTAAACATCCTTAAACATCAATTAACATCAAAAAAGGATCTAACCACGTCCTTATACCTCCAGCTATAACAGATCATCAAGATCACTCCAAAAACAACAAAAAACACAAGCTAAACTTAGGAAAATCAACCTATTCGGGATTGCATTGATTAAACCTCAATTCCTCATCAATTTAACATTCATTTAACATCAAAAAGACACCTCAAAACACTGCTCAAACAGATCATACGAGTTTTACCAAAAATCAACCAAATCTTGCATTTTAAAGCCAAGATCAAGACTTCAATTGTAAAACCTTTAATAAAACATAAATCAAGGATTGAGAACTTGGGAATTTCAGTAAAGAACTGAGAGTTTAGAGGAGAAGGACGTTCTTACCTCCAAACTTGAGTTTCTCCCTTTTTAGAACCAAAATTCTTGAAGATCCAAATAGCAAATACAAAGGTTTTGTTGAAGAGATGATTAGAGATCAAAAGAGGATTAAAATCTCATGTTCGGATGTCAAAATCAGAGGAAAATGCTCTGGAGAATTGTGTTTGGTTTGAGAGAAAAGATGAGAGAAAAGGAAAATGGAAATTTGGAAAGTTAGTTAGAAAATGCCAAAATATCTTCCCTCCCTTTACTTTTATTTAAAAACCATTAATTAAACCTTTAATATTTTAGAAAAATCTGGAGAAACTCCCATTGGGTAAATAGCTCCTTAAAGATTCAAAGTTTCAATCCTTTTTAAAACAATCTCACAGTTTTCGAAAATTACATTTTGGTCACTAACCAAAATGTCACTCTTCCAAACCTTATTTTGTAAAATTGATTTCACCACACTCTTATATATAATAAAAGAGGATTTTAAGACATTTTTCCATATTTTTAATGCAACCCGAACTAGGCTTTCCTAAATTCACTCTTTTATATTCGAACCGCGAACCCGACCGGTCTGGTCCAAACCCAAAACTTCTAAGCCCAAAATTGGGGCGTTACAACCAGGGCCTTCCAGAATCAGGATGTAACACCAAATTTCAGTCAAGGATGATATAACGATAAACCATGCCACATTTTCATGTAAGAGGTCTTTCTTTAAGTCAAAGCATAATCGAGGTTTTATACGAATATCACTTACCTTCAACGAAATTTTCAAAAAATTGCTTCCTTCATGTATTACAGAATCACCATAGAACTTACACTTTCGCCACGTTCACAAACACATTTCTTTTAAATTAATACTATAGTTAAACTTTTATAAATTAATACTCTTTAAATTAATAAACTCTATTAAATAATAAATTTCTCCGGTCCCGCCTATGACCAATGTAAAAAATCATCAAATTCGATAAGATAATAATATAATAATTTTTTGGAGATCCTCTTTATAAATATAAAGGTCCCATCAAAACTATAAATTAATAGCCATAAATATTACAATTACTACTTTGGTAACTTGCTAAAATTTGAATTCATAAATTTATGAATACAATATTAAATTGAAACAATGAATTATTAAGTATATGCATTAGTCTAGTTAGATATAAATAATTTGATACATGGATATATTTAATAACATATACACGAATCTACTTATTTTTAATTAATTGGAAAATTATGTACAATTTACAATTTATTTGCACACAATATCTTTATTAAAGTTATACATATTTGCTGAATTGAGAAATTTTCTTTTAATTAATAAATTATTAATTTATCGATATATTAATATCTCTCTAAATTAATAAAATTTCATGGTCCCAAGGGTATTAATTTATAGAGGTGTTACTATACTTTTATCAAACTTCCGTCAGGATATCTCAAACATAATCATCATCACCGGATAGCATTACGTGAAATCTTATATCTATTACCTAACATGATCAAACATTTATTCTCAATCTATTTTTGATTCTTCAATTTCACATGCATGAACCATCTTAAATTCTTTATCCAGATTCTAATCTATCAATTTAATCCAAAACACAGACGAACGATATAGACATTTCTTCCTCGTACATGTCGATCTATGGAAAGCCGAATGCTTAGATTCACTTAATTCAAAAAAAGGGGATCGACACACGTTAGAATTTCAAATAAAAGAATTGCTAAACCATTTAAAATCGTAGATCAAGTTTTGAATTAAAATACAATTTCAGAAAACATTCGGATAATGAAACAAAACTACGATAAAAGTTGTTAATTCAAGTTTCATACTCGAATATAAATCAAAACGTGACATACATGTCCCCTAATTACACATGTGTCGTACTCCGCAAGCAATGCCAAAGAAACTCCCATACCAACGTTGATAGCTACAACATGGTCGATCTTTTAACCTATGATGGTAAAAACAACGTGAGCTTCAGAAAGCTCAGTAATACAAACTACCAGGAGATGCTAAAAGCACAAGTAGGTATATAGCAAGCTTTACATTGTCATGAAGAACTGGGCAATGATAAGCTCGAATTATGATTCGATAATTCAGTGAAGCATTGTATTAGAAGGTAACATAGTTGTTCTTTATTTGATCACTCGAACCTTGAGAGATAAGTCTAAAGCCGGAGATTGAAAAGAGATTTAGATTTCAGAAGTTGGGTTAAGGAGTTCAGAATGGTTCATTAAGTGCAAATTGTAAGTTTACTGAGAGTTCAACTTTGATACATTAATTTAGTAGGGTATGTTTCAAAAGAATTCAGAAAGTTTTATTAATTTACTTAACTACTCTCCAACCATACGGCAATATGCAGAAACCCAAAATAGTATCCAAAAAGACTTACCTTAGGCCCGTCGTGCGTAAGAGCTTACAAAAAAAGCTTACCCTAGGCCCATTGGGCATAGAAGCTTACAGAAAGGCTTACCCTAGGCTCATTGAGCGTAGGAGCTTAGATCTAGAAGGGCTTACCAGTGTTGAGCCTATAGATCTTCAGTCATATCCCATATAATATACCCATATGTTTTCAGTTTATATTTAAAAGATAATATTACAGGAAATAGATATCAAATCTATTTTTATACCAGAAGACAGATGTCAAGTTTATTATATTATCATTTCGTATTCAATGTCATAAATCATATATATTTTTCATATCAGAGGTCAGAAACTAGGGAAATGCTTTCCTTTCGTATAACATTGTCATACTTTTAAATTTTAAGCATATGGTCTTGGTTTAGAACGGAATGTATTTACAGATACATGGTACGCACTTTATGACCCAATTCATTTCTCAGAGGTACTTGATAGATATCAGAAAGATGAAATTTGATAATTTTGGGTTGATTTCAGAATGAGGTCCCTACGAATAGGGGAGTTCGATAAGACGAATTGAATCAACATCGGAAGTTGATGCATCAGAATCATAAGGATTTTAGATATATCGTGAGCAAAATTAAATGTTCCAGCCTATAAGCGAATTAAGGTCATTTTGACCTTTGGGGGTAATCTGGTAATTTGAACCAACAAGGTATAAACGATGATGTACAGAATTTAGGAATTCTAGTTGCTCATCAAGTTTTTGAGTCCATTTGAACTAATCGAAATCCATTAACACAGTGTTTAATATCTCATCGGATAGGTATACTTCAACCATTCATTTCTCAGAACTGACTATAGAGCATAACAACATTTGTTCGCCTTCACCAATCGTCCACTAAATTTATCACCAGAAATAAAGCATATATTCGAGCGATATTTTCTAAGTATTCAAATATGTGCATTGTATCTGAACTCATTCCAAAAAATTGAATATGCTTTAAGAGAACAGATCCCTCTCACTATTAACTATGTACTTTCTCCAAATAAATTGCACGTGCATTCACACGAAATTCTCCCACTATCATCATAGTATCTGAATCGACAAACTGACACTGGTCGTATTTTACCACTTTTGGAGCCATTACATTTGTTTGTCTTCGTTGAGATTTCTAATTCCATGTCTTAGAAGTATTCTCCAACATTCTAGTATTCGAGGGTATTTCAGACATTATGATGCTCGAAAATGTTTCAATTATTCAGAGTTTCTCGGTTCTTCCATCTATTCACTCGTTTCAGACCTTGAGGATAGATCTCATATGTCGGTCGAATGGCAATTAATGCTTGAAGAAAATATTAGTCTTTAGGGTCATTGAGACCTATTTCAGCCTTATCAGTATATTCAATCCTTTTTAGTCTTTTCAATCAATTCAATCTTTTTCGCCCCATTGCTCAATTCATACATACGAATATTTTTCCATAAATTTATCTTCGTCGAATTATTCAAAATTCTTACAACTCAAGTACTTTTCAATCTCGAGGGTTTAAGTCTTGTTACCGTGAAATTTCAGTAGTCTGAGGTTTTCAAGTGTATCAGATGTCTTATCGGATCCAGTATAGCTATATAAGTTGTTTTTATAGATAGGGATATTTTCGTCATTCGTCAATCGAATTTTTGACATTTCTTTTTAATCAAAAGGATAATCAAACTTAAAGGTTAACTGACTCATTAATCGTGCACTGAACTCGGAAGTTCTTTCGATTTATCAAACCTCTTATTCGAATATTTGTCTTGGCTATTATTATTTTTATCTCATAATTGATCGACATAGGCGGAAATAATCACATGCTCAAACATGGTCGTGCAAACATTAACCGAATAGCAACATGTTACAAAAGCATGTAGAAGGTAGTAATGGATTACCTTGGCTCCAAGCTACATCGGTCGATCCGTGAACGACGTTCGAATACTCTTGAACCCAGATTTTACGTCCCTCAACAATTCGTATTCAAAGAACTGTGATTACCTTCAATTACATAAATTTACATTTTAGTCCTTATTCACAGTACCTTTAACTAGATAATTAGATACATATACAAATTCGGGTTCAAGGTTAGATTCGGAGGCTTTCGAGTCAGAATTTTGCGAAACAAGCTTCAAAAATGGACTTAGGGCGTCGAAAACATAAAATAGGAGTTTTCAGAAAATTTTGACTTTTTGGTCAACGATCAACGGGGTCAGAGTCAACGCTGACGTCACTAGTCAATTGGTAAGGGTCAACTAAGTTGACTCATGCTAACTCGGACGAGTTGACTCGGCTAACTCGTACGAGTTGACTTGGCTGACTCGGAGGAGTTGACTCGACTGACTCGGACGAGTTGACTCGACTAACTCGGACGAGTTGACTCGGCTAACTCGTACGAGTTGACTTGGCTGACTCGGACGAGTTGACTCGACTGACTCGGACGAGTTGACTCGACTAACTCAGACGAGTTAACTCGGTTGACTCGGACGAGTTAACTCAGGTTGACTCAGCAGACGAGTTGGGCTCGGATATGGGTCAGACTCGGGTTTGGGCTCAGGTTCGGACCGAGTTAACAAATGAGCTTGGCCTAAAGGTGATTGGTCCAGCCTCTTGGGCCAACACCTGAATCGACCCAGTTACCCAAGGATCAACCTTGCCGGCCGGTCACCGGAATTGCTCGCGAGAAGCTCTATTTGCACCGATCTTACCAAAAAAATGAGAGTTGATCAACACGACTATAACCCACTCACCAGAATCACAAAACAAGCCGAAAATTACCCAAAACAACTCACGATAACCAGAAAAGACGATGCTTTGATGAGAGTCTTCCCAACTTCAGAGTAGTAGCCTATCAGATGAGTTTTACTCGCCGTGCTTCAGAGAACATAGATTCGTCGGCCTTGCCTCGAACGGACGACGAGGCGACCGAGAAAATGAGGACCAAACGGTGGTTTATGGGGGTTTCCTCAACGAGACTTCGGCCCTATCTCAACGACAGACGATGACACAGACGTGCGCGTGACCAGCGGCTGGGGGTTCGGAGCAAGACGGCGCGTACGCCGGTGGCGACGGTGTCACGCACGATGGAGCGGTGAGGGAAGGACGACGATGGGTAGATGAGGGGTTGGTAGGAGTGTTTCGGAGAGGGTTCTGGAAAGGGAAATCGAGTATTAATTTTTTGGGTAGAGAAGGGGCATATCAGACTGTTAATTATTCTTGAAGCAACAAATTATAGTTCAAAAGGAAACTGGGGAACCTCAAACACTAAGAGCTATTTAGCTTAGATGGCTGGGTCACGGCTTGGCTACCATTAGGTTGTCAGTTCAATTCCCACAACCAACAATTCTCTTTCTTTTTTTAATGTTACATTTTTTAAATTGTCAATTCACCCCATCTTGGCCATCTTGCATTGATTGTTCATCTCATAAAAAAAATTAAACAATGGAAAAGACAATTTTGAAAATTTTGATGCAAAAAGTGATGAAGTTATTTTTTCTAGGTTACTCTTTAAACTCTAAAGCCTATCAAGTATTTAACTAAAGAACTTTAGTGGTTGAAGAGTCAATCCATGTTATTTTCGATGATAACCCCCTTCCGAGGAAGGATACTTGTGTTGATGATGATGATGTAGGAATTTTTGGAAGCCAATAATGGTGAAAGACAATCATCAAAGGTAGAAGAAGTTCCACCAAAAGAACTACAAGAACCACCTCTAGAAGCCTTGAAAGACATGTCTCTAGAGGAAAGGGTTGTCATACAAGGGAGTTCAAGTACGTCATAGGTGGTGAGATTTTGGGCGATCCATCCAAATGGGTAACCACTAGATCCTCTCTTAGAAATACATGTAATTATGTTGCATTTATCTCATGCATTGAGCCTAAAAATATCAAAGAAGCATTAAATGATGATTATTAGATATTTGCCATGCAAGAAGAGTTAAATCAATTTGAGAGGAGTAAAGTTTGGACATTAGTTGATAGGCCTAGTAATAAATCTACTATATGTACTAAATGGGTTTTTAGAAACAAAATAGATGAGAGCGGTAACATAGTGAGAAACAATGCTAGACTTGTTGCTCAAGGTTACACTCAAGAAGAAGGAATTAATTTTGATGAAACCTATGCACCCTTAGCTAGAATGGAAGCTATTAGGATGTTGCTTGCATTTTCATGTTATTATGAATTCAAGCGTTTTTAAATGGATGTTAAAAGTGCTTTTCTAAATGTTTTATAAACGAAGAAGTGTAAGTAGAACAACCACTCGGTTTTTGAAGATTTGAAATATCCAAACCATGTTTTTAAACTTTCAAAAGCTTTATATGGTTTGAAACAAACTCTTAGATCTTGGTATGAAAGGTTGTTAAATTTTCTAATTGAAAAAGGTTTTGACAAAGGGAAGGTTGATACTACACTTTTTATAAAAAGGAAAGGAAAGGGTATTTTAGTAGTTCAAATTTATGTTGATGATATTATTTTTGGTTCTACTAATGAATCTCTTTGCCAAGATTTTGCTAAGCTAATGCAAGGTGAATTTGAAATGAGCATGATGGGGGAGCTCTCATTCTTTTTGGGAATCCAAATCAAACAAAGAAAGAATGTCATCTTCATCAATCAAGCAAAGTACATCAAAGAAATGTTCAAGAAGTTTGGCTTGGAGAATATGAAACCTCAAGCCACACCTATGAGATCTTCTACAAAGCTTGACAAAGATGAAGGAGGTAAATGTGTTGATCTTAAGCTTTATAGATCTATGATAGGATCTTTGCTTTATCTTACCGCAAGTAGATCAGATATCATGTTTAGTATTTGCTTGTGTGCTAAATTTCAAGCTAGTCCTAAAGAATCAAATCTACAAGCCTTTAAGAGAATCTTTAGATACCTTAGAGACACCCCTTGCTTAGGTCTTTGGTATCCTAGAGAACCATCCTTTAGTTTGCATGCTTATTCGGATGCGGATTATGGAGGTTGTAAGATAGATAGAAAGAGTACCTCCGATACTTGTCAATTCCTAGGTAATATATTTATCTCGTGGTTTTCTAAGAAGCAAAATAGTGCAGCACTATCTACCACCGAGGCGGAATATATTTCATATGGTAGTCGTTGTGCTCAAGTCTTTTGGATGGAGCAACAACTCTTAGATTATGGAATCGATGTAGGTATCATCCCCTTAAAGTATGACAATACTATTGTTAATTGTCTCACTAAGAATCCCATCCAACATTCTAGAACCAATCATATAGAGATAAAATATCATTTCATTAGAGATCATGTCTTGAAAAATGATTTTGTTCTAGAGTATGTAGACACCTTAAGCCAATTAGCGAATATCCTTACCAAACATTTAGATAAAGAGTGTTTTTGGACTCTTAGGAGAGAGTTAGGGCTTAATAGCCTTTCTTGAACCTTAGAGCCTTGTTTTGTGCTTAAATCTTGCTTGAATTTGGTTGATATTCATGTTTATGTGATTTTCTTCTATATGCATCTATTCATGTTGTTAGGGGAGTATGTATCTGTTTTTGTCCATTCATGATGATCTCATATCATAATCATGCATATCGATTCGAGTCAAATCAAATTTTTGGGTCCCTTGCAGCCAAAGCAGTCAAATTTGGTCGGGGGTATCGATACGAGGTTTAGTGTATCGATACGGTTATCAGGGGCAACGTTTTCGGTGCACCTTGGCCTGTAGCGGTACATGTCGAGGATCGGTACGGGTAATTCTGTACTGGTACGCAGTTTCAGTACGCAACTTCTGTGTATCAGTACGCGTGTCCACTGGAGCTTTAAATGAAGGTTTTCCTAATTTAAACCAAACATACCTTTTTTCCTAATAACCCTAGTCAGTTTCCCCTATAAAAACCCTCTTAATCCCTTGATTTTTCATTAAAATTCTTCAAATCTTTTGGGGCATTTACTCTAAACATCAAACTCAAGCTTTGATCATTAAGCTTTGTGCACGACATCTCTTCCTTCATCCATACTCAAGGTAAAAACTTTATTTTCTTTTTATTTCAATTTCTTTAATATTTGTATAGCTTTTATGTATGAAATTTATATATTTTGGATCTATATATCCTTGTTTTCAAAGATTTTACAAATTCTTTTTCAAAACTGAATTTTTTTGTTCGAATATAAAATTACACTCATATATATTTTATTTTCCAAATTTGAAGTTTTTAAGTTCCAAAATTTTATTTTATACTTGTATATGTTTTTAAACTATACAATATAGATTTTTATACTACTGTAAGACCCGAATCCTGTTCGAGTACCCACATATATTATATGTCACTATAAGTAAAACCATAAATAAACCCAATAATAATAATAATAATAGTCCATATATAATATGAAAGTTCATTTTACATATAATAAGTGTCCATAAATACCCAAAACCCTTACTTAAAACCAAAAGCCGAATTTAAAACCCAAACTCTCATTACATTTGCTTTTACCGCCCATTTTCATACCAAACAAACACATAATCTGAAAAAGTCCCTTTTCCCGCTTAAATTTAAATATGAAAGGACACGTGGTAGTGTTTTATTAGCCCGAAGGAGTTCACATGGATCATGTGTAACACCCCAAATTTCCCCTAATTCAAAAAATCCCTAAAGTGAAAATTCCTAAATCAGAAACCCTAATAATTTGGGGAATTTTAATTTATAACCTTATTAGGTTAAGGGGTTAAATTGGGAGAAATCAGAATTGTGGGTTATTTTGGAAATTTTAGTGATCAAAGTGAATTAAGGGAAAGTTTTGAGCCAAGTTCGTGAACCTTAGAAAGAGCAAGGTTGTGCCTCGTTATTTTCCCTTTTCCTTGGGTATTTAAACCCCAATTTTTAGAGTTGAGTATCCCTTCGACCCCATTATTTAGATCAACAGCCGCATATCTCTCTCGCTAACTCGGATATCACGTCTCCCTCGCCCAAATTCTCTAGAAAATAAACCCATCTCCCTTGTGTTTCCGATGAGGCTCCGGTGAGCCTTTCCACGGTCCGTCTCTCACGTCGTCACCTCTATTCAAATTTTCCCTCGGCGTTCAACCAAGACCACCCTTTGGTTCACCATTGTTTCTCGCCGTTTTGATTGGAATATGTGAAGAACTGCTCAATTCTCCCTTGCGCCATAGTTCACCATCATGTCCCCATCGTTCTAGTTCTATTGTCGTCCATTGTTTGAGAGATCGAAGAGCTTTTTGTTTGAAAGCCTTGTTGTTCGTTTTCCCTCGCATCGCCGCTTGTTTCGTCGTCCTCCCCGTTGTCCTTGTCGAATCTAAGTGTGGGTAAGTCTTGAACCCATGATTTTTGGCTTTAAATCAGTAATTTTGAGTTGTGAGTTGTGGTTTAATTTTGGGCTTCGTTCGTGTTGTGGCCGTAAATGACCATTATGGTCATTGTTTTGTGTTTTTAGCGAGTGTCGCCGATGAGCCATCGCCTCAGGTGACTAGTAAATTCGTGTCGCCTCCGCTGCGTTGTTGAGCCGTCGTCGTTCATCACCTTCGTCGCCCTTGGCTTTCATTGCTACCACTATTGGAGCCGTCAATAAGCTGTGTTGTCCGTGCCGTCTTCGTCGAGTCTTTCCGCCTTGTTTGGTCACGTCGCCATCATGTTTTTCACCGCCGCTGCCGTTTGGGTTATGAAACCCTAGTTTCAGATTGAGGTAAAAATGGTATGATGTTGGGCCAACATTTTTGGGTTGCTGGGAGCCCAAACCTTTTTGGTTCAGATTGAGCTTGAATGAGCCCATGTGTTATGACAAATTTTTGAATCCCAACTGTGTGAGCCATGATCCAATTTGAATATTGAACCAGACCAACCAGTAGAACGGAACCGAACTGGCAAAACCAAACACATTAGTTGAACCACGTTTGACTCGAACCAATTTGATCTTGACCCATTGACCAAACCAGTGTATAGTTGACTGTTTGACTAACCTTTGACCGTGTGACATCAGCATTGACTTGGCTATGACGTTAGCTTTGGCCTTTGACCAGTTTGACTGTTGACTAGTCTAGTCAACATTGACTTTGACTTTTAGTTGACTTTGACTTTCAGTTAACTTTGACTTTGATCATGGTTAACTTTGACCGTTGATCAAGAGTTGACTTTTTCAAACAACCTTCACCATAACTTTTTTCAACGTCATGAGTCCGAATTCACCGTATGTTTGTCAAATTTGAACCTGAATGCTCCGTTTTACTATTTACTGGTTTGATCCGAGCTATTCTCGTGTTCAGGTATCGACTTCGAGGCCGTCGTGTTATCACCTCCACCTGTTTAGATCGGATGTGTACGTTCTTTGGGGTCTTTGCGTGAGTATTCATTTAGATTAGTATTATGTTTTATAGTTGGTGGCATAATGATAATGTTAGTTCTGATGTAGAGTTATCATCG
Organism: Hibiscus tridactylites; assembly: GCA_958450335.1. Lineage (NCBI taxonomy): Eukaryota > Viridiplantae > Streptophyta > Magnoliopsida > Malvales > Malvaceae > Hibiscus > Hibiscus tridactylites. Next base: position 50,524,010 of record OY288279.1, read on the forward strand.
TAGGATTTGATTCAGCTAAACTTGAGCATGATTCATATTTTTCTTGATATTGAGCTTCTACTCGCTAAAGGTCTGTCTCTTCTTGTGCTAGAAACTTTTGTTTTCTTTGGTGCTATGAATAAATGTTTCTACACATTTTGTGTGCATTATTATGTTGTGATTGATGAAAGTTTTCTAACATCATGCATAACATGCCATACTGTGATTTAAATGAAAAATCAGATTTACAAAATGATGAGATATCAGATTTCCAAAATTATGAAACTTCAGATTTATCAGATTGTGAAACATCAGATTTATAATTATGCAACTTGAATTTTTTAACAATTCAAGTTTTGGATGAGACTCGGATTTTAAAATCAGCATCATATCATTGTGTGTACATGGATTGGGATTTGTTCGGGGAACTTTAGTGGTTTCACCCTTCATACTGAATTCCACTTTGGATCAGTTGTTCTACCCTTCGGGCTAAGTTCTACTTCGGATGGCGACGATGGAGAGAGTAGGTTCTGGGGAACCTTACTCTTTAGGTATTGTATTAGAGTTTAAGAATCGAGTCTTCATGAGCATCAGACATCATATCATCATGATTCAGTTTTGTTGTGTTTTCAGAAAAGACTTTATCGAAAAATAAAAATAATATCTTGCTTTGTAAATTGCTTGCACATTAGAGACACACTAAGCTCTTTAGCTTACACCTCATAGTCTTCCCTTTTCAGATATACTCAGACTCTTAGGCGACTTGGTACTTGGAGCATCTTGCATTTTATTCAGATATTTTTATCATTCAGTATGAACTCTTTTCCAAATATTTTGAACTATTGTTTTGACATTATTTTTGGAATATTTATGTAATTCGGACATTTGGACTATTTATAATTTGGAATTATTTTATAGCATGCACTTTCAATAATTTAGTTAAGTTATCAGAATATTTTTTAACACTAAGTTATATAATTAATAAAGTATTTATGAGAAATGATATTTTACTATTTTTACCCTAATAATGTTTCTTGAGGGTCAAGTTTTTAATCACGACTTTCTAGATTCAACCCATTTCTTATGGGTCGAATTTAGGGCTTTACATCATGGTTTTCTTTCTCATTAGTTGGATCCAGCTGACCCGGCTGATGTCACCATTTATGTCATCTTCCACCCATTATAAATTGTATGAGAGAGAAATGTTAAATTATTAACTACTAACCCCATTTGATAATAATAACTAACTAATAATAATAAATATAATATAATAAATAGGAGAGATAAACCTTACCTTGGTAGCTGAAACGCTGCGAAAGCTAAGGAGATGTCGGGAGCACGACCGGGGCAGCCGATTTCATCGGGAAATCATCAGACGCCACGAAGAACGCCTAAAACCCCCAGAGCCACCGTAGCAGGAGGTATTAATCTTTTCATCTTTTTTAATCCTGCAAAAATAAAGCGATGTTAGTTCAAATTTAAAAAACAGAAAAAGGAAAATATAAGGGCGGTCAGTGTTCTTATCTGCGACGATCGGAGTGGTTTTAGTCCACGCCAGAGTTGAAAATGAAAGGTTTTGTGCTCGGGTAGCTTAGATTTGGGGAAGTTTGGGTGTTTTTGATGAAATACGTTAGTTTTTATGGTTTAGGATTGAATCTTGAGAAATTTTGGAATTTCGACCGGCGGCCGACAAACAATCAAGATTGATCGGAGCACAACGGTTGTTGATCTATGGGCAAAGATGGTGGCGATCGTACGCCAGACTTTTCATGTTCTTCATAGAAATGAAGAACACATGAAAAAAAGGGTGGGTTTTGATCTTAGATTCTGGAAAAATCTGGAAATGAAGTGTTTGTATCAGAGGATTTTAGAGAGATGAAGACTTAGAGAGAGGGTGAAAATGAAAAAAAATGAGAAAATGGGAATAATGGGTTATGGGGAAGCCTTTAAATAGGCATGTCGCTTGGGCCTGCAGGCCCGTCAATCCTCGGTGGAGCCTGCGCCCTACTCTCTCATTCTTTGTAATCCAGCTCTTCGATTTAATGAAATTTCAATTTGGCCCTTCATTGTTTGATTTAATTTTTAATATGTTTCAATTTGGTCCTTTTAGTTCTAATTAAATGCATATATGTTTGATGCATGTTTTAAAATTATGCATATAAGATTGTATGTTAGACAATTTAATCACCTAGACTCTTAATTGTTTAGAGCCTTAGACTTTAAATTCTTTAATTAGGATTCATAATTAATTAAGTGAGATAATTGTAGTAAGTTAATGTATATTGAGTAGGAAACTTTGGAGTTCGAATTTGGGTGATGCCATCTTAATGAGGTGTTGTCCAACAATGAATTTTAAGTGGAATACTTAGTACTCATTAGAATCCTAGATATTAATAAATAACCTAGTTAACTAATTAGAGCTTTAATTAGGATTGTTACTTTAAATAATTAATTAATTAGTGAATATTATTAGAAATTTAGGGGTTTTGATAGGGATGGTGCTCTTGCAATTGGTGCTATCTCATAAAAGCCTTTAAATGTAATAATATTCGTAGTCTAAACAATTTAATTAATTAGAGCCTATTTAAGTTAGAACTTAAAATAGACAAGAGAATAATAAATCATGCATTTAAACATTTTATGCTGGAAATATATTTTTTGAATATGAATGAGGTGCCTCCTACTTAAAAAGATGCTTTTAATCTCATATTCGGATAAAAAGTATATTTCCTTATAAAAGGAATATCTCAATTTGGAATTTAAATCCAGTTAACAATTAAGGGTTAAATTAAATTCAAAATCATATTTTTTAAATGCCAAAATACCATGTAAAGTTAAAAGGTACCGATAACGGGCGTTTGTGGTGGTGCTAACCCTTCCCCACACGTAACCAACTCCCAAACTCAAATTTTAAGAAAATGAATCTCTGGTTATTTTTATGGTGTCCGGTCTACAAAAGTGATCGGTAACGACTCCAAAATGTTTTTAAAATTAATAAAATGACAAATCCAATTTTAAAGATTATTTAATCGTAAACTTAAAGGAAAACCTAATTTTTCAAAATTAAATTAATTAAAAGGCAAAATCCTAATTTTCAAAGATTAGTCGTCGAGCTATTTCACACCGGTTCAAAAATAGTTTCGACAACTTGGCGACTCTACTGGGAAACAATTCGAGAGTCAGGCCTAATTAATTTTACGTGGTATTTGGGCATTTAAGAATGGTAATTTGAATTTAAATTTTTCAATAATTATTGGTTGGTGTTTTAGAAAGAATGAATATAACTTTTTCTTTGTGTGGTATAAATTGTCATTCATGCATAAGCCTTCTACCTGGGCTTTCTCATTTAAGTGAGAGCAAGTCATGATCCTACGTGAGGTATCCATCTACGTGATCGTAATTTTATCTTTCTTCTGGTATACCAACCTTATACACCGTGAGATTACGCATCCGCTATAAGGGGACGTATAATCCCGAATCAATGTCTTGCTGTCACAATAGACAGTAACGACAATTCGGGTACCCCGAGTCTAGAACAAAAACCACATGTTGTAATCTAGAAGCCTACCCCACTAGAGCCAGACAGGGACCTAGGACAGGGTGTTGCTGGTTTAAATACGCTTCTCTGGTTATTCTCTCTGCTCAATATAACATGTCTTTCTATATCAATTTAATTTAATTTGATTTTTGATATTATTTCACAACAATGACACAATTTTGGTTTTTATTTTCTTTGTTGTTTTTCTATATGACATCATATTGCATTTTAAAAAAGGGGTATTGATTCAAGGATTAGTCAATTAGGCAGTGTTCATAATAGTCGATAGGTCTGATAAACAAGGAGAAGACAATATGCTGATGTGGACCTAGTTAGAGAAACTCTAGTACAAAAAGAAGGACGCTATCCATGGGAATCGAATCGTGATGCAAGTAGTTACAAAAGGTTGTATGAAGACACTAAGAGAGCAACGAGGAAGAAGATTCAAGAATTAATGGATTCAAACAGCTGAACCAAACAAAAATTAGAGGAGGAGCAAGCTTTTCATCTCAAGTTTCACAAATGAAGAAAATTCTTGAAAGAGAAATATAATAAGGGAAAAGTTGATCTCATGCAAGAAAATAAAGAGCTAAAAAAAGAAAGTGTCAGAATCGAAAGGCGTCCTACAAAATTTGAAAGACCAACTTGTAAGTTTTGAAGGGGCACTAGAAATGAAGGACAATATAATGAAAGGCATGCTTGAGGTAGCCACCTAGACTATTCAAAGGCAAAATCATGAAATGAGCAACTTTAGAAACCAAGCACTGTCTCGGAGGCTGAACAAAGTGATTAATCTGGGAACAATGGATAGATGCTTTATGTAATCAGATTATCTATTTCTTGTATTCGACCTTTTGGCTAATGAATGTTTCTCTAAAGACTAGTTATTGAAGTCGATACCTCGTGCATTCATGCATTGCATTGCTTAAATATTGCATTTAAAAAACACCACATTTTTTCAAATACATCACTTTTTCAAATAACATTGGTTTTTTTTAAAAAAATAATACTGCATTTTTTTCAGATAACACTGCGAAAGCTGAAAAACAATATTTTGAGAAAATGGGCAATAGACTTGTTAGGATGAGGCAATCCTAGAAGGTTGTTAATGACCACTTGGGTAGCATGGAGCAAAGAATTGATCTGTCCTAGAACGAGATGGTAACTCAAACTACCCCATTGCTTGGAACCAGAGAGGTCGAGAAAGAAAATGTTTTAGATGGAAATACCAACATTAGTGATCAAGATGAAAACTTATCTTACACAAGGGTTCAACCTGAAGGATCAGTTCTGAAAAAGGTTCAGAATAGTACAATCAGAGTGTTGGCCAACGATTTAGAGAATTTTGAAACAAGCTTTGGAGACGACGTTCTGAACCTTAGTGCACCGATAGGATTTGACAAAGCAAAAGTGAACATCATTTAGCAAACAAATACAGAAGGACCGAGTAAAAGCCATAATTTTGATGTTTGTTCCAAAATTTTATTGTCTAAGGGTTATGAGACTGTTAAAGAACAAGATGATTCCATTAGAGTCAAAGAACTGCATATGCTTGTAGAATGTCTCTCCGAAGTTATGAAAGCCGAAAATTCAGTCGAGGCTGGAAATTTTCCCACATTAGAATTGCCTTCATCCAGGGAAAGAGGAGCATAAAGCACAAAAACACGAGACAGAGAGGTCGAATAGTTTAGCAAGAAAAGAGAGACGATTATTCTTATTCCAATGCCATATTCGGATTTGTTGCCCTACCTTGTGCAGAATCACTTGTTGATGACACTTCCACCGAAGTTTTATAAGTCTTTTTATGGCATCAGAAATGCTTGCAATTATTACTGTGGAGATTTCAGTCACTATGTGGAAGATTTTATGTTTTTGAAATACATAGCCAGTGGTCTCATCAGGAATGGACATTTATGTTTTTAGAACGAACAACCCCGATTCTACAAAAGACCACCATTTTCTAGAAGAATTGAGATAAAAAAAAGAAAGGGCAGAATCTACATCAAGCTTTTATGGGAAATTCACTATAGTTTGGCGTTTGCCAGAATCAGAGTAATGTTTGGATATCTACCACTTCTAAATTTCCTTTACTGATGAATACTCCAAGGTCAGATGTTCCAGATGCTCATGTCAGTGTAAAATCAAAGACTAAATTGATCTCATTCATGTTTCCTATCGTGAGTTGTACTTCAAATCACTCGAAGCTTTGCCACATCATGTAAAACCCTCAACGCCATATTATCCAAGTTGTTACAACATTAAGAATCATTGTGAATAGCATAATGGATTTCATGATCATGACTTTGAAAATTGTAACACTTTCAAGCAACAAGTTCAAAACTTTCCGAATCAAGGGATTTTAGAATTCGGTCCATTAAGATTTGTAACCAAAGAGGTAGTCACCTGATTAGAGCCAGTGCAATTGGATTGTCTAGAGATAAAATGCCGAAAGACGTCAAGATAAGGAAATGAAGGAAGAGCAAGGTGAAAATAATTGAGAATCAACAGTCGTCAAGGAAGCAACCTCGAATAGACATGCCCATTAGAAGCTTCAACACATCCAACTAACATTTTGAAAAGGAAAGTTTATCTAGACGCCAGCCAGATGATGCCTTTAATTTCCATATGTAAATGATTGAACATTTTATGGAAAAAAGCAAGCAATTAATTGAAGAGACAATGGAACTCATAGGTAGGATGGTCTTAATTCAAGACTCGATAAGAACTTCAGAACATAAGTAAGAAGGGGCATGTCTTTGTGCTGGTAAAGGAAATAAATGAAGAATCATTGATAAAATTAGAGTGGCTGAATTCACTCAGGTTTTTCTTGATTAATGGTCAACAATGGGATCACATGAGATTTGTTTGTAGTTTTAGGATCGTTGCAGAGTAATACCCTAAACCATCCCAATCGCTTTTGCCCGCGATAATTGGGGGTCCTTTATAAGGGAAGCTATTTCGGTTTATTTGTTTACGATGCTTGTCTCCTGCATAATTTTTCTCAAATGGAAAACATTTTATATTCTTTGATTCTTTCAATATTTCAATTATTCTTTGCTACGTGTTAGTTTTTCTTTCTTTCATACATATATGTATATATATTCTCTATCATTTTCTATCAGGTTCCTGAATATTAGCTGCAAGGGTGCCCATAAATCAAATTCAGAAATCGACTTCGGAAATGTGACTCTCTTCTAAGTTATTTAGACCCACGGGAAGACATTAATTAGTGTTTAGGAATCACAAGAAAATCCCAAATACAAACTTTGAGTGAATTTTCCTCTCAGGCATTGTTGACTAAGGCCCTTGAATGAAGTGATAACCCTAAAATATCTACCACCTGAAGACTACTTTTTTCAAAGATATCTGTATATGGGATGAAATTTGGCATTCCTTCATCTCTCTTCACAAAGAAAGAAAATAATAAAAAATATCCTTTGGTTCCTGTTGCGTGTAAAAGAGTCTATCGCAATTGTAGTGCAAGTGTACACGACGCAAGTAGTAAAGTGATACGTAAGTATCATATATCGTCTCCACATGGACTGGGCTAATTGCTTCACCTTGAGTTACTGCACGAAAATAAAGAAAATTATTAAGATGTTTGTCACGAAAATAATAAAGAGAACTTAAATATAAGAGTAGAGAAATCAAGATAGAGAGAATGGGATGGTATTGAATTGCTCAGTAGTGCAGGTATTGCTAAGTCTAGGAAATCCAGTTCTGTCGTCGTCCCCGTCGCGGTAGCACCTGTCGAGGCGGCAGTCTGTTGCTTGTCGCGGCAACGAACACTCAACTTCGTACTTCAAATTTGGCAAGAATCCCTGCTGCGCCTTGGCCTATCCCTAGGTCCAAGTCTGTCAATGATCACGTCTTTGATGATACCTCCCGACGTGAATCGAAGGATGAACACCGATGTTGTTGAATTCTTCTTTAGCCACTTAACCTCGTCCTATCCCTAGGTCCGAGATAGTTCAACTATAAACTAGAGAACTCGCACTTATTCCTTTCGTATAATTAACTCTCCTGATATTAAGTAAATAGATAACCTCACAATGCTCTCCCGATGCTCTTGCAAGATGTTAATAACCAGAATAAGAGAACTTGAAGTTTATTTTATTGAACTGAAAATTCCTAAAACAAAAGCAACCCTTGCAACTACTTTACAAAACAACTCGTGGCCCTAAGGGGAATTTAGAACAGGATGAGAGGATGAAAACGGCTAGGGTTTTGGGAAGAAGGCTAGAGAATGCGTGATGTCCCACTAGGTCGAGATACATGCCCTTATATAGGCTTTGGGTCCAAGTTTTCTAAAATAGCAAGAATATAACTTTAAATTAAAGTACAACTCTAATAAAGACTAAATCTTCAGAGAATCTAACTTTAATTCATCCTCCTTCTTGCTTGGGATTTTCTCTCCTTGAACTTTGGGCTTGGCATTCCTTCCGATCTAGGGCTTGGAAAAATATATTGGTTTTCCACGACAGACGTGCTTAATTTTCTCTATCTGTCGAGGTCCACTTTGCTTCTTCTCCTCAAAAGTGCTGTCGTCCTCTGCTGTCACGACGCCAACCATGGCAGCATCCTCCTCCTTGACTGCTCGTCCAGTTCCAGCTCTTCTGCTTCACTGCCCAACGCCTGCCTCTTCAGCTGCTACAACAACAACCTGCAAAAGCAACCAATTTTAGTAGAAACTGTGCCTTTTAATATATTTGTGATGTCTAACTGTAAACTAACCTAAATGCAATGAATTATGCTTGAATGCATCAGAAATATGGGTTAAATAGGGGGTAAATAATAGAACTTTTACACACTCAACACACCCCCAAACTCAAGTTTTTGCTTGCCCTCAAGCAACTAAGACCTAAAAGAAAAATGAATATTTTTGTTTTGGCTTAAAACATTGAACTTTCCCTTACCCTTCATTCGTTCCCTGTGACGGCAGCACCCTGTCGGATAATCTAGGATCTGTACGAAGTCTCACTATAGTCCTCGTGCAGTGTGTGCATGCTTGTGAACAGTTATATGCCAAGACTCTCTTAGTTTCACTAGAATATTTCAGCCCTTAACTCGAATTTTTATGCCAAAGTTTATCTTTTGAAGGCATTTTTTCATGCTCCTTTGATTTTTTTGTTTTGACTCGATTTCTATTTTTTAAGCTAAAGTTTCACTAGAGCCAGTTTTGGGCACCTCTAGCTAACTTCCTAGAGCCAGTTTCGGGCACCTCTAGGGCTGTTGAGTCTCTTTTGCTAAACTTCTTTCCTAGAGCCAGTGTTAGGCACCTCTAGGGGCTATTCAAGTGCTAAGCTTCCTATTCTAGTTAACTAGAAGAGTTCTAAGCAGTATAACAGTCACAAATAGTGTTTAAGTTTTCAGAACTATAGAAAGGCTCTAAACTTCTCCTAAAAACTATCTTAAAGGCACTGCCACGACAGAGCTGTCACGGCAGGTAAGTTCAATTCACAGACTTAAGCCAAATTTTTTCAATATTTTCCTTTTTTAGAGACAATAAACTAAGTAAAAGGCACAATTTAAAACTAAAATGGACTCTATTAATGGAGGGATGACACCCCCAAACTCAAGGGTTGCATTGCCCTCAATGCAAATGACAAGTAAAAATAAAGATAAGAAAAACAGTACATCACAAAATAGATAGGCAGACAACAAAAATAAGATAAGAAACTTAAATTTTTAATCGCTGTCTTCGTTGCTGCTGCTGACTCTTATCTGGCGGCGGGCACGAGCTTTCGGAGCTGGCTGGCGGATGGGGGAGGCGGATGTATTCTTTTCTTTGGCCTCCCGTGGTGGTTGGATCCTGGTTGGGGAGATATGAGGGGGTTGCTCCACAACCTAGACTTCAGAGCTGCTGCTGTTGTCCTCATCGTTGCTGCTGTCACTGCTGCTGCTGCTGGCTCTTGGAATATTGTTTTTGTCCGCCATTCGCTTCTACCTTTTCACCGGTGAAAACTCCTTCGATAGATTCCTCTTAATAGAGGGTTCATTGTCGCTGGTGGCCCAAACGGAGGAGGACGAGAACCCAACAATGAAGGCGTCAAGCTCTTCCGATGCCATTCTGCGTTTCGTGCCACGAGCAGACGGCTCAGCACGGTTGCTGCCGGCGGCTGTCGGGGCAGGTGATGGTGTTGAAGCGGTAGAGGGTGTCCGTGGTGTGGCAGCAGGTGTGAGAGTGTGGGCAGAAGTGGTTACAGTAAAATAATGTGCAGGGAATGTGGGGAAGACATCATCAGGCAAATTTAAAGAGTTATGGATAAAGGTTACCGTAGATGCAGTAAAATCCCTGATGAATGTCATCAGAACGAGTTGCCGTTCCTCCATCTTCTGAATGGCAGCTAAGATCTGGGAGAAGGAGTCTGTCGGGGCGGCTGCTGCGGCAGCTGGTTCAGCTTCTTGCTGCTCTGTCGTGTCTGCTGTTGTGGCAGCTGGATCAAATGATGACAGAGGAGTGGCAGCGGTCAGCTCCATGAGGCTGAGGATGTTCTTTTCTGTCCAACCTTTCCCTTGGACTCGAAGATCAGTGATCACTTCTGGTACGCCATGACCACGACAGAGGGAGGTGATGAGGTATGGGAGGTAAAGCGAACCCATCGGTCTGTGTGCGCACTCCAAGATGCTCTCACAGATATAGATGCCCACGTTAATGGGCCTTTCATGTAGAATGGAGTTGATTAAGGCTAACCTTGGCTGGTCGACCGTGGTATTGTGTGACGACGGCATGATATGCTTTTTAATAAAAACATTCCATAATTTAGCCTCCGGCAGCAGTTGAGTCCTCTTTACCGTCTGTGGGTTCTTGCGGCTGGTGTTCCATTGGGTTCCCTCGTCTGTCAGCTCTGCCATGACAGCATCCTAGGCAGCAGGGTCTAATGTGTTGAGGAACTGTTGGTGAGCGTCGTCGTTGCTGCCGACGTAGAATCCATAAAGTGTGTTAATGTATTCAGCTTCGAACGTCACTTCTTTTCCTCGTACAATCACCGCTGTCGCCGTCCTTCTGCTAATGGCAGCGTATAATTCACGTACCAATGAGACGTTCATCTCTTCAGGCTGTTCAGCAAAGGTCTGCCACTGTAGAGCTTGAATTTTCCGGGCTATGAACGGCTTTAGGCCCAGATTTTCCTCCTTTGATGTGTAAATGAATCCCCTCTCTTCCCACATATCTTTGATCGCAAATGAGCGTGGGGCGGTTACTGTCGGTGTGGAGCTAGAAGCAGCATTCCTACGGGTTTTCCTGGAAGACATTGTTGCAAGGGTTGTGAAAATGAAAATGAAAGCAAGTAAAATCTAGAGGAAGCAAGTAAGAAGAGTAGAAGTGAGTGAAAATGAAAAATGAAACGAGGTTATATAGAGAAGGATTTGCTGCCCGTTGGAGCTGTAACGGCAGGCGTGAATAACGGGGCCAGCTGTTACGCGTTAGCGTGTCTGACGCGTCTGTCACACGTTTCTGTGTCTGCTGCGCGTCTGTGACGCATTTCTATGTCTGTCGTGAACTCGTGTTGACAGCCTGTATTTTCTGCGTCTGTCGCGGCAGCTGTAACGACAGGCTCCAAAATTTGGGATTTTTTGGGCTGGTGGATGGATGGTGGGCTGAGTTCACTTTTCCTGTTCTTCTTGACTCCTTTATTTCCTAAAAACAGAAAAATAAAAGCATTATTCAAATAAAATAAATCTTATTTCCTAATAAATAATAAGTAATAATAAAACTAAAAATAAAAATAAAAATTAGGTTAAATTAGGAATGCCAGGTGGGGCATCTCCTAAGGTAACCACTTCCTGCATTCTTGGGGCTTCAGTCCCCTGATAATGCTTTAAGCGTTGTCCGTTGACTTTGAATTGGTGCCCGTCTTTTAATGATTGGATTGTGATGGCACCATGGGGAAAAACCTGTACAACTTGGAACGAGCCAGGCCATCTAGATTTTAGCTTCCATGGGAAGAGTTTCAATCTAGAATTGAATAGCAATACAAGCTGCCCTGGGCAGAACTATCGTGGCAGCAACTTCTTGTCATGCCACTTCTTAGTTTTATCCTTGTAGATTCTTGCATTGTCATAGGCCATTGTCCGAATTTCTTCAATTTCGTTCAGATCCAATAGCCTTTTCTGCCCTTCCTTGTCCAAGTCCATATTCACTGCCTTGATTGTCCAGTATGCTCTGTGCTCTATCTCGACATGTAGATGACATGTTTTCCCATAAATCAATCGGTAAGGAGACATTCCTAAGGGAGTTTTAAAAGCTATCCTATAAGCCCATAATGCATCATTAAGGAGTAAACACCAATCTTTCCTAGTTGGCTTGACCATCTTCTCAAGAATGTTCTTAACTTCCCTGTTGGATATTTCAGCTTGTCCATTGGTCTGTGGGTGATATGCTGTTGCTATCCGATGCTTGACACCATACTTCTTCAAGGCAGCAACAATAACCCTGTGGTCGAAATGTCTCCCTTCATCACTGATGATCGCCTTAGGGATGCCAAACCTAGAAAAGATGTTCTTGTGTAAAAACCTTTGGACTGTCTTGGCATCATTCTTTTGAGTGGCGATAGCTTCAACCCACTTAGAGACATAATCTACTGCCAGGAGGATGTATAGATTCCCACATGAAGATGGGAATGGTCCCATAAAATCAATCCCCCAAACGTCGAAGATTTCAACTTCTAGAATGTTCTGCAGCGGCATCTCGTGTCTCCTTGAGATGTTTCCTGTCCGTTGGCACTTGTCACAACTCTTGTAGAAGATTTGCGCATCTTTATACAGTGACAACCAATAAAACCCTAACTGCAGCACCTTGGCAGCAGTTTTGTTGCCTCCTAAGTGTCCTCCATACTGTGAAGCATGGCAGTGATGAAGTATGTCTTCTTGCTCCTCCTGTGGTACGCATCTCCTTATAACCTAATCTGCACAGATTTTGAAAAGAAGAGGTTCGTCCCATTAATAATGCTTAACATCATTTTGGAACCTCTTCCTGGCTTGATAATTAAGGTCATGAGAAATTATTCCGCTAACTAAGAAATTAACGAAATCAGCATACCAGGAGAGTTCAGAAGACTTACCTGCCGCCATGGCTGTCGCGGCAGTGACTGCGGCAGCAAAGAGCTGCTCATCTGGGAAGGTCTTCAATATGTTTGTCTCATCTATCGGTAGACTTTATCCCTTCTCCAACCTTGACAAGTGATCCGCCACTTGATTTTCTGTCCCCTTTTTATCCTTGATTTCAAGATCGAATTCTTGCAATAGCAGGATCCAACGTATCAATCGAGGCTTTGCATCCTTTTTTCGCGAACAGATACTTCAATGAAGAGTGGTCTGTGTGCACTATGACCTTTGTTCCAAGTATGTAAGAACGTAACTTGTCAATGGAGAATACCACAACTAATAACTCCTTCTCTGTGGTGGTGTAGTTCACTTGGGCGTCGTTCAGTGTCTTGTTGGCATAGTATATGACATGAAATAATTTGTCTCTTCGCTGCCCAAGTGCTGCCCCGACAGCATATCACTAGCATCACACATGATCTCAAATGGCTGTGTCCAGTCTGGTGGCTGTACTATTGGGGCTGTTACAAGCTTTTCCTTCAAAACCTTAAATGCTTCAGTACATTCTTCGTTAAAGTCGAAGGGTCGGTTCTGCTCCAGAAGATGGCATAGGGGCTTGGTGATTTTTGAAAAGTTCGCAATGAACCTTCGATAAAAACTAGCATGTCCTAAGAAACTTCTGATTCCCTTGACTGTGGTGGGCGGCGGCAGCTTTTTGATCACTTCTATCTTGGCTCTGTCGACTTCTATGCCACGACAGCTAATCTTATGGCCAAGGACTATCCCTTCATCCACCATGAAGTGACATTTTTCCCAGTTCAACACTAAGTTTGCCTTTTCACATCTTTCGAGTACCTTTTGTAGGTTGCCTAGGGAGCTTTCAAAATCGTCTCCAAAGACTGAAAAGTCATCCATAAAAATCTCTAGGAAGTCCTCCACCATATCGGAGAATATGACCATCATGCACTTTTGGAAGGTGGCTGGCGCATTGCATAGTCCAAATGGCATTCTCCTAAAAGCGTATGTTCCGTAATGGCATGTGAATGTCGTCTTTTCTTGATCTTCCGGTGCAATAGCTATTTGATTGTAACCTAAATAACCATCAAGAAAACAATAGCAAGGTTTACCCGCTAATCTATCAAGCATTTGATCAATAAAGGGTAAAGGAAAGTGGTCCTTTCGGGTAGCTTTGTTAAGCTTTTGATAGTCCATACAAACCCTCCAACCGGTCACAGTCCTGGTTGGGATTAACTCATTGTTTTCATTGGTCACCACGATCATTCCTCCTTTCCTAGGAATACATTGCATCGGGCTCACCCATTTGCTATCCGAGATGGCGTAGATTATTCCAGCATCAAGCCATTTGATTATCTCTTTTCACACCACCTCTTTCATCGCATGGTTTAGCCGCCTTTGAGCATCTATAGTCGGCTTATGATCATCCTCTATAAGGATTTTATGCATACATAATGCCGGACTAATGCCTTGAATATCAGCTATCGTCCATCCAATAGCCTTTTTGTGCTTCTGTAGCATCTCTATTAACAGTTGTTCCTGCATCAACTTGGAAGAGATGATTACGGGCAACGTATCATTTAAACCAAGAAAAGCATATTTTAGCTACCCTGGAAGAGGCTTAAGTTCTAAAACAGGGGCTCAACAGTTGATGGCTTTTGGATTGCATGGTTATCCGTGGTATAATTTAAAGGCTCGAATAACTTACATGGACGATCGCCTATCCAGTTTACCTCCTCCTGATCTTCAGTATCTGATGTACCGGATTCTGAGGAGTTGCTATCGTCGGTGCTGTCGTGACAGTCTTGTAAGTGGCTGCCGAGGCAGTGACCAATGTTGATGTCGTGACAGCCCGACCTGATGTAGGGTTGGTCAAAGGTAACTTCAGTGATAACCTTGCATTCCTCTTCGGCATCAGCGCGCTTCATAGCTTGGAGAACATTCAACTTTATCTCTTGATCGTTCACTCTCATGGTGAGCTCTCCTTTTTCCACATCAATCAGTGATCTTCCCGTGGCTAAAAAGGGTCGCCCCAGGATGATTGGTGCGTTTTCATCTACTTCACAATCTAAAACAAGAAAGTCAGCAGAAAAAATAAACTTATCCACTCTTACCAGAATATCTTCGATTTTTCCTTCCGGATGAACGTAAGAGCGGTCTGCCAGCTGCAGAATTACTGTCGTGGGCCGAGCTTTTCCAATACCTAATTTCTGAAAAACAGATTTTGGCATTAAATTAATACTAGCACCAAGATCACAAAGTGCCTTACCCATATATTTATCTCCGATTACACAAGGTATGATGAAGCTCCCAGGGTCCTTCTTTTTCTGAGGTGGATGCTTGTGCAAAATGCTCATACATCCTTCTGTCATCTTAACCGTTTCAAATTCCCCAAGTCTAGAATTCTTTGACATGGCATCCTTGAGAAATTTGGCATAACCGGGCATTTCCCTAACGTCATCTAACAGCGGAATGTTAATGTGAACCTGCTTAAAAATATCATAAATCTTTTTAAGCTAAGATTCTTGCTTCAATTGTTGTAACCGTTGAGGAAAAGGAGGTGGGGGACGATAATCAGCAATACGTCCTTCCCACTGCATATGGTTCTGAGGAGGTTTGGGTTCATCATCTTTCTCCTATGTCGCTTCTGCTGTCATGGCAGGTTCATCGGCAGCAGGCTGTTTGTTACCTGTCGGGGCAGCTTCCTCGGCAGGTCTGTCCAAGGCTGGTTTCTTCACTGTTTCAGCTTCTTTCTCTGGCCCTGGTAGTTTCTTCCCACTCCTAGTAGTGATGGCTTTACACTGCTCATGTGTGGACTGCCTAGCATTTTCAGTATTGCTAGGAAATCCTCCAGTCTGCCTTGGGTTGATATGCTGGGAAACCTGACCCATCTGTAGCTTCATGATTTGTGGCAGCTGGTGGCTGTTGCTGCTACTGTTGCGGCTGCAATTGCTATCGAGTCAGCAATCTAGGTCATCCCTAATTCTGATTATTGTGTGCTTGAGGATTCAAGGCATTATTAGGATTGCTCCAAGAGAACTTGTGATCCTTTCTCCAGCAGGGATTGTAGTTGTTGGAGTTGTAATTCTGCTTATTGTAATTTCCAACATACTTTCCCTCTTCTAACTGTATAGGACATTCATCCGAACTGTGATTTCCTTCACAAATTTCACATACCTCTTCGACAGCAAATACCGGCTGTGAAACATCGTTCAAAAGCTTTTTCATTGCCTTAGTGAGGTATGCCACCTGTGATTTCATCGTGCTGTCGGCCTCATAATCCTTAACAGCTAGGACCCATTTACCCCTTCTTCTTGCTGTCGAAAACTGCTCCTTATTCTTAGCCAGATTTTTCAATACTTGCATAGCCTCGTCTGGGTCTTTGTCCAATAGTAATTTGTTTGTTGCTGAATCAATTCGAATACGAGTTTGTAAGTTGGCAGCATTATAAAACTTAGTTACCTGGTTCCAAACGGGGAATCCATGCATTGGGCAGTTCCTTAGAAGAGTAGTAAATCTGTCCCAGGCCTCGTGCATCAGCTCGTCATCTTCCTGTTGAAAAGTAGCAATTTCATTACGTAATCGCTCAGATAAATGGGAAGAATTAAAATGAGATAAAAATTCACGAGACAAATATGCCCAAGTTCTAATTGAACCCGGCGTAAGTTTATTCCACCAAGTCTTTGCTCTGTCCCTCAATGAATGGGGAAATAACAGAAGTCTCAGTATTTCCGGATTAACTCCTGGTAGTCTAAACGAACCACAGATTTCCTGGAACATTTTAGATGCTCCCTAGCATCTTCGGTAGCAGCACCACTAAATTGTCCGACGTTGTTTATCATGCTAAACATAACAGGTTTTAGCTCGAAGTTGTCAACATCTATATCCGGCAGCGTGGTTTCCAGTTCTACATGATCATTCAACATGTAGTCACGACAGGACCGTCGTCCGGCAGCGGCAGGGGGGTTGCTGATAGGAGGTATAATCTCTCCATCTCCGACAGGAGGGTCACCCTGGGGGTTCCCTTGGTTTTGCATCGTCTCTAACTGTTCCTCAAGGTTCTCGTTCCTGGCTATTATGTGACAAAGTCGGTTCTTAAGATTGAACGAACGTTCGATTTCTGGATCTAATGGATACTCAGGTTCTTGTCCTCGTCTCGATCTGCGCATAAACAAGAAACCTTGTGAAAAGCAGGAGTCGAATAAACCAAATTAAAAAACAGAAAAATAAAAATAAAAATGAAAAGTGCAGTAAAAGAAAAGGTAGAGTTATGTTGCCAGTCCCCGGCAACGGCGCCAAAAACTTGTTGCGTGTAAAAGAGTCTATCGCAATTGTAGTGCAAGTGTACACGACGCAAGTAGTAAAGTGATACTGAAGTATCGAATATCGTCTCCACAGGGACTGGGCTAATAGCTTCACCTTGAGTTACTGCACGAAAATAAAGAAAATATTTAAGATGTTTGTCACGAAAATAATAAAGAGAACTTAAATATAAGAGTAGAGAAATCAAGATAGAGAGAATGGGCTGGTATTGAATTGCTCAGTAGTGCAGGAATTGCTAAGTCTAAGAAATCCAGTTCTGTCGTCGTCCCCGTCGCGGCAGCACCTGTCGCGGCGGCAATCTGTTGCTTGTCGTGGCAGCGAACACTCAACTCCGTACTTCAAGTTTGGCAAGAATCCCTGCTGCGCCTTGGCCTATACCTAGGTCCAAGTCTGTCGATGATCACGTCTTTGATGATACCTCCCGGCGTGAATCGAAGGATGAACACCGATGTTGTTGAATTCTTCTTTAGCCACTTAACCTCGTCCTATCCCTAGGTTCGAGATTGTTCAACTATAAACTAGAGAAATCGCACTTATTCCTTTCGTATACTTAACTCTCCCGATATTAAGTAAATAGATAACCTCACAATGCTCTCCTGATGCTCTTGCAAGATGTTAATAACCAGAATAAGAGAACTTGAAGTTTATTTTATTGAACTGAAAATAATTAAAACAAAAGCAACCCTTGCAACTACTTTACAAAACAACTCGTGGCCCTAAGGGGAATTTAGAACATGATGAGAGGATGAAAACGGCTAGGGTTTTGGGAAGAAGGCTAGAGAATGCATGATGTCCCCCTAGGTCGAGATACATGCCCTTATATAGACTTTGGGTCCAAGTTTTCTAAAATAGAAAGAATATAACTTTAAATTAAAGTACAACTCTAATAAAGACTAAATCTTCAGAGAATCTAACTTTAATTCATCCTCCTTCTTGCTTGGGATTTTCTCTCCTTGAACGTTGGGCTTGGCATTCCTTCCGATCTAGGGCTTGGAAAAATATACTGGTTTTCCACGACAGACGAGCTTAATTTTCTCTATTTGTCGAGGTCCACTTTGCTTCTTCTCCTCAAAAGTGATGTCGTCCTCTGCTGTCAAGGCGGCAACCATGGTAGCATCGTCCTCCTTGACTGCTCGTCCAGTTCCAGCTCTTCTGCTTCACTGCCCAACGCCTGCCTCTTCAGCTGCTACAGCAACAACCTGCAAAAGCAACCAATTTCAGTAGAAACTGTGCCTTTTAATATATTTGTGATGTCTAACTGTAAACTAACCTAAATGCAATGAATTGTGCTTGAATGCAACAGAAATATGGGTTAAATAGGGGGTAAATAATAGAACTTTTACACACTCAACATTTTCCCCCTTTGAGCTTGATGATTTTTTTTCGATTCAACCCAAACCAAGGATCAACCCACACTAGGGGCAAAGAGAATGAAAGTTTGTTTGGAAGTGAAATATGCTTGATTTTGATCATGTTATGATAATAATGCCTTGTGAATTAGGGGGCAAGAAGCAAAAATGGATTTCTTGAGTATAAGAGCATGAGAGGAAAGTTGAATGAAGACAAATATTCCAAATCAAGTCAAAAAGAGAGAATAGAAAAAGAAACAGTGGAAAGTTTGTGTTCAAGAGTCAACTAAACAAAGTTGAAAATTATTGACATGAAAGTTGAAGCAATTGAAAGAGAAAGCATAAAGTTGAAAAAGTGCAGGAAAAAGCAAGCGACATATGCGAGATCTTCCATTCAAAATGAATCTCTATCTAAAAGAGTAGTGGAGGATTAATCGCGTTTGAATTCAATGAAAGGAAATGAAGTCTAGAGTGAAAACCTAGATGTAACCCCCCTTAGCCCAGCCTAGACGTTCGACCCGAACTACAAAGGTCACACGGGGAAAACCAAAGTCAACCTGAAAGTCAACATTGATTAACAACCCTTTTTTCCTTTTATCTTTTCTACATACAACATTAATCCTATGTGATCACCCAAGATCATTGGAAAGATAAGGCACAACGATCAGAAATCAATTAGGGGTTTAATTGCACAAAATAGACTTTTAGGGACCAAAATGTAAATTTTATAAATTACAAGGACCTTGCAGCTTTTAGAGTTACCAATGCTCAATTAGTCCTATTTCATGCAACTGTGTCAAAAATCAACTCAATCAGACATTCCAAATTCATCCAATTGCATCCATAAATATCAGGGACTAAAATGTAAGAAACAAGAACTTGAAACGATTCAAAATCCAAATCAAAAGTCGGGTGTTTCGAAACGCTGAGCCTTGTATCGAAACGGCCGTATCGAAACTGGGTTGACCACTTTGGTACTCGGGTGCATTCCGAGACCCGTATCGGAACATGGCTTTCTAGTAGCCAAAGCGTTCCGGAACACTCTTACCCGTTCCGAAACAGTATGGCCATTTTAGGCCCTATTCCGAAACAGATAAGGGTGTTTCGATACGCCCAGCCCAGCAACTGCAGGTTTAGCTGTTTTTTCACACTAAAACATGATCAAAACTGTCCTAAAGCATACCACAACATACTAACAACATATTTAAGCATCAGAGATTACCATTATGAAGCATAAACCAAAGCATGGCATCAATCATGCAATCAATGGAACTATAGACATGCTTCCTAGTCAATGAAAACCATATAAAGCCTCAAGCCACAAACCAAACCATAAAGGACTTTTACAATCCACAAATACCATAGCAAACTTACAACAACCACAGGGAGTTCAAAATACATCTCCCAAAACCAACCATAGGTCCCCATTGCCAAATATCATTACTAAAGCATACGAAAACATCACCATACATAAAATTCTCACTTCCTTGGATATCCTTAGCCTTCTTGCTGCCCAAAAACGTCTCAATTATATGCATTGTTGGTAAAAGAGAGCGTAAGCACATTTGCTTAGTGAGGCAAGCTCTAAGAAAACCAACACAACAATGCATTTTAAAACTCTATCTCAAAAACCATTTTCTACAACATGCTCTTTCTATCTCATGCTTGAAAACCATTTCAAAGCATTTCTCCATTTGAAAATCACATGTACCATCATTCTAACTCATGCATTTAACCAATGCAAATCTCATGGCAAAGTCATACACATGATTAATGAAACAAAAGCATTTCATAACCACAAATCTCATATGCATTTCTGGTAGCATAAATCATCTCAACATTTGGTACATGTGAATCAAATACAATTTCATATATTGCCATTTCATATTACATCTTTACTCGGATATGCGGATTGGCTTGACTTAAAGTCAAGTCCTACCCCGGTGGAATCTCACATCACCAGACTCTCAAGGCGGTATATCTCTTCACCACAAAGCTTGGGTGTTTCACCAAGTCCTACTCCGATGGTATCTCTCATCATCGAATTCTCACTTTGGATCGGGATGGCACTACCCCCATTGCCCGACTCTAAAGAGCACCTAAGAATTTTTAGTTTATAGTGCGCTTTCATCCTATTGGTCGACCAATTATATCCGGTTATTATCTCTTCATTTATGCCAATATATTATATCAAAAACATCATCTCACCTACTGTTTTAATGCAACACTTCTCAAATCATTCTCATCCCATTTCAAAACCACAATCCATGCATTTCATCTAATCAAAAGCTCAAGACTCTTTTCATAAACATGCTATCACATGGGATCAACACATAACATTTTTCCATGTTATAAATCATGCATAAAACAATATGATTTTGTCTAACACAAATCAAGAGCATGTTAAAAGCATCTAGGGGCATCAACCATATATTGAGAGCAATTCTAGCCATACTTACTTCTGGACTTAGCATGGTGCTTCAAACCAAACCTAAATCCCCAAACCTTGTTTCCTTGTCCCTCAAGGACTTCTAAAACCATTTGCACTCACAGATTACGTTTCACTTGCTTGCCGAAACGATATCTAGGCTTCTAGCACCTCCAGATCAACACCAAATATGTCTCCCCTGTTTATAACATATAAGAGTAGAGGATTAATGCATCATCATGCATTGAAATCACCAGCCACTCATTCAAACTCGTTGAACTACTCAAAACCACCATTTCAGCTATCCGAAATAACCGAAATCATCTCAAAACTTTCCCAAAACAAAGCCCAGCCAAGATCTATCAATTCTAATCATTTCTAAACCTCAATCAACACCAAAAATCATCACAAACACGTCCTTATACCTCCAGCAACAACATATCACTAAAACCATCCCAAAAACCACAAATCTAACATGTAAAACTTAGGAATCCAAACCTATTCGGGATTTGTTTGTTAAAACCTCATTCATAACATCATTTTATCATCCAAAACACATTAGAAATCAACCTCAAAACAGAGCATAACAAAGAATTACGAAAATATCAAGATTTTGACACTATAGATTCAGCCGCGTACCCAATGCTTGATGTAAACATTATCAGAACCTTGAGGTGAACCTCGGATCTCTATCTGACACTATAGATTTTTGCCCTCTATGCAGTCGTACAATCTCAGCAATGTACAACTTCGAAAGCTTATCCAAGGTATACGTAGTATGCACATGCGAGAAATGCGCACACTTCGTAAGGTGATCCACAATCACCCAAACAGAATTCTTCTTCGATGGCGACAATGGCAAACCAGAAACAAAGTCCATAGTAATCCTCTCCCATTTCCATTCTAGGATCCTCAACGGCTGCAATAACCCTGAAGGAACTTGATGTTCAGCCTTAACCCTCTGACATACCATGCATTTGCTAACAAACTCAGCGACATCTTTCTTCAATCCCACCCAATAGTAATCATCCTTTAAATCACGGTACATATTCGTACTACTAGGGTGCATAGCAAAAGGACTACTATGAGCTTCTGTCAGAATAGTGCGCCTTAACTCAATATCATTCGGCACCACTATCCGACTTCCAAAACATAAAACACGATCATCATTGAAACAGAAATTTGAAGGCCTACCTTCTGCGATATCCTGAACATGTGGCACCAAGGAATCATCCAACAACTGTTTATCCTTTATCAACTAATCCAAAGATGGCTTCACTTGTAACTCAGCAACAAGACCACCATCTCGCGATATGCTCAAGCTAGCAAACATCGCTCTCAATTCTACCGCCACTTTTCTGCTCAACGCATCGGCCACAACATTGGCCTTGCCCAGATGATACTCGATCGTTAGATCGTAATCCTTAAGCAACTCCACCCAACGTCGTTGCCTAGGATTTAACTCCTTCTGAGACATAAGGTACTTCAATCTTTTGTGATCCGTATACACAGTACACTTCTCACCATATAGGTAATGTCTCCAGATCTTTAGAGGAAAAACCACCGCTGCCAACTCAATGTCATGCGTAGGGTAATTGCGATCATGCACTTTCAACTGTTACGATGCATAAGCTACTACCCTTTCCTCTTGCATCAGCACACTCCCCAAACCAACATAGGATGTGTCATTATACACCACAAACTCTTTTCCTGACTCAAGTTGAACCAAGATAGGAGCTTGTGTTAAAGCTTTCTTTAGCTTCTCAAAATCTTGTTGTCTCGCTGCCGTCCACTCAAACTTAACATCATTTTGCAACAACTTCGTCAAAGAGGCAGCAATCTTGGAAAATCCATCCATGAACTTCGGCAGTAACACGTTAACCCAAGGAAACTACGAACTTCATGAGCAGACCTAGAAGGCTTCCAATTCACCACCACCTCAATCTTTTGAGGATCAAAGCGAATCCCTTCAGCCGAAACTACATGGCCAAGAAAAACAACCTCCTTTAGCCAAAACTCATATTTACTCAGCTTAGCATAAAGTTGATTCTCCAACAACGCTTGCAAAACGATCCTCAAATGTTCTTCATGCTCCTTCTCAATACGAGAGTACACAAGGATATCATCGATGAACACCACAACAAACTTATCTAAGAATTCATTAAACACCCTGTTCATCATATCCATAAAAGCAGCTGGAGCATTCGTCAATCCGAACATCATCACTAGATATTCATAATGCCCATATCTCGTTCGAAAGGCGGTTTTCAGCACATCCACGTCCTTCACCTTTAACTGATAATATCTTGACCACAGATCTATCTTTGAGAACACAGCTGCTCCTCGAAACTGATCAAAAAGATCATCAATCCTTGGTAAAGGATACTTATTCTTGATAGTCAACTTATTCAGCTAACGTTAATCAATGCACATCCTCATTGTGTCGTCTTTCTTTTTAACAAACAAGATCAGTGGACCCGAAGGTGACACACTAGGCCGAATAAAGCCTCGATCAAGCAACTCTTGAAGTTGCGTCTTCAACTCCTTCAACTCCTTGGGTGCCATGCGATAGAGAGCAATGGACACCGAAGTTGTGTTCTCATACAACTCAATTCCAAATTAAACCTCTCGACTATGCGGAAAACCCGGTAATTCCTCCGGAAATATTCCAGGGAACTCACACACAGTCCTTATATCCTGTACAGGAACCTCCTTTGTACAAGGATTCATAACAAAGGCTAGATAAGCCTCGCATCAATGACGCAACATCCGGCTTGCTTCAAGCGTCAACACCACATTAGACAAAAACTTCACATTTTCTCCCACCACCACAACCTCATAATCATCCCCAAGTTTTAGTGAAACTCGCTTATTTTCAAAGTCCACAACAGCTCTATGCTCAACAAGCCAATTCATACCAAGGATTACATCGAATCCATAGAATTGCAATTCCATAAGATAACCTAGAAACACATGCTCTTGCACCTTTAAGGGGCATCTCCTATACAAACTCCTTGTTACAACCGTCTCACCAAAGGAACTAGTCACACGCATGCCCACATCCAAAGACTCAACAGACAAACCAAGCATTTGAGCATGTTCATGCAATACGTACGAGTGTGTAGATTCAGAATATATCAAAGAAAGTATTGACAAGGATTGCAAAGTAATGGTACCTGCGATCACACCCGTGTCATTCCTCCCTTCTCTATGGGCATACACTCTGGCCTGACCACCACCTTCAGGCTGAACAACCACCACATGTGCTACATTCGTCGCACCTTCATCTATGCGCTGGAAATTACCACGGCCGCGCCCACAGCCTCTCTGTGGCTCAACTGCTCTCACCGGAGCCTGACCCTCTGTCATCGGCTATGAACAATCCCTCTTCACGTGCCCACAATTACCGCAATTCCAGCATGTACCAAGATTTCCCCAACACTCACCAGTGTGCCTCCTACCACACCGATTACACTCAGGTGTCCGTATGAAAGCATTCGGTCCTTGTTGACCTCTTCCAGGGTTACCCCCTCCACGTCTAGCGTCTATATGTGACCTTATATCCTTAGGTCTCTTGAACCGATCTCTACCAAAGTCACGATCCGCAGGTCGCTTCCCTGAGCTAGACCCTCCTGTCCGACTAGCTAGACCAAGATTCAGCTCAATGTCCTTGGCTCGAGTGACCAGAACATGAAAATCAATATAGTCTGCTGCGAGCATATATGTATTCACATCAGCCACCAACCCATATCTGAATCGTTAACATCTCTCCCGTTCACTAGGGATCAACTCGGGTGCATACTGGCTGAGGCGTAAAACTGCACCTCATACTCCGCCACCGACATACTCCCTTGCACTAGAGACATGAACTCCTTCCTTTTCTAATCTAGGTAGCGGACTCCCAAATACTTTCTCTTGAACACATTCAAGAAGAACGTCCAAGTCGCCTCATCATCATCCAACCCCACTATTGTGGTTGTCCACCACGTATATGCATCACCATGCAACAGGGACACAATACATCCCAATTTCTGAGTATTGTTACAGTTTAGTTGCCCGAGCATCCTCTTGGTGCTTTCTAACCAAGACTCAGAACCTTTCGGGGTCAGCCCCCTGAACTCAGTCCCTCCAAGACTGTGGAGTCGCTCCAACGGCAGACTCACACCAGCACCAGCCTGAGGTGCAGCCCCATGAGCTCTAGCTACTGCTGCCTGAAAAGCCTCAGCAATAGCTTGAATTAACACTGACATATAGGGAGCAGCTTGCCTTTGTACTCCCTCAGGTCCAGCAACCCCTACTCCAGCTCCCGCAGCACCAACCCCCGCTCCACCACCACCAGGTGGTCCACCAGGAGGAGGAGGCGGTAAATTCTCAACATGTTCATCATTCTCAGCCGCAACACACATATTAACTCTAACTCTCTACGTGGCCCCATTTAAAAGCAATACAACTATCAAAATGCAATAAATTCAATTAGGCAATGTAAGACAAGGAATCCAAGTACTCAAGCTCATTTTTCAAAACAATTATTTCCTATAGTAATGATATGGAAATGGGATCCCGAATTATACCCCAAACATAGCATAGCATCACAAATTCATCTCAATCTATCATCTTGCATGCATTACATCTCATTAGAGCTAGAACATCAACAACCCCACAACATGCTTTCACAACAAGTCATAACAATTCATATTCACACCCATTAACCATTTACAAGCCCCAAATATTCACAAACATGGCTCTGATACCAACAAATGTAACCCCCTTTAGCCCGGCCGAGACGTTCGACCCAGGCTACAAAGGTCACACGGGGAAAACCAAAGTCAACCCGAAAGTCAACCTTGATTTACAACCCTTTTTTTTCCTTTTATCTTTTCTACATGCAACATTAATTCTATGTGATCACCCAAGATCATTGGAAAGATAAGGCACATCGATCGAAAATCAATTAGGGGTTTAATTGCACAGTTTAGACTTTTAAGGACCAAAATGTAAATTTTATAAATTACAAGGACCTTTAAGCTTTTAGAGTTACCAATGTTCAATTAGTTCTATTTCATGCCATTGTGTCAAAAATCAACTCAACCAGACATTCCAAACTCATCCAATTGCATCCATAAACATTAGGGACTAAAATGTAAGAAACATGAACTTGAAACAGTTCAAAATCCAAATCAACGGTCGGGTGTTTCGAAATGCTGAGCCTTGTATCGAAACGGCCGTATCGAAACTGGGTTGATTGTTTTGGCACTCGGGTGCGTTCCGAGACCCGAATCGGAGCATGGCTTTCTAGTAGCCAAAGCGTTCCGGAACACTCTTACCCGTTCCGAAACAGTATGGCCATTTCAGGCCCCTGTTACGAAACAGATAAGGGCGTTTCGAAAAGCTCAGCCCTACAACTGCAGATTTAGTTGGTTTTTCACACTTAAACATGATCAAAACTGTCCAAAAGCATACCACAACATAGTAACAACATATTTAAGCATCATAGATCACCATTATGAAGCATAAACCAAAGCATGGCATCAATCATGCAATCAATGGAACTATAGGCATGCTCCCTAGTCAATGAAAACCATATAAAGCCTCAAGCCACAAACCAAACCATAAAGGACTTTTACAATCCACAAATACCATAGCAAACTTACAACAACCACAGGGAGTTCAAAATACATCTCCCAAAACCAACCATAGGTCCCCATTGCCAAATATCATTACCAAAGCATACGAAAACATCACCATACATGAGCTTCTCACTTCCTTGGATATCCTTAGCCTCCTTGCTGCCCAAAAACGTCAGCTTCCAATTCACCACCACCTCAATCTTCTGAGGATCAACGTGAATCCCTTCAGCCGAAACTACATAGCCAAGAAAAACAACCTTTTTTAGCCAAAACTCAAATTTACTTAGCTTAGCATAAAGTTGATTCTCCAACAGCGCTTGCAAAACGATCCTCAAATGTTCTTCATGCTCCTTCTCGGTACGAGAGTACACAAGTATATCATCGATGAACACCACAACGAACCTATCTAAGAATTCATGAAACACCATGTTCATCATATCCATGAAAGCAGCATGAGCATTCGTAAATCCGAACGGCATCACTAGAAATTATAATGCTCATATCTCGTTCGAAAGGCAGTTTTCGGCACATCCACATCCTTCACCTTTAACTGATAATATCCTGACCCCAGATCTATCTTTGAAAACACAGCCGCTCCTCGAAACTGATCAAAAAGATCATCAATCCTTGGTAAAGGATACTTATTCTTGATAGTCAACTTATTCAGCTAACGTTAATCAATGCACATCCTCATTGTGTCGTCTTTCTTTTTAACAAACAAGACCGGTGGACCCTAAGGTAACACACTAGGCCGAATAAAGCCTCGGTCAAGCAACTCTTGAAGTTACGTCTTCAACTCCTTCAACTCCTTGGGTGCCATGAGATAGGGAGCAATGGACACCGAAGTTGTGTTCTCATACAACTCAATTCCAAATTCAACCTCTCGACTATGCAGTAAACCCGGTAATTCCTCTGGAAATACTCTAGGGAACTCACACAAGGTTCTTATTTCTTGTACACGAACCTCCTTTGTACTAGGATTCACAACACAAGCTAGATAAGCCTTGCATCCCTGACGCAACATCCGACTTTCTTCAAGCGCCAACACCACATTAGACAGAAATTGTAACACTCGTGTTTTGGGGTTGGGAGTTAGACGTGTGTGTTGGTTCGAGTCGTCAAAACCAATTTAATTTAACTAGACCTTAGTTTTAATTTAAATGAGATCAAAATTTAAGTAATGGCAATCTTGTAATTAAGTTGAAATAAGGAAGGCAACTTTTTTGAATCAAAAAGAAAAACAAAACAAAAAAGTTATCTTCTCCCCCCTTTTTGCTTTTCACGTTGGAAAGAAACCAAACCCTCCCAAAACCCCAATCTACTATTCCAACCATTTTCTCCACCAATTCAAGAGCTTTTTCGAAGGTAATTTCATATTTCAGTTCTCCTCATCATCCCAAGCATTTCCATGGTTTTAGATTTCAAAAACATCATCTTTTTAAATTTCCAAGTTATTCAAGTTTGATGAAAGTTTGGATTTTTAATGGGTTTTTCATTTGTTTTTGGTTTGTTGAGTTAGGTTTTGAGTTAATCTCACTTAGATACACCTAATATCTTAAAATGGAAGGATTTTGGGAAAATCCCGAAGTGGGTCTTTGGGGCATTTTTCAAAGTGTCAAAACTTGAGTTTTTGTGTTGGGTTGAAGGGCTGATGGTTTATGGTTGTTAGAGAAGTGTTTTGGAAGCCTTTAGATGTCATTTAGCTGTTGGAAATTGTGGTTTTCAGCTGGGTATTTGGGGAGCACGAAAATGAGAGTTTTGTGGTTAGTTTGGGGTTGAAATTGTGAAGTTTGGCTTGGGTTTGTGGCTGAGTTTAGCATTGAATCGGTTGAGTAATATTTGTCTTTTGATTGGTTAGAAGAGATAGGAAACATCAGGGAAGGATCGGGATCGAATCCGGAAATTGTGGAGGCTTGACTAGCTTTGCTTGGTTTGCTAAGGAAGGATGGTGAGTGAAACTTTCATATTTGATTAAAATGGTTCAAGTGTGTGTAGATGAGGTTTAGGGATGTGCTTGGTAGGCCATTCCTTAATAGAAGTTAAACTGGTAGTTTAACTTCTTGTGTGTGTTGATAGCCTTAAATGCTTATGCCTATTCTATTCTTGCGAAGCATGAATTGTGCATGTATGAGTATACATTGATATGTGTGATGATGAATGTGTGCTAAATGATGGTTGTTATGTTGTGGTTTAAAAGTAATTGGCACTAGTTAACTTACCGGGTATAAATGATCGATCATTAGGATTAGTGTGCACACGTTTGAGTCAAATTCGCGTGTGGCCTTGATGGCGTTAAGTCATCAAGGAGGAGTACGATGATGTAATATTCCACCGGAAATTGTTTATATTATACGTGATGATGAGTGGAATTCCATCTGTAGGGCATGTGATGATGAGTGGAATCCCATCCATGCAAGGTCCGATGATGAGTATAATCCCACCGAGGTAATGTTGTTGTTGAGAGTAAATCCGCATATCCGAGTAAACTAATAGTGGCCAATGTACTTGTTCATATGGTTACGATGTTGAGATATTTGATTTATATTGTTGAGCTTAATATGATGTAAGATTCCATATTATTGACTCTTGTCTTGCTAACTAGTTGCTATGTTGATGCCTATGTGTGACTGTGTGTGATGTTAAGGATTGCATGCTTGAAACCTGCATTGCCGTTGTTTTTGGTTTTAGAGCATCCTCACTAAGCTTCTAGCTTACGCTCTCATTTTTGACAATGCATATCAGTAGCGTGGTGTTAGCAAGGAGCAAGGCAAAGGGACATTCCAAGCTTTGTAGTTGCTCAAGTATGACTTAGTAAATAAAGTAGTAGTTTAGCAATGGGGCTGTTATGCATTTTGTATGGGCGTTGTATGACTCATAGATGTTGATGATGTTTATGTTTGCTTGGATTTGTAAACCATGTTATGGCTTGTTGAATGCTTGTGTTGAAGAGGCTATGCCTTGGATGTTTAACATGATTTTGGTTGAGCATGCAAAACCTTATATGTGAAGACATGTGCCATTTGGCTTTTTGAGCTTTTAAGCATGCCTTTATATGCAATATCTATCCTTTATGTGAATGTTATGTGTAGATGCATTGTTATTCATCTAGATTGCTCTATGTGCTAGATCTTAGTCGTGAAATGTTGTATGGATGCTTAAATGTGGATAGGGGAGTCTTGAAATGCATCTAGAGTCATGTTCGAGAGTCTTTTGCTAAAATTTGGAGACTTGCAGTGCAGGGCGTATTGATACGCCTAAGGGCCGTATCGATACGGTCTTGCCTTCAGGGCTCAGTTTTGGCTTGGTGTACCGATACACGGGGGTGTATCGATACGCCCAATGCTCACTGGAATTCTGAGATTTTGGTGAGACTTTGGCGTATCGATACGAGATCTAGGCGTATCGGTACGGGTTTGTCTCGTTGACTACGAGATGTTGACCGAGAAGGGTGTATCGATACGCCCAAGAGCTGTATCGATACGGTCTTCCTGTGTTGACTGATGGCAGTTGACTTGGTCAAGGTGTATCGATACCCTTGATTGGTGTATCGATACATCCTGCTTAAAAAGGGAAAATTGGGCTGTTTAACATGTGGTTTTACGTTCGATTGTGTTTCTTTCTTGATGTTTTCCGCTGTTGTGATCACTTAGGTAATAATATGCCTTTAGACAAGATTTAATTAAAAGAAATTTTCTAGGGTTGCTAACCGAGGTGGGACCTTAACGGGTTTCACATCGGTTTTCCCCGTGTAGCCTACTCGAACCGGTCAGCCGACCAGACCGGGGCGAGGGGGTTACAGAAACTTCACATTTTCTCCCACCACCACAACCTCATAATCATTCTCAAGTTTCAGCGAAACTTGCTTATTTTCAAAGTCCACAACAACTCTATGCTCAACAAGTCAATCCATACCAAGGATTACATCAAATCCATAGAATGGCAATTCCATAAGATCAACTAGAAACACATGCTCTTGCACCTTTAAGGGGCATCTCCTATAAAAACTCCTTGTTACAACTGTCTCACCAAAGGAACTAGTCACACGCATGCCCACATCCAAAGACTCAACAGACAAACCAAGCATTTGAGCATGTTCACGCAATATGTACGAGTGTGTAGATTCAGAATCAATCAAAGAAAGTATTGACAAGGATTGCAAAGTAAAGGTTCATGCAATCACATCCGTGTCATTCCTCCCTTCTCGATGGGCATACACTCTGGCCTGACCACCACCTTCAGGCTGAACAACCACCACATGTGCTACATTCCTCACACCTTCATCTCTACGCTGGAAATTACCACAGCCGCGCCCATGACCTCTCCGTGCCTCAGTTTCTCTCACCGGAGCCTAACCCTCTCTCATCGGCTGCGGACTATCCCTTTTCATCTGCCCACGATTACCGCAATTCCAGCATGTACCAAGATTGCCCCAACACTCACTAGTGTGCCTCCTACCACACCGATTACACTCAGGTGTTCGTATGGAAGCATTCGGTCCTTGCTGACCTCTACCAAGGTTACCCCCTCCACGTCTAGTGTCCATTTGTGACCTTCTATCCTCAGGTCTCTTGAACCGATCTCTACCAAAGTCACGATCCGTAGGTCGCTTCCCTGAGCTAGACCCTCCTGTCCGACTAGCTAAACCAAGATTCAGCTCAATGTCCTTGGCTCGAGTGACCAGAACATGAAAATCAGTATAGTCTGTTGTGAGCATATATGTTTTCACATCAGCCACCAACCCATATCTGAATCGTTCACATCTCTCCCGTTCACTAGGGATCAGCTCGGGTGCATACTGGCTGAGGCGTACAAACTGCACCTCATACTCCACCACCGACATACTCCCTCGCACTAAGGACATGAACTCCCTCTTTTTCTCATACAGGTAGCGGACTCCGAAATACTTTCGCTTGAACGCATTCAAGAAGAACGTCCAAGTCACCTCAACATCATCCAACCCCGCTATTGTGGTTGTCCACCACGTATACGCATCACCGTGCAACAGGGACACAATACATCCCAATTTCTGAGTATTGTTATAGTTTATTTGCCCGAGTATCCTCTTGGTGCTTTCTAACCAAGACTCAGAACCTTCCGGGGGCAGCCCCCTGAACTCAGTCCCTCCAAGACTACGGAGTCGCTCCAACGACAGACTCACACCAGCACCAGCCTGAGGTGCAGCCCCATATGCTCTAGCTACTGCTGCCTGAAAAGCCCCAACAATAGCGTGAATTAACACTGACATATCAGGAGCAGCTTGCCCTTGTACTCCCTGGGGTCTAGTAACCCCTACTCCAGCTCCCGCAGCACCAACCCCCGCTCCACCACCGCCACCAGGTGGTCCACCAAGAGGAGGAGGCGGTAAATTCTAAACATGTTCATTATTCTCATTCTCAGCCGCAGCACGCGCATTAACTCTAAGCTCTCTACGTGGCCCCATTTAAAAGCAATACAACTATCAAAATGCAAAAAATTTAATTAGGCAATGTAAGACAAGGAATCCAAGTACTCAAGCTCATTTTTCAAAACAATTCTTTCCAATAGTATTGATATGGCAATGGGATCCCCAACTATACCTCAAACATAGCATAACATCACAAACTCATCTTAATCTATCATCTTGCATGCATTACATCTCATTAGAGCTAGAACATCAACAACCACACAACATACTTTCACAACAAGTCATAATCGTTCATATTCACACCCATTAATCACTTACCAAGCCCCAAATATTCGCAAGCCTGATTCTGATACCAACAAATGTAACCCCATTAGCCCGGCCTAGATGTTCGACCCGAATTACAAAGGTCACACGGGGAAAACCAAAGTCAACCCGAAAGTCAACCTTGATTAAAAACCCTTTTTTTCTTTTATCTTTTCTACATGCAACATTAATCCTTTGTTATCACCCAAGATCATTGGAAAGATAAGGCACATCGATCGGAAATCAATTAGGGGTTTAATTGCACAAATTAGACTTTTAGGGACCAAAATATAAATTTTATAAATTACAAGGACCTTGCAGCTTTTAGAGTTACCAATGTTCAATTAGTCCTATTTCATGCCACTGTGTCAAAAAGCAACTCAATCATGATTCCAAAATCATCCAATTGCATCCATAAACATCAGGGACTAAAGTGTAAGAAACAAGAACTTGAAACAGTTCAAAATCCATATTAACGATCGGGAGTTTCGAAACGCTGAGCTTTGTATCGAAACGGCCGTATCGAAACTGGGTTGATCGTTTCGGTACTCGGGTGCGTTCCGAGACCCGTATCGGAACATGGCTTTCCAGCAGCCAAAGCGTTCCGGAACACTCTTACTCGTTCCGAAACAGTTTGGCCATTTCAGGCCCCTGTTCCGAAGCAGATAAGAGCGTTCCGATACGCCCAGCCCTGCAACTGCAGATTTAGCTGGTTTTTTCACACTTAAACATGATCAAAATTGTCCCAAAGCATACCACAACATATTTAAGCATCAGAGATCACCATTATGAAGCATAAACCAAAGCATGGCATCAATCATGCAATTAATGGAACTATAGGCATGCTCCCTAGTCAATGAAAACCATATAAAGCCTCAAGCCACAAACCAAACCATAAAGGACATTTAGAATCCACAAATACCATAGCAAACTGTTGAGTGTGTAAAAGTTCTATTATTTACACCCTTTTTAACCCATATTTCTGCTGCATTCAAGCATTATTCATTGCATTTAGGTTAGTTTACAGCAAAACATCACAAATATATTGAAAGGCACAGATTCTACTAAGAATGGCTATTTTTGCATGTTCCCGCCGTAGCAGACGGTGAGGGCAGGCGCTGGGCAGAGAAGCAGAAGAGCTGAACTGGACAAGCAGACAAAGAGGACGATGCTGCCATGGTGCTGCCGTGACATCAGAGGACGACAGCAGTTTTTGTGGAGAAAAAGCAAAGTGGACCTCGACAGATAGAGAAAATTCAGCCCGTCTGTCGTGTGAAAACCTCATATTTTTCCAAGCCCCAGATCAAAAGATATGTCATGCCCAAAGTTCAAGGCGGGAAAATCCCAAGCAAGAAGATGACGGCTGGAAAGTAGATTCCTTAAAGATTTAGTCTTTATTAGAATCATACTTTCAATTAAAGTTGTATTCTTGCTAATTTAGATAACTTGAGCCCAAAGCTTATATAAGGGCATGTATTTTAACCTAGGGAAGATCTCATCCCCATAACCGATAACCAAAACCCTAGCCGTTTTCTTTCCCAAAACATGTTTTAAATCCCCCCTAGGGCCACGGGTTGATTTGTAAATTAGTTGCAAGGGTTGTTTTGTTTTAGGAATTTTCAGTTCAATAAAATAAACTTCAAGTTCTCTGATTTTGGTTATTAATATCTTGCAAGAGAATCGGGAGGGCATTGTGAGGTTATCTATTTACTTAGCATCGAGAGAGTTAAGTATACGAAAGAAATAAGAGCAAGTTCTCTAGTTTATAGTTGAACTATCTCGGGCCTAGGGATAGGACGAGGTTAAGTGGCTAAAGAAGAATTCATACACATCGGTGTTCATCCTTCGATTCACGCCGGGAGGTATCATCAAAGACGTGATCATCGACAGACTTGGACCTAGGGATAGGCCAAGGCAGATCTGGGATTCTTGCCAAACTTGAAGTACTGAGTTGATGTGTTTAATGCCGCAAAAATCAACGGACTACTGCCGCGACGGGTGACGACGACAGAACTGGATTTCCTAAACTCTGCAATACCTGCACTACTGAGCAATTCAATACCAGCCTATTCTCTCTATCTTGATATTTTTACTCTTTTATTTGTGTTTACTCTATTATTTTCGTGATAACTTCTCAAATATTTTATTTACTTCCGTGCAGAGAATTAAGGTGAAGCTATTAGCCCAATCCCTATGGAGACGATATCCGATACTTCGTATCACTTTACTACTTGCGTCGTGTATACTTGCACTACCATTGCGATAGACTATTTTACACGCAACACAAACTTACAACAACCATATGGAGTTCAAAATACATCTCCCAAAACCAACCATAGGTCCACATTGCCAAATATCATTACTAAAGCATACGAAAACATCACCATACATGAGCTTCTCACTTCCTTGGATATCTTTAGCCTCCTTGCTACCCAAAAACGGCTCAATTATCTGCATTGTTGGTAAAAGAGAGCGTAAGCACATTTTATTAGTGAGGCAAGCTCTAAGAAAACCAACACAACAATGCAACTTTACAACTCTATCTCGAAAACTATTTTCTACAACATGCTCTTTCTATCTCATGCTTGAAAACCGATTCAAAGCAATTCTCCATTTGAAAATCACATGTACCATCAATCTAACTCATGCATTTAACCAATGCAAATCTCATGACAAAGCCATACACATGCTTAATGAAACAAAAGCATTTCATAACCACAAATCTCATATGCATTTCTCATAGCATAAATCATCTCAACACTTGGTACATGTGAATCAAATACAATTTCATATATTGGCATTTCATATTACATCTTTACTCGGATATGCGGATTAGCTTGACTTAAAGTCAAGTCCTACCCCGGTGGAATCTCACATCACCGGAATCTCATGGTGCTATCTCTCTTCGCCACAAAGCTTGGGTGTTTCACCAAGTCCTACCCCGATGGTATCTCTCATCATCATATTCCCACTTTGGGTCGGGATGGCACTACCCCCATTGCCTGACTCCAAAGAGCACGTACGAATTTTTAGTTTATAGTGCAATTTCATCCAATTGGCCGACCAATTATACCCGGTAATTATCTCATCATTTATGCCAATATATTATATCAAAAACATCATCTCACCTATTGTTTTAATGCAACACTTCTCAAATCATTTATCAAGTTTGTGTTCAAGAGTCAACTAAATCAAGTTGAAAATCATTGACATGAAAGTTGAAGCAATTAAAAGAGAAAGCATAAAGTTGAAAAAGTGCAGGAAAAAGCAAGCGACATATGCGAGATCTTCCATTCAAAATAAATCTCTATCTAAAGGAGTAGTGGAGGATTAATCGCATCTGAATTCAAGGAAAGGAAATGAACTCTAGAGTGAAAACCTAGAAATGTGCAGTCTAGAGCTATCCACAAAAAAAAGATAAGAAAATATTATTTTATTTTAGCATGTTCTGATCAAGGAGTGCAGAAATAAGATTTTACTTGGAAAAATGATCCTTGGTTTCATCACCCCTAAATAACTTAGTTGAGCCTATATATCATTTCTTCATAGTTGTGAGCCCATAACCTACATTACAAGCCCCAAAAGACCATTTTGATCATATACGAGTATTGGAGTAACTAGAGTTTAATTTTAGAATACATCTTGCTTATCAGGGTTAACCTTTCCTCGTGGATTTCCAGACTTCTAATGCCTTATTGAGATCAGAAAAGAGGGAAGTGTAGAACTAATGTTTTGATATAATAATTGAAAAATGTTTTGGACTTAATTTAAAAAGAATTCAAAACTATTTCTAAAGTCCAAATAACTTGAAACTATGTTTAGGGATGTTTTAAAAGGTTTTAACATGTTTTTCAAAGCCAAATTTCACAAAACCTTCAGGCATTTTGAAACACCTTAGGGCGTTTCGATACGGGGGATTCCAGTAGCAAAAGTGTTTCGATACAGGTATCGAAACGGGCCTCCCTGGATGTGATTTTTGCCCAGCTTTTCGAAACAGGCTATGCCGTTTCGATACGCCTACGTGGCATCGACCACAACGGTCATAAACCCCAACGACTATTTTCCAACTAACTTTTAAATGCAGAGCGTTTCGTTACGATGCCTAGAGTTTCGATACGGCCAATGGCGTTTCGATACGGATGCTCAACGGCTCTTTCTACTTAGAGAGTGTATCGAAACGGGTTCTAGCGTTTCAATACGGGTAGCAGCAGAACTGCAATTATGGTGGGAATTAAAGTCCTCAACGACTCCAATTCAATCCCAACGGCTAGTAACAGCTACAAACTCATCAAGGGGTAACAAAGGGACCTCCAAGCATCAATATATGGTTAATGCTCATATTGTCAATCAACAAATTATCAAATATTGTCTTAGCACTTAATTTGTCAATTCTTGTATAGACAAACACTAGTGAGCCAAAATTGTCAAATTTGCTCAAGTGTTTTAGGTTTCGGTGAGTGCTTTAATTCCGCAAACAAACACCTATTAGAGGGATTTGTGTTTGCTTTTATTATCTCTTTGTAAAAGAGGGTTTGATCATGGCTTTGGGTAGAAATTTTAATCGGTGTATAAGGGTTTCCTCCTAAGCCTAGAAAAAGGGGACGAATCAATAGTGGATTGATTGGTAATCCTTAGTGGGAAGAAATGTAGTGGATGTAGACCTTGGTTAGAAGGTTGAACCACTCTAAAATCATTGTGTCATTTACTTTTATGCTTCCACACCTATTCCACCCAAAAGTCCACCTCTCCACCACTTGGTGAGCAACATCGGTTGAAAGAATCAAGCTCCTCACAACTCAACAATTGGTATCAGAGCTTGGCTCAATCGAAGGGGATTCACATCCTATTGAGAAGATCCAACAAGCTCGATCATCATTTCACGAACTGACTCAAATGGTGCAATCCATAGACAAACCGCATTTCTTTGATAGAACATACTATGCCCATTGGAAGATAAAGATGAAGTTCTTCATCAAGTGTAGAGACTACAAGCTATGGGATATAGTTGAAGACGGTCCGTTCGTTCCTCAATGAAGCAAAGTGAAGTGGAGTGTCGACGATCGCAAGAAGATGGAGCTAAATTGCAAAGCCTTGCACATTCTCTTTTGTGCATTTGACCCATCCATCTATGAGAAGATGTCTTCTTTTAAGAGTGCCAAGGAGGTATGGGACAAGCTTGAAGTCACATACGAGGGAACCGATGAAGTCAAGGAGACCAAGATTGGGCTCCTCACCTTAGAATATGAGAACTTCAAGATGGATCGTAAAGAGAACATCGAGAAGATGTTTGATAGGTTCTCCACAATCACCAATAGTCTCAAAGGATATGGAGAAGCCATCCTGGAGGAAAAGCTTGTCCGAAACCTCATCTACTCACTTCTCGAGTCTTGGGACTCAAAGAAGACCGCCATTATCGAAGCAAAGAACTTGAAAACTTTGAAGCTTGATGAACTCATGGGGTCGCTCCTTACTCATCAAATCATGAAGAAGAACAAAGAAGATGAGAAGAAGAGGGAAGAAATTAGAGCTATGGGAGAGAAGAAGCTCAAGGGGCTTGGCATCAACACCAATGCCATGGCTCTCAAGTCCTCCATTTGCCATCACGTTGATTCAAGTGAAGAGGAGGATGAAGAAGAAGAGATAGTTCATCTCTTCGAGAAGTGTGCCCCATTCATGAAGAAAGCATTAAGAGAGCTTGAACGAGAATCCATGAAAAAGGGAGAGGGAAAGCACTTCAAGCAATAAGAAGAAGGCACATGTGGCTACTTGGAGTGATGAGGACTCCACCGACGATGAACAAGCCAACCTTTTCCTTATGGCCATCGAAGAAGATTCAAGGGTAACTTCTAATTCATCTGCTTCATGTTCTTACTCTTTTGATGAATTACAAGATGCCTACGATGATTTGGTTTTAGAGTTTAAAAATCACATTTTGAAAAACAATAAATTGATTTCAAAGTTAAAAATTCAAAATGATTTGATTTCTAAAACCAAACTTGAACTTGAAGCAAAACTCGAAGAGTTTGAATTAAAATGCTTTGATTTACAAAATTTGCTTCAAAAAGGTCAAGAAGAAAATGATTTTGTTTCCAAATGGCTGGAAAAGAAAAACAATTTTGGAAAATCAAATTTCTATGTAAGGCAATCTAGTGCCCCTAGATTTGTAAACAGTAAATGTTTTAGAAGTGTTTGGGTCCCAAAAGGATTAACCACTTCAACTAAAAGGGATGACATTGAAAAATGGATTCCAAAGGGGACTAAGTTTTGTGCTACTAACGTCAATGGATCCAAAGCAATTTGGATACCAAAAATCACTTGATTGTCTTTTGCTAGGTGTGATGGAGATTGTTCAACAAGTCCAATTAATGAGGGGGAGCTCCATGCACACTAAAGAAGAACACTTGAAGAAGGAAGGCTTTACATCCTCCCTTGAGTTCAAGTGTGGTAAAATCTAGTTGCTTTTGTTTTATTTGATTTATTCTCATTTATGTCAACTAGATGATCATATATGTTGGACTAACATTTTTAATGATGCTTTGAGTAAGGGGGAGCCATTTTAAAACCAAGTTCTTATTTTTGTCAATTTTTTCCTCTATAGTTATTTTGAACTTAATGTTTTAAATTCTTTTTGATATAACAAAAAGGGGGAGAAATGGTTTGAAAAATTGAATTTTCAAATGAATAAGGAGGGCTTTATTTGATTTCATATCTTCAATCTCTTATTCACATTTTTAAAGTTAAAGGGGGAGAATCCCAAACAATTTTTCAAGAGGGTTTTATTATATCAAAAAGGGGGAGATTGTAGAACTAATGTTTTGATATAATAATTGAAAAATGTTTTGGACTAATTTAAAAAGAATTCAAAATTATTTCTAAAGTCCAAATAACTTGAAACTATGTTTAGGGATGTTTTAAAAGGTTTTAACATGTTTTTCAAAGCCAAATTTCACAAAACCTTCCCGGTGTTTCGAAACACCTTAGGGCGTTTCGATACGGGGGATTCTAGTAACAAAAGTGTTTCAATACGGGTATCGAAACAGGCCTTCCCTGGATGTGATTTTTGCCCAGCGTTTCGAAACGGGCTATGCCGTTTCGATACGCCTATGTGGCATCGACCATAACGGTCATAAACCCCAACGACTATTTTCCAACTAACTTTTAAATGTAGAGCGTTTCGATACGGTGGCTAGCGTTTCTATATGGGCGTTTCGATACGGCCCATGGCGTTTCGATGCGGATGCTCAACGGCTCTTTCTACTTAAAGAGCGTATCGAAACGAGTTCGGTCGTTTCGATACAGGTAGCAGCAGAACTACATTTATGGTGGGAATTTAAGTTCTCAACGGCTCCAATTCAATCCCAACGGCTAGTAACGGCTACAAACTCATCAAGGAGTACAAAAGGGAACTCCAAGCATCAAGATATGGTTAATGCTCATATTGTCAATCAACAAATGATCAAATATTGTCTTAGCACTTAATTTGTCAATTCTTGTATAGACAAACACTAGTGAGCCAAAATTGTCAAATTTTCTCAAGTGTTTTAGGTTTTGGGTGAATGCTTTAATTCTGCAAACAAACACCTATTAGAGGGATTTGTGTTTGCTTTTATTATCTCTTTGTAAAAGAGGGTTTGATCAAGGCTTTGGGTAGAAAGCTTGATCGGTGTATAAGGGTTTCCTCCTAAGCATAGAAAATGGGACGAATCAATAGTGGATTGATTGGAAATCCTTAGTGGGAAGTTAAGGTAGTGGATGTAGACCTTGGTTAGAAGTTTGAACCACTCTAAAATCATTGTGTCATTTACTTTTATGCTTCCACACCTATTCCATCCAAAAATCCACCTCTCCACCACTTGGTGAGCAACATCGGTTGAAAGAATCGAGCTCCTCACAACTCAATAGGAAGGATTGTGTACGGTGAGTTTGTGAGGTGAAGAGTACCACTTAAAGGGAAAGAATTAGTGTAACCCCCTCATCCCGGTCTGGCTGACTGACCGGTCCGAGTAGGCTACACGGGGAAAACCGATGTGAAACCCGTTAAGGTTCCACCTCGGTTAGCAACCATAATTTTTTTTCATTTATTTTACATCTTGTCTAGAGGTCTAATTAATTCCTAATTGATCACGACAATAGAAAACAAGGCTCACAAAAAGCCCTACGGCAAACCGGGCCTAAGCCCAACTCTTGAGACCCATTAGAGATGTCAAAAAGCCCATTTCCAGTCACCCATTTCGAAACAGACGTCACCCGTTTCGAAACACGGGCTCCGGTTTAAAAAGCCAGGTACCCGTACCGAAACGCATCCACCCCGTTTCGGAACAGGGTCCTATTTTGCCTAGGTGTTTCGACACCCGTTCCGAAACATGCAATTCTAGTAGTCAAAGTGTTTCGAAACTAGTTTCGAAACAGGGGCTCACAGTAGCCAAACCGTACCGAAACGAGTTCCGATACGGGGGGGCCTGGAACCACACCCGTTCCGAAACGGCACAACCTGTTTCGAAACACCTGCAGTCTGTGAATTCCCAAAATCAGTTTTAAACATCTCTAAATGATTCCAAAAGCCCTTAACGACCCTAAGAAGCATACTTAACTTACAAATACACTCTAGAGGCATGCATCATATTGCAAGAAGTACACAAATTTCATAAGACATAAGGTAAGGCATCCATTTAAAGGGTCATTCAAAGCATGCTTAAGAACTTAAAAGCCAAAAGGCACATGTTGACACATACAAGGCTTACATGCTCACAACACTTATAACATCCAAAGCATAGCCTCATCAACACAGGCATTCATCCAACATAACATGGTTTACAAATCCAAGCATAGCGTGAACAACAATCAACATCTATGAGTCATACAACGCTCATACAAACGCATAGTAGCCCCATTGCTAAACTACTACTTTATTTACTAAACCATACTTGAGCAACTACAAGCTTGGAAATGCCCTTTCGCCTTGCTCCTTGCTAACTCCACGCTAATGATCTGCATTGTCGAAAATGAGAGTGTAAGCTAGAAGCTTAGTGAGGATGCTCTAAAACCAAAAACAACGACAATGCAGGGTTCAAGCATATAATCCTTAACATCACACACAATATACATAAGCATCAACATAGCAAACTAGCTAGCAACACAAGAGTCAATAATATGGCATCTTACTTCATATTAAGCTCAACAAGATAAGGCAACTATCTCGACATCATAACCACAAGAGCAAGTACATTGGCCACTATTAGTTTACTCGGATATGCGGATTACATTCAACAACAACTTTACCTCGGTGGGATTACACTCATCACCGGACCTCGCATTGATGGGATTCCACTCATCATCACATGCCCTACGGATGGGATTCCACTCATCATCACGTATAATATAAACAATTTCCGGTGGAATATTTCATCACCGTACTCCTCCTTGATGACTTAAGGCCACCAAGGCCACACGCGAATTTGACTCAACCGTGTGCACACTAATCCTAATGATCGATCATTTATACTCGGTAAGTTAACTAGTGCCAATTATACTTTTAAACGACATCATAACATTCATCATAAATAGCACACATCCATCATCACACACAACAATGTATATTCATACATAACCAAATCATGCTTCACAAGATCAATATAAGCATAAACATCTAAAGATTATTAACACACAAGAAGTTAAGCTACCAACTTAACTTCTACCTTGGAATGGCCTACCAAGCACATCCCTAAACCTCATCTACATACACTTGAACCAATTTAAACAATTTGAAAGTTTCACTCACCACCCTTCCTTAGCAAACCAAGCAAAAGTCTCGCAAGCCTCCGAAATTTCTGGAATCGATCCCGAACCTTCTCTGATGTTTCCTCTTGCTTCTAACCAATAAAAAGACAAGTATTACTCAACCAAATCACTTTCAAACTCAGCCACAACTCAACCCACAATCACAAGCCAAAACTTCACAATTTCAAACCCAAACTAACCATAAAACC
Source organism: Hibiscus tridactylites (assembly GCA_958450335.1). NCBI lineage: Eukaryota > Viridiplantae > Streptophyta > Magnoliopsida > Malvales > Malvaceae > Hibiscus > Hibiscus tridactylites. Next base: position 50,566,004 of record OY288279.1, read on the forward strand.
CACATTTTCGTACTCCCCAAATACCCAGCTGAAATCCACCATTTCCAACACCAAAATGACCTCTAAATACTTCCAAAACACTTCCCTAACAACCCTATACCATCAACCCTTCAACCCAACACAAAAACACATCAAAAATTCATGTTTTGACACTTTTAAAAATGCCTCCCAAACCCATTTCGGGATTTTTCTCAAAATCCTTCCATTTCAAAATATAAGGAGTATTAAGGTGAGATTAACTCAAAACTTAACTAAACAACCCAAAAACAAGTTAAAAACCTAATAAAGATTCATACTTTCTTCAACCTTTAAAACATTGGAAATTTAAAAAGATGATGGTTTTGAAATCTAAAACCATGGAAATGATTGGGATGATGAGGAGAGTTCAAAAATGAAATTACCTTCGAAGGAGCTCTTGAATTGATGGAGAAAATGGATGGAATAGTAACTTAGGCTTTGGGAGGATTTTGGGTTCTCTTTTCACGTTGGGTTGTAAAATGGGGAGGAAGATGAGTACTTTTTTTTCTTTTAGTTTCAAAAAGTTTGTCTTCTTTATTTCAACATATTTACAAAAATAACATTGCCTTGATTTTAATCTTATTTAAATCAAAACCCAACTCTAATTAAATTAAATCAGTTTTAACGACTCGAACCCAACACTCATACCAAACTCCCAACCCCAAAACACAGGTGTTACAATTAGGAATATGGGAATGTTTCTCTTGGAAGTCTAATAAATTGGAAGGGGTCACATTTGAGTTGATCTTTCTCAATTTGGTTCAAAGGCTCTATTGCACTTGATATTTTGGTGGCTAGTTTTAGTTTTGTTTTCTCATGTTTGCCATGACTTATCAAAATGTTCCATTTTCTCAAATTTAGTAAAATAATATTTTGAGCCTTTCACTTACCGTTTCAACAAGCATCTTGCAGATAAATCAATTAGATACAAGAAAAACAAAGGATTTTGTGGGTATTATTACCATGTACTAATCTTGTAAGAGTAGGCAAAACAAGAGGTGGACTCGGTACTTGTTTAATAATGAAAAGTACGTCGACGAAAAGACACAATTCTGAGTGTTAGAAATATTTAAACAAAGCTGCAAGAAAGTGACACAGACAACCCTGGGGACTAGAGAGAGCATGGACCATCTTTTGGGGTAAAACTTGTAGAAGATCAATCCGTTAAAGGTTCATATTATTCAAAAGCAAAGAACATTACTTCCGAGGCATTGCAAGATAAGAAAGCTTTGTGAATGTTAGAGTGAGCAAAGATGATAGTGGAATTCATGAGTGGGGCAATGATGCAAAGAACACTACAGAAGAATATGTTTTAGTCTAGTGAATAATGTATGCAAGTTGGAACAACAAAAGTGATGATCTCTTTTGGAACAATGAGAAAGAATGTTGTCAAAAAAGCTGAATGAAGCCATAGCAAGAGTGGATTTACAAGAAAAGAGTTGTCACCATAAGTCGAGTCTTAAGAAATGCATAGTGAGATACGGAAAGAGAATGGTTTGCATGTTGAATCCGTGAAAAGGCAAGTAAGAGTTCCATCAAAATTGAGATTAGCCTTATTTAGAATAAGAAAAACATCATTGTAAAAAAGATAAAGAAAAAAGGGGAAAAAGAAAAGCAAAAAAAGGGGAAAAGAAAAAAGGAAAAGGAAAAAAGAAAAAAATTGAGGTGATAACCCGAAAGGACGTCTTGAGAAAACGAAAAAAAAAGAAAAACTAAAGTGAAAACCCGAAAAGGCGCTCGAAAGTGAAAACCTGAAAAGGCACTTTAGAGCAAAAGATGTAGAGATCCTAAAGATTGAACTCGAGTGTGAGATGGGTTACTTTGGCAGAAAAAGTTGTTTTAATGAAAAATGAAACAAAGAAATTTTGAGCTTTCCTGAAGATGAAAGCTCTCCCAATTGGTCCTCAATTGTCACAATCAATGCATCATACATATTTAGGCATCCATAAGATAAGAGCATGCTAACTCCTATATCCATAGTTTTTTTTTTTTGCATATTTTCGCAGGAATTTACAAGAATCAACAAAGAATAGACAGATTTCAATCTACAACTTCAAGATTGGAGAAGTAGATCCAGCAAAGACTAGCAAAGATTCAATCAATTTTTTGTGAAACAAAGACATTAACTCGTGACTTCCTTTTTGAAGAAGCAGATCTCAGCAAATATTTTCTGATTGTTTGCACAAGACAGAAAGTGCATTACAATCCTAAAACCTTCAGGTCATTAGTAAGCCCTTCGGGCATGATGTTAAGTCCTTCGAGCCATCACTTTCGGGGGTAATGAGAACATTTGATTTTCTGGACAAGACAGAAAGTGTAATGCAATTCTAAAGCTTTCGAGTCACCAGTAAGTCCTTCAGGCATGATGTTATGTCCTTCGGGCTGACACATTTGAAAATGATGAGAAATTTTCGAGTGTCGTCACAGTAAGATGGGGGTGGCATGGTATTGAAAAAGATATTAACCTTTTGGGTCATCAGTTTCAAGAAAAGAAGAAAGTTTGGAGTTTGGAAAGCAAGATAAGTCAACTCCGGGCTCAAATACGGATTCACAATTTAATTGGTCAAAAGTTTCAGTGTCTCTCGTTGAAGGACTTGAAGTTTCTTAATGATTTATCCAAATTGTACATTTACTTTACAATTCATATTGAAAGATTTATGATAGATTCGACTTTTTACCATGTCAGATATGTTTCAAGCATAGAAAGAGGTTGATCAACAAAGGAAGAGAAACAAGGGTTTGATGCAAGTTTTAGATTGAAAGATCAAGACACTTTAGGCAAAAGAAGCAGTGAATCTAGAGATCTCAACACTTCAAGCTGAAAATTGAGGGCATTTTACATTACTTTAGGATTAAATCCTTACTAATTGATGATATTTCTATTTGCAAGTTCAAATTTTCCCCAGATGAAAACGTGAATTAGTATTCCTAGCAAAGAAAGGTCAGCTCCTAATAAGAAGAGTTTGCACAGCAAAAAAATACAGAGCTCCTAATGAGAAGAGTTCGCCAGCAAAGAATCTAGAGCTCCTAATGAGAAGAGTCCACCTAGATAAAAAAAAGGAAAGTATTTTAGAGAGATCGAGAGTTAGAGAGAGGGTGAAAAATGAAAAAAATGAGAAAAAAAAAGGTAAATAGGGTTTGAGGAAGCCTTTAAATAGGCACGTTGCTCAGGCCTATAGGCCCACAAATCCCCGGCCGAGCTCGCGCCCTACTCTCTCATTCTTTGTAATTCAGCTCTTCGATTTAATGAAATTTCAATTTGGCCCTTAATTGTTTGTTTTAAGTTTTAATTTGGTCCTTTATAGTTCTAATTAAATGTCTATATGTTTGATGCATATTTTAAAATTATGCATATAATATTGTATGTTAGACAATTTAATCACCTAGACTCTTAATTGTTTAGAGCCTTAGACTTTAAATTCTTTAATTAGGATTTAATAATTAATTAAGTGAGATAATTGTATTACGTTAATGTGTATTGAATATAAAACTTTGGAGTTCAAATTGGGTGATGACATTTTAATGAGGTGTTGTCCAACATTGGCTTTTAAGTGGAATACTTAATACTCATTAGAATTCTAGAAATTAAAAAATAATCTAGTTAACCAATTAGAGCTTTAATTAGGACTGTTACTTTAAATAATTAGTGTAACAATTAATTAGTGAATATTATTAGAAATTTAGGAGTTTTGGTATAGATGGTGCTCAAGCAATTTATGCTATCTCATAAAAGCTTTTAAATTTAATAATATTCGTAGTCTAAGCAATTTAATTAATTAGTGCCTATTTAATTTAGAACTTAAAATAGGCAAGACAATAACAAATCATGCATTTAAACCTTTTATGATGGAAATATATTTTTTGAATATGAATGAGGGTGCCTCCAACTTAAAAGGGCGTTTTTAATCTCATATTCAAATAAAAAATATTTTTTTTCTTATAAAAGGAATATATTCATTTTTGAATTTAAATCCAGTTAATAATTAAGGGTTAAATTAAATTCAAAATAGTATTCTTTAAATGTCAAAATGCAACGTAAAATTAAAAGATACCGATAACGGGTGTTTGTGGCGGTGCTAACCCTTCCCTACACGTAACCGACTCCCGAACCTAAACTTTAAGAAAATAATTTTCCGGTTGTTTTTATGGTGTTCGGTCTACCGAAGTGATCGGTGGCGACTCCAAATTATTTTCAAAATTAATAAAAAGGACAAATCAAATTTTAAACATTAATAAATGGTAAACTTAAAGGAAAACCTAATTTTTCAAAATTAAATGAATTAAAAGGCAAAGCCTTAATTTTCAAAGATTAATCATCAAGCTATTTCACAATGGTTCAAAATGGTTTCGACAGCTACCTTGATCATTGGATTGAATTTGATGTTTATGCATACATGTGTTTTTGTGGTTTGAATTTTTCAAGTTTTTAACCATGCCTGCCAAGAAAAGATCTAGAAAAGAGATGGGTCTAGTTCTACCAATCCAAATTCTAATTTCGAAAACAATGGTACTAAACCAAATCTTAACCAACTTTTCATCCATTGTTTTAAAGAGCCGGAATATCCCAATGCTATGGAATATTTTAAACAGTTTTAAACTTTTAAATTACGTCGTGAGTGAGTTGTTGATAAAGCTTTTATGTGCTACATTGATGTATGAATTAATTTGGGCTTGTTTTGATCGTGTTGAGTTGTTTAGAAGCAAGAGTTTGTGTTGGTGAAGCATCGGGAGTGAATCCGGAAGCTTGAAGATCTTGGTTGCTTAGTTGTTGAGCTTGGAAGTGAAGGTGAGTGGTTAAATGTTTTTAAATGGTTTTGAGTATTTGGTTCAAGCATGTGGACTAGGTTGGGCTTGGTAGACCCACCTAGAGTTGGGATTAGAGTGGTAGCCTAATCCCAAGCTTTAGTTAGAAATAATGGTTGATCTTTGAATGTGTTTATGCCTCATGTTTAATTGTGATTGTGTTGGCTATGTATATGGTGTTATACATGTATGTTGAGGCTTGGATTGATGCATTGTTATATGCATGTGGATTGTGCATGATGTTAATCATGGTGAGTACGTGCTAAGCACGGAAGTGGATATGAAATGATGTTGTGGATTGTGTTTAATATCGGCACTAGTATGCTTGGGTACAAATGATCAATCATTAGGATGTTTAGTGTGCACACGTGAGTCAAATGCGCGCGTGGTCTTGGTGATGGTAGTCATCAAGATGGAGTACGGGTTCGCCCGAAAAACCTTCTTATATATATGTTAGTCGATGATGAGTGTAATCCCATCGACGGGGCGTGAGGACGAGTGGAATCCCCTCCGCGTGAACGGTGATGAGTGTAATCCCACCGTAAGTTAATGGTTGTGTTGGATGTGAGTTCCAACGTGTTATTCGCGTATTCGAGTCATAGCTAGGTGCCAATATGAGTTGATATGTGTATCAATATGATTTTGGATGTATTGCCAATATGGATTATTATATGTGTTTACATATGATGTGGATTTGAGCTTGTTGAGCATGGCATAATATTGAATATATGTTCATGCATCATATGTATTTTGGCTCATGTGGATCGAAGGTAAGATCATGCATTCTACCTTGGTTGTGCTCGTGCTTGGATCCTGCATTGTCGAGGTTTGTTTTAACGAGCTTACCCTCACTAAGCTTTATGCTTACGCTCTGTTTTGTTCAACAATGAAGATCTGTAGTTCGTGGGTTGCTAGTGCAAGAAGGGGCCTCCAAGTGTGCCTTGTGGTGCTATCTTAGCTATCAAGTATGGACATTTTAGTTAAAGGATTTAAAAGTCAAGCAATGGGATATGTATTTGTTGCTTTGATGCTTTTGAAGTATGTTGTTGTTGGTTGTTTAGGAGCATGTTAGACTCCTGTATATGTTATGTTTGGTTTGGCTTTTGGTTGCCTTGTCTTGCTTGTAAACCATGTTTAAGCTTGCCCATCTTAAATGCTTAAGTGTATGTTTTTGTGAAGCATGAACCTTAAGTTTTATGTATGAAGCATGTGTTGGATGTTGTTGATTCTTTAATGGATGGTTCTTATATGTTTGTAGTGTGTTGAGCATGTTGGTAGATGTTTGGTTTTGCCTTCGGGTTTATGTTAGTGTGTTGTGTGGGGTCTTAGTGGTGTTTTTGGGACAGCCTTATACCAAAAACCAGCTAAAACCAATCTGCAGACATAGGGTGTTTCGAAACGGTTGGCCCCGTTTCGATACGGTCCCTTTGTTTCGGGCCAGGCGTTTCGGTACGCTAGGGAGCCGTTTCGATACGATTTTGCTACTGCAAATCTGAGATTTTGACGATAAATTAACGTATCGGAACGGGCTTTAGCGTTTTGGAACGACCTTCAGCTCGTTGACCACGAGAAGTTGACTGTTGAGGTCGTTTCGATACGGGTCACCCCTGTTTCGAAACGGTCTCATCAGGTTGACTTTGGCCAGTTGACCTAGTCAAGGCGTATCGAAACACCCCATGGGCGTTCCGATACGGCCTGCTGTAAAAGATTAAAATGGAATGTTTTATGTGGACTGTTTCCTGTTTGCCTCATCGTATCTTTTGTTGTTGCTTTTCTCATATAGGGTTTAATAATGCATCTAGAAAATATAATTTAATTGAAAAGTTTTTCCTTGGTTCGGTAACCGAAGTGGAGCCTTAACGGGTTTCGCCTCGGTTATCCTCATGTAGCCTACTCGGATCGGTCAAGCGTCCAGACCAGGACGAGGGGGTTACACTTGTTGGTATCAAAGCCTAAGGTTTCTGAGATCTTGGGCAGGTAAGTGAGGTAAGTTAAGTTCTTGTATTGAAATGCACGATGTTTGCTTGCCATGTAAGCATGTTTGCTTGTTTATCAAGTATGCTTGTTGTTTTGTTTGAAGCATGTTGTGTAGAGTCTCATTGCTACTATTACATTGGAAAAAGGATTTTAAAGTGAGGGAACATACTTGAGCCACTTGGAACCCTTGCCTTGCTAACCCTATCATTTGTGCTTTCTTGTTGTTGTTGTAGTTGTTATTTGTGAGCGCGATGTCGAGGCCTAGGGGTAGACCGAGAGTGGTTTGTCAAGAACCACGTGTTGCGGCTCCTGTTGATGAGCCGGTGGTTGGAGTTGAGGCTCATGTAGGAGAGCCTGCTGCTGGAGTTGGAGCTCCTCCACCAACTCCTCATCCTGGAGTAGGAGGCGAGGCTGGAGCTGAGGGAGAGGGACCTCAGGTTGGCCAAGGTGGCCATGGTCCTACCGGAATAGACATGGCTCCGCTTGTACAAGCTATAGCGGGAGCATTTCAGGCCGCAGTTGTCGGGGCTCAGGCTGCAGCTCAGCCTAGAGGTGATGATACTAGTTTACCGTTGGAGAGGCTTCGTAGCCTAGGGGCTGAAGAGTTCAGAGGGTCTACACCTGAGAGATCCGAGTTGTGGTTGGAGAAGACAGTCCACATATTAGCTCAGATGGGTTGTGTGGGTGCTCGCAAATTGGGCTGTGTGATTTCTTTTCTACAGGGTGATGCCTACACCTGGTGGGTCACCATTACTACTGGGGTTCCTGAGGCTGAGATTGGTTGGGATTTCTTTGAGTCTGCTTTCCGGAAGAGGTACTTGGGGCCGAGATATCTTGATGAGAAGAAGCGAGAGTTTATGGCTCTTGTTCAGGGAGATGCTTCTGTGACTGACTACGAGATTCGTTTTGTTCGTTTGAGCCAGTATGCTCCAGAGTTAGTTCCTACTGAGAGGGACCATTGTAACCGTTTCAGATATGGGCTTCATGAGGAAGTTAAGAGGTACACCTTAGCTTCAGATTACTCAGATTTTGATGTCTTGGTTGCTAGAGCCAAGGACATTGAGCATAGCTTGGGGCTGACCAAGCGTTCTGGAGGATCTAGTTCTGGTAAGAGACATAACAACTTCAACAGTGGAGATGCCAAGAGGCATAGAGGCGGTGGACAGCAGTTTGACCATAGGCGTAGCGGTGGCCACCATGGTAGAGGCCACCAGGGCCATAGAGCTGGAGGGTGTTTGCCCGAGTGTACACGTTGTGGGAGATGGCATTCTGGAGAGTGTTGGGGTAACTTCCATGCTTGTTGGAACTGTGGTTCGAGGGACCACTTTAGGAGAGAGTGTCCGCATCAGGCGGCACAAGCACCGAACATAGCACATGCTCCTACGATAGCGATAGATTATCAGAGAGGCCGTGGGCGCGGTCGTGGCTACTCCAGCCTAGGGCTGATGCACCTAGAGTAGATGCTCAGAGGAACCTTGCTCATGTTGTGGCAGTGCAGCCAGAGGCAGGTGGGCCAGTGAGGGTCTATGCTCAGAGAGAGGCCGGGAACGACACTAATGTGATAGCAGGTAATTTTAAGTTACAGTCTATGTCTTTGCTTTCTTTGGTTGATTCGGGTTCTACGCATTCCTACATTTTGAGTGAGCATGCACAAAAGTTAGATACACCTGTTGAGATCTTAGATGTAGGTATGCATGTGACTAGTTCCTTCGGTGAGACAGTTGTAGTTAGACGAATGTATAGGAGGTGTCCGCTGAAGATTCAGGGTCATGTGTTTCCCGTTGATATGATGGAGCTTCCGTTTTATGGTTTTGATATTATTCTGGGTATGGACTGGTTAGTTGAGCATAGAGCTAGTGTAGACTTTGAGACGAAGAGAATTGTTTTGAAGCTTTCTGATGATTACAAGGTAATAGTAGTAGGCGAGAACATTAAGTTCTTGTCTAATGTTGTGTCAACATTAGAGGCTCATAGGTTGATGGATTCCGGATGTGGGGCTTACTTAGCTTATGTTATGAATCCGAATATGAGTGAGGCTAGACCGAAAGATATTAGAACAGTTTGTGATTTTCCGGATGTGTTTCCTGAAGAGTTACCAGGTTTGCCTCCTGATAGAGATGTAGAGTTTGTGATTGAGACTGTTTCAGGGTCTACTCCAGTTTCTATTGCTCCATATCGTATGGCTCCGAAAGAGTTGAAAGAATTGAAGAGTTAACTGCAAGAGTTATTAGATTGTGGATTTATTAGGCCTAGTAGTTCGCCTTGGGGTGCTCCTGTGTTATTTGTAAAGAAGAAAGATGGCAACATGCGAATGTGTATTGACTACAGGCAGTTGAATCAGTTGACCGTAAAGAACAAGTATCCGTTGCCTCGTATAGATGATTTTTTTGATCAGTTGAGGGGTGCTTCAGTGTTCTTGAAGATAGATTTGAGGTCAGGGTACTATCAGTTTAAAGTAAAAGAGTGTGATGTTCCGAAGACAACTTTTAGGACTAGATATGGTCACTATGAGTTCCTTGTGATGCCATTTGGGCTCACGAATGCACCTGCAGCATTCATGGATATGATGAACAGAATTTTCAGAGACTATCTAGACCGTTTTGTAGTTGTTTTCATAGATGATATTCCAGAAGAAGAGCATGATGAGCACTTGAGACTTGTTTTGCAAAGATTGTTGAGTAACCAGTTGTATGCGAAGTTGAGCAAATGTGAGTTCTGGATTCGAGAGGTTGTGTTTCTTGGCCATGTTGTATCAGCTGAAGGTATCTGTGTTGATCCGACGAAGATTGAGGCTATTGTTGAGTGGAAACAACCTAAGTTTGTGACTGAGATTAGGAGTTTCCTAGGATTAGCCGGTTACTATAGGAGATTTGTTGATGGTTTCTCTAGAGTAGTTGCTCCTTTGACTAAATTGTTGCAAAAGGGAGTTAAGTTCGAGTGGTCAGATGCGAGACAGAAGGCCTTTGAGAAATTGAAAGAAGCCTTGACGAATGCTCCAGTGTTGGTACAACCAGTTTCAGGTAAAGAATTTGTGATCTATAGTGATGCTTCTTACATAGGTTTAGGGTGTGTCCTAATGCAAGAAAGAAGAGTTGTTGCCTATGCTTCGAGACAGTTGAAAGTGCATGAGAAGAACTATCCTACTCACGATATTGAGTTAGCTGCGGTTGTGTTTGCATTGAAAATTTGGCGTCACTACTTGTATGGTGTAACCCCCTTAGCCCGGCCAAGACGGTTGACCCGAACTATGAAGATTACACGGGGAAAACCAAAGTCAACTCGAGAGTCAACCTTGATTAACGACCTTTCTTTCTTTTTAATCTTGTCTAGATGCACGTTAACCATAAGTGAGCACTCACGAAGCATACATGAGAAAGGCACAGCGATCGAATATCAAAGAGGGATTCAATTGCACTTATCACCAGTTTAGGGACCAAAATATAAATTCCGCAAATTAGAAGGTCGTATGTGATTTTAAAGTTACCAATACGGAATTAGTCGTATTACATGCTTCCATGTCAAATTTCACCTTAAATGGACATCTCAAACTCATACAATTGCAAACTCGACTTTCGGGACTAAAACGTAAAGCTTGCAAACTTCAACACCATTCAAATCACTGCCCAACGGTCACCTGTTTCAAAAAGGCATTGACCGTTCTGAAACGCGGGTTAGTTCCGAAACTGGTTCTGAAACAGGGCATTCCAGTAGCCAAAATGTTTCGGAACAGCCTCCAGACGTTTCGAAACACAAAGGCCATTACAGATTCAAATCATCAAAAGCATCATGTCACAACCTAGGGAGTTCAACACATTTCCCAAAACACATCTTAGGTTCCCATTGCCAAATTACCAAAACTAATAGTGTATGAAAACATCACCATACATGAGCTTGGTTTCCCTTGGACACTCTTAGCTTCCTTGTTGCCCTTAAACACTTCAATTATCTGCATTATTGGTACAAGAGAGAGAGCGTAAGCACAATTTCTTAGTGAGGCATGCTCTAAAGAAAACAACACAATAATGCATTTTTAGAAAACACTTTTAACAAAGCTTTTAAAACTCATGCTCATCTCTTTTCATGCAACCTTGCATACTTTACAAGCATCTCATGCTTCATTATAATCAATACATCATATTGGCTTTCAAGTGATAATTCATAACCTTTACAACACAAAACACAATCGGATACGCGGATTACAAGCGTTGTTCCACACGCTTCATACACACTACCGGACTACACAAGGTGGAGTTTATCGGTACAATCACAACCCCTCAACACCCGTGATGGAGTTTAACAGTACAATCACAACCCCTCAACATCACTCATTGGTAGTTGTATAATTCCACTAACGAGAGTACGGGACACATAACACAAGATCCACACACGGACTTTCAACCACCGTTGTGATCTTACCTTACTCGTTAGGGTACTTGGATGGAGTTTACGGTACAATCACAACCCCTCAACATCCAAGGCGGCTTTACTTACGGTGCACCCAATCCTATAGTCGGCTAACTATATCCGATTCAAGTACTTTAAAACCAATTCATCACTTGCCAATATACATCAAATACCATCATCAATTCATTGTTTTAAAGCATTAATCAAAGCCATTAAACATCATGCATCTCCATGCATCATTACCAATTTAATAACATGCCAAAACAAGGATCTCTTACCTTGAGCATCCTTCAACACATGGCTTTCAAAACCAGCATTAACCATGCTAAAACATGCTTTCAAAACAGAATTTAAACATGCAATTTATAACTAATGCATTAAGCCACTTCATAGCACATCCGAGGGAGTTTTTTCGAAAACTTACTCTTGAGCTTAGCTAAATTGTTTAGACTTAAACTAAGCTCCCAAAACCTTCAAATAATTGTTTCAAAGCTGGAAACCCAACTCCACTCACCAATTTCGTTTCACTAGCTTGCCGAAACGCCAATCAAGCCTCCGGATCAAATCCAAAAGTGTCCGAAGATATCTCCCATGTTTTAAACACATCAAAGCAGAGGACTAATGCATCATCATGCATTGAAATCTTCAGCCAACAAACCTAAACTCGTTGCTCTACCTAAAATCAACATTTTGGCTACCAAACACAACCAAAATCACCTCCAAACTCTTCCAAAACTTAACCCATCCAAGATCCATCACTTCTAACTATTTCTAAACATAAAAAAACATCCAAAATAAACCTAAACTCGTCCTTATACCTCCAGCTATAACAGAACACCAAAAACACCTCAAAAACCACCATTTTCATAAGCAAAAACTTAGGAAATACAACCTATTCGGGATTGCATTGATAAAACCTCATTTCAACATCATTAGACATCCAAAATACATTAAAGAATCATCTCAAAACAGAGCCCAAACAATCACAACGAAATTCTTCAAGATTTCTTCCAAATCTTGAGTTTTAAGCCAAAATCAAGTTTCTAACATTAAAACCATTTATAAAACCTAAATTAAGGATTGACAACTTGGGAATTTTAGTAAAAAACTGAGTATTTAGAGGAGAAGAACAATCTTACCTCTAAATGGTGATTTCTCCTTGATTTGAACCAATTTCCTTGAAAATTCAATGAGGAAATCAAAAGGATTTGATGCAAGATTGATTAGAAATTAATTGATGATAGAAATCTCATCAATTGAAGTGAATATCAATATAAAAGTTGCTGGAGAAAAAGTGTTTGGATGATGGGATTTTGAGAGAAAAAGGAATGAGAGAAATTTAGGAAAAAGTAGTTATGAAAATCCAAAAAGTAGTTTCCCTTTTCTTTTAATTAATTAAAGCATTAATTAAATCACCCAAATTAAGGTAAAATCTGGAGAAAACATTTTTGGGTAAATTAGCTCCTTAAAACACATCAAAGCAGAGGATTAATGCATCATCAAGCATTGAAATCTTCAGCCAACACACCTAAACTCGTTGCTCTACCTAAAATCAGCATTTCGGCTACCAAACACAACCGAAATCACCTCCAAACTCTTCCAAAACTTAACCCAGCGAAGATCCATCACTTCTAACCATTTCTAAACATCAAAAAACATCCAAATTTCTAAACATCAAAAAACATCCAAAATAAACTTAAACTCGTCCTTATACCTCCAGCTATAACAGAACACCAAAAACACCTCAAAAACCACCATTTTCATAAGCAAAAACTTAGGAAATACAACCTATTCGTGATTGCATTGATAAAACCTCATTTCAGCATCATTAGACATCCAAAATACATTAAAGAATCATCTCAAAACAGAGCCCAAACAATCACAACGAAAATCTTCAAGATTTCTTCCAAATCTTGAGTTTTAAGCCAAAATCAAGTTTCTAACATTAAAACCATTTATAAAACTTAAATTAAGGATTGACAACTTGGGAATTTCAGTAAAGAACTGATTATTTAGAGGAGAAGAACAATCTTACCTCTAAATGGTGATTTCTCCTTGATTTGAGCCAATTGCCTTGAAAATTCAATGAGGAAATCAAAAAGATTTGATGGAAGATTGATTAGGAATTAATTGATGATAGAAATCTCATCAATTGAAGTGAAGATCAATGCAAAATTTGCTGGAGAAAAAGTGTTTGGATGATGGGATTTTGAGAGAAAAAGGAATGAGAGAAATTTAGGAAAAAGTAGTTATGAAAATCCAAAAAGTAGTTTCCCTTTTCTTTTAATTAATTAAAGCATTAATTAAATCACCCAAATTAAGGAAAAATCTGGAGAAAACATTTTTGAGTAAATTAGCTCCTCAAAGATTCAAAGTTTCAATCCTTACAAAACAATCACCACTAAACTTTTCAAAAATCGCATTTTAGTCACTACACCAAAATGTAGTATTTCCAAACCTTATTTTGTAAAATTGATTTCACAAATCTCTTATATATATTAAAATAGGATTTTTAGATATTTTTCTATATTTTTAAAGCATCCCGAACTAGGCTTTCCCTAAAACCTCCTTTTACATTCGAACCGAATATCAGACCGGTCTGGTTCAGACCCTAAACTTCTAAGCCCAAAATTGGGGTGTTACATATGATGAGAAGTGCATAGTTTACACCGATCATAAGAGCTTGAAGTACTTTATGACACAAAAGAGTTGAACTTGAGACAGAGAAGATGGCTTGAGCTGTTGAAAGACTATGATTTGACGATTGAGTACCATCCGGGTAAGGCAAATGTTGTAGCCGATGCTTTGAGTAGAAAAGTTGCAGTTGAGTTGCAAGCTATGTTTGCAAGATTGAGTGTATTCGGTGATGGTGGTTTGATCACAGAGTTGCAAGTGAAGCCTTCCTTGATTCAGTTGATTAGAGAGTGCAAGATGTGTCTTTAGTTCCTCATGTTCAAGACATGGCCGAAGGTAGACCGACCGAGTACAGTTTCAGTAATGAGAATGTATTATGCTTTAGAGACATAGTTGTAGTACCTGAAGATGTTGAGTTGAGACGTCTAATTCTGAGTGAAGCACATTCGAGTCCTTTCTCTATGCATCCGGGTAGTACCAAGATGTACCGTGACTTGAAGAATGATTATTTCTGGGTTGGTTTGAAGAAGGATGTAGCTGAGTATGTGAGCCGTTGTATGGTTTGTCAGAGAGTGAAGGCAGAACATCAGGTTCCTTCAGGTTTGTTACAGCTTTTGAAGATTCCAGAATGGAAATGGGAGAGGATTACTATGGATTTTGTGTAGGGGTTACTGTTGTCTCCTTCGAAGAAGAATTCTGTTTGGGTGATTGTTGATAGATTTACTAAGTGTGCTCACTTCTTAGCAGTGAACACTACAGATTCTTTAGACAAGTTGGCGAATTTGTACATTCGTGAGATTGTGAGACTTCATGGAGTTCCGAAGTCGATTGTTTCAGACAGAGATCCGAGATTCACTTTGAGGTTCTGGAGTTGTTTGCATAGTGCTTTAGGTAGCCGTTTGCATTTAAGTACTTCTTATCATCCGCAGTCCGATGGACAGTCAGAGCGAGTGATACAGATTTTAGAGGATATGCTTCGTTGTTGTGTGATTGAATTCCAAGGTTCTTGGGAGAAGCACTTGCCTTTAGCTGAGTTTGCTTACAACAACAGTTACTAGGCTAGTATTCAGATGGCTCCTTATGAGGCTTTGTATGGTAGACGATGTAGGACTCTGATCTCTTGGGCTGAAACAGGTCAGAGATTGTTACCTATGCCGGATTTGCTCAAGGGAACTATTGACAAAGTGAAGTTGATATGTGACCGTTTGAAAGCAGCTTCTGATCGTCAGAAGTCTTATGCTGATTTGAAAAGAAAAGAAATTGAGTTCTCAGTGGGTGAGAAAGTGTTTATGAAAGTATCTCCGTGGAAGAAGGTAATGAGATTTGGCCGGAAAGGCAAGTTGAGTCCGAGGTTCATTGGTCCGTATGAGATAGTTGAGCGGATTGGGTCAGTAGCTTACCGTTTGAGATTGCCTTCTGAGTTAGAGAAGATCCATGATGTTTTTCATGTGTCGATGCTTAGGAGATATAGATCAGATCATTCTCATGTTATGCATGTTGAGGAGATAGAGTTGAATCCGGATTTGTCTTATAATGAAGAACCAGTTGAGATACTTGCTTCTGATAGCAAGGTGTTGCGTGGCAAGACCATAAAGTCGGTCAAGGTGTTGTGGAGACATAGAGGTGTGGAAGAGGCCACGTGGGAGAAGAAAGCTGGTATGCTTGAGCAGTTTCCGTACTTGTTTCCGTCGGGTAATTTCGGGGATGAAATTCCTTAAGTGGGGGAGAGTTGTAACACCCGGGTTTGGGGTCGGGTGGAAATAATAATAAAATAATATTTTGAGTCTCGGTTTTATAATTAAAATAATAATATATTATTTAGACTTTGTGATTTCAAAGCAAACATTTTTATGTTGGATTTAAATAGATTTAAAACTCATTTTCCCATGGAATTTGTAAATATTGAGATTTGCCATCTCATTAATGGCAAATCTATAAATAAATGAACTTTCATTTAAAACCCCTTTTAAATAAAAGTGAGCCTTGTCTTCTTCTTCTTCACTTCCCCATTTCTCTTTCAAACGATAAAGAAGAGATCTCTTCTCCAAATCACTATTCCATTCCCTTTCATCTTCATCCTTGAAGCTTTTTAAAAGGTAATGGCATTTTTTACTTGGCCGTGGCTTCCTTTACATTTTGGTACCTTTAGTTTTGATTAAAACTATGTATTTCATATTTTGGGTTTTACAAGGATTTTGTTAAAGGTTATGACTTTATGAGATTTTATCAAAGCTATTGATTTATTAATGTTAGATAAGTTGTTTTCAACCTAAGAGGTCCAACATATATGAATTTTAGAGTGTTTTATAAAGATTCCCAGATTTGGGTTTTGATGGGTTTTTAGAAGGGTTTTAAGGTTGTTTTTGGGGTTGTTTTATGTTGGAAATTGAGGGCTTTTGGTTGTATGTTGGTTGAAGGTTGTTTTGGAGGCTTTTAGAGGTGTTAAAAGAGTTTGAAACAAGAGTTTTGGATTGGGTTTGAGGGCTGCTCAGGTTTGATGTTTTGGGGGTTGTTCATAGCTTGAGAATCATGTGTTTTATGCTTGAGTAGTGTTCCGGGTTTGCTACATTGATGTATGAATTGATTTGGGGTTGTTTTGATTGTGTTGAGTTGTTTAGAAGCAAGAGTTTGTGTTGGTGAAGCATCAGGAGTGAATCCGGAAGCTTGAAGGTCTTGGTTGCTTAGTTGTTGAGCTTGGAAGTGAAGGTGAGTGGTTAAATGTTTTTAAATGGTTTTGAGTATTTGGTTCAAGCATGTGGACTAGGTTGGGCTTGGTAGACCCACCTAGAGTTGGGATTAGAGTGGTAGCCTAATCCCAAGCTTTAGTTAGAGATAATGGTTGATCTTTGAATGTGTTTATGCCTCATGTTTAATTGTGATTGTGTTGGCTATGTATATGGTGTTATACATGTATGTTGAGGCTTGGATTGATGCATTGTTATATGCATGTGGATTGTGCATGATGTTAATCATGGTGAGTACGTGCTAAGCACGAAAGTGGATATGAAATGATATTGTGGATTGTGTTTAATATTGGCACTAGTATGCTTGGGTACAAATGATCGATCATTAGGATGTTTAGTGTGCACACGTGAGTTAAATGCGCGTGTGGTCTTGGTGATGGTAGTCATCTAGATGGAGTATGGGTTCGACCGTAAAACCTTCTTATATATATGTTAGTCGATGATGAGTGTAATCCCATCGACGGGGCGTGAGGACGAGTGGAATCCCCTCCGCGTGAACAGTGATGAGTGTAATCCAACCGTAAGGTAATAGTTGTGTTGGATGTGAGTTCCAACGTGTTATCTGCGTATTCGAGTCATAGCTAGGTGCCAATATGAGTTGATATGTGTATCAATATGATTTGGGATGTATTGCCAATATGGATTATTATATGTGTTTACATATGATGTGGATTTGAGCTTGTTGAGCATGGCATAATATTGAATATATGTTCATGCATCATGTGTATTTTGGCTCATGTGGATCGAAGGTAAGATCATGCATTCTACCTTGGTTGTGCTCGTGCTTGGACCCTGCATTGTCGTGGTTTTTTTTAACGAGCTTACCCTCACTAAGCTTTATGCTTACACTCTCTTTTGTTCGACAATGCAGATCCGTAGTGCGTGGGTTGCTAGTGCAAGAAGGGGCCTCCAAGTGTGCCTTGTGTTGCTATCTTAGCTATCAAGTAAGGACATTTTAGTTAAAGGATGTAATAGTCAAGCAATGGGATATGTATTTGTTGCTTCGATGCTTTTGAAGTATGTTGTTGTCGGTTGTTTAGGAGCATGTTAGACTCCTCTATATGTTATGTTTGGTTTGTCTTTTGGTTGCCTTGTCTTGCTTGTAAACCATGTTTAAGCTTGCCCATCTTAAATGCTTAAGTGTATGTTTTTGTGAAGCATGGACCTTAAGTTTTATGTATGAAGCATGTGTTGGATGTTGTTGATTCTTTAATGGATGGTTCTTATATGCTTGTGGTGTGTTGAGCATGTTGGTAGATGTTTGGTTTTGCCTTCGGGTTTATGTTAGTGTGTTGTGTGGGGTCTTAGTGGTGTTTTTGGGATAACCTTGTACCAAAAACCAGGTAAAACCAACCTGCAGACAGAGGGCGTTTTGAAACGGTTGGCCCCGTTTCGATACGGTCTCTTTGTTTCAGGCCAGGCGTTTCGGTACGCTAGGGAGCCGTTTCGATACGATTTTGCTACTGGAAATCTGAGATTTTGACGATAAATTAATGTATCGGAATGGGCTTTAGCGTATCGGAACGACCTTCATCTCGTTGACCACAAGAAGTTGACCACTGAAACGGTCTCATAAGGTTGACTTTGGCCAGTTGACCTAGTCAAGGCGTATCGAAACACCCCATGGGCGTTCTGATACGGCCTGCTGTAAAATATTAAAATGGACTATTTTAAGTGGACTGTTGCCTGTTTGCCTCATCGTATCTTCCGCTGTTGCTTTTCTCATATAGGGTTTAATAATACATTTAGAAAAGATAATTTAATTGAAAAGTTTTTCCTTGGGTTGGTAACCGAAGTGGAGCCTTAACGGGTTTTGCCTCGGTTATCCCCGTGTAGCCCACTCGGATCGGTCAAGCGTCCGGACTGGGACGAGGGGGTTACATTTATGATGGCTCCGTAACCGTGCTCGATGCCCATGAGCGTTTCCTTCACTTTCTCATCACTTGGTGGTTTCGACCATCAGGTGGTAAGTGGTCTACCATTCGCCAAGTCGATTATCTTTGGCTACAATGCTTTCGTGAGGGACAACGTCCAAACTTATCTCAAATAATGTTTGTTGAGTTAGACCATCTTGTTCAAAACCTTCATACAATCCTCGTGTCTTCCTTCACCTATGGCACCGCTCTTAGCTACATGTTCAACAAGCTTGGGATATATTTGTTCGCTTGATCTTGGAGTGCCTCTCACCGACCTCATTAATAACAAATCTCTTCGGAAATCCAAGTTCACTTTTTACAATGAAGAATGGGTTCGCAATGCGGATCTTCCCGGTGGTGCTCAAGCCTATCCTGTGGAGAATGTTCTCGATGCTCCGGTGGCTCCAGTTGCTTCACCTTCCTTTGATGCTCTCATGGCCTACCTTGATGGGAAGTTTGCTACCTTGGATGCAAGGTTAGATTCTAGCTTCACTACCATTGACACTCGTTTGACTTCCTTGAATGCTAGAGTTACATCCATTGAACAACGTCAAGCCTCGATGGACATGACCTTTATCGTGTTTCATACCGAATGGTTTGGTCATACTCTTGGTGATGATAATGTGGAAGATGAAGACGAGGATGATGAAGATGAGAACGAGTCTTAGGCTTTGCACCTCACCCATCTCATATTATCTATTAGGATTTGAGTTTTATGCACCTTTGTTTACTTTGATGACATTATGTTTTATGCTTTATACTTTTTTAGTTTATGTTTTTAAGTTTAAGTTGGATATTAACATTGCTTTGAATTTATATTTTGAGTTTATAATATTTATGTTGTTTAATTATCTTTTGAGTTATTCTTTCTTTATATTTGGTGTTTATTGTCATATTGATTTTGATCTAACAAAAGGGGAGAAGTATGAGATATAAATTTTTCAAAGGTTTTTCAAAAATAAACTTGCTTTTATCCTTAAAGAAAGGGGGAGTGACTTAAAAAAATTTTGGTTTTGTCATATCAAAAATGAATATTGATAAACATGTGTTTGATTTTGATATAATAAGGACTATTTTTGTAAAAAAGAATATTTTTTTAATACTCAATTGACTCATAAAATTGACAAGCATTCGAACCTAAAATATTTTCTAAGTCAAAATCTTAAAACTCATAGTTTTTCTAAGTGTTTTGGTACTCAAAAATAGCCAATTTGGTTATGTGTATCGGTACGACTTCTAGCATACTGGTACGAGGTTAAAATTTTTAAAATCTTTGCATTTAATTTTTGACCGTTGCCATGTCAATTTTATTGGAATCCTAAGCTTTGAAAAACAGTTACTCATATTGATACCATCTTAGGCGTATCAATACGACTTTTTGTGTAAAACTTTCAAGAATTTCAGTGAGCAAAATCGGTATCGAAACGGTACAGCCCGTACCGAAAAAAGAAAAAAGAAAAAAGAAAAAAAATTGAGGTGATAACCCGAAAGGACGTCTTGAGAAAAAGAAAAAAATAAAAACTAAAGTGAAAACCCAAAAGGGCGCTCTAAAGTGAAAACCTGAAAAGGCACTTTAGAGTAAAAGATGTAGAGATCCTAAAGATTGAACCCGAGTGTGAGATGGGTTACTTTGGCAGAAAAAGTTGTTTTAATGAAAAATGAAACAAAGAAATTTTGAGCTTCCCTGAAGATGAAAGCTCTCCCAATTGGTCCTCAATTGTCACAATCCATGCATCATACATAGTTAGGCATCCACAAGATATGAGCATGCTAACTCCTATATCTATAGTTTTTTTGCATATTTTTGCAGGAATTTACAAGAATCAACAAAGAATAGACATATTTCAATCTACAACTTCGAGATTGGAGAAGTAGATCAAGCAAAGACTAGCAAAGATTTCAATCAAATTTTTGTGAAACAAAGACATTAACCCGTGACTTCCTTTTTGAAGAAGCAGACCTCAGCAAAGATTTTTTGATTGTTTGCACAAGACAGAAAGTGCATTACAATCCTAAACCCTTCAGGTCATTAGTAAGCCCTTCGGGCATGATGTTAAGTCCTTCGGGCCATCACCTTCGGGGGTAATGAGAACATTTGATTGTCTGTACAAGACAGAAAGTGTAGTGCAATTCTAAAGCCTTCGAGTCACCAGTAAGTCCTTCAGGCATGATGTTAAGTCCTTTGGGCTGACACATTTGAAAATGATGAGAAATTTTCGAGTGTCGTCACAATAAGATAGGGGTGGCATGGTATCGAAAAAGATATTAACCTTTTGGGTCATCAGTTTCAAGAAAAGAAGAGAGTTCAGAGTTTGGAAAGCAAGATAGGTCAACTCCGGGCTCAAATACGGATTCACAATTTAATTGGTCAAAAGTTTCAGTGTCTCTCGTTGAAGGACTTGAAGTTTCTTAATGATTTATCCAAATTGTACATTTACTTTACAATTCATATTGAAAGATTTATGATAGGTTCGACTTTTTACTATGTCAGATATGTTTCAAGCATAGAAAGAGGTTGATCAACAAAGGAAGAGAAACAAGGGATTTGATGCAAGTTTTAGATTGAAAGATCAAGACACTTTAGGCAAAAGAAGCAGTGACTCTAGAGATCTCAACATTTCAAACTAAAAATTGAGGGCATTTTACATTTCTTTAGGATTAAATCCTTACTAATTGATGATATTTCTATTTGCAAGTTCAATTTTTCCCCAGATGAAAACGTGAATTAGTATTCCTAGCAAAGAACGATGGGCTCATAATAAGAAGAGTTTGCACAGCAAAAAAATACAGAGCTCCTAATGAGAAGAGTTCGCCAGCAAAGAATCTAGAGCTCCTAATGAGAAGAGTCCACCCAGATAAAAAAAAGAGTTCCTAATGAGAAGAAATTGCTTGTTCGACACCTTTGCAGAGAGGTGGTCCAAACTTTTTCAAGAAGAATGAATGAGTTCATAATAAGAAGAATTGGTTCAAACTTTGCAATTAGCCTTTGCAGAAAGATTGAGAAGTTCATAATGAGAACAAGTGGTTCAAGATTTCTAAGGAGGTAGAAGTTTCAACGTCGCTTTTTGGAGGAGCATTTGAAGTTTTATTTGTATATTCTATCTATGATTAATATTGAAAGATTAATGATAGTTTCGACTTTTTTAGGTCCATATATGAAAACATATCAACATTTTCAAGAAAAATGAGGAGTTCCTAATGAGAAGAGCTCGCTTGCTCGACACCTTTGCAGAGAGGTGGATCAACATTTTTAAAATAATGAGGAGTTCATAATGAGAAGAGCTCACTTGTTTGACACCTTTATAGAGAGGTGGATCAACATTTCGGAAGAATGAAGAGTGTGTTTTGTTCCAGGCTTCACTACATTTCAGAAGAATAGATGGTTTAGCTTTTTCAGACTTCATCAACATTTTCAAGAAGAATGATGAGTTCATAATGATAAGAGATCATTTGTTCGACACCTTTGCAGAGAGGTGGATCAACATTTCCGAGAAGGGTGAAGGAGTTCGTAATGAGAAGAACTTGTTCATGATTTACAGAACAACAAAGGGTCAAGAGTTCGTAATGAGAAGAACCCATAGATCATCATTTCACTGAGTGAAAGTTCATAATTAGAAGAAATTGTAGCGCAGAGCAACAACCAGATGGTTCAGAAAAATTTGTGTCTTTTCAGTCTTTGCCCAATTCATGTTCAACATCAATGAGCAAAAAGGAGCAGTTGTAAGACCCGAATTTTGCCCGGGTACCCACATATATTATATGTCACTATAAATAAAACCATAAATAAAACCAATAATAATAATAGTCCATAAATAATATGAAAGTCCATTTTACATATAATATGTGTCCATAAATACCCAAAACACTTACATAAAACCAAAAGCCCAAACTCTCATTATATTTGCTTTTCCCTCCCATTTTCATACCAAACAAACACATAATAATATCCAAAAGTCCCTTTCCCGCTTAAATTTCAATATGAAGGGACACGTGGCAGTGTTTCATTTGCCCGAAGAAGTTCACATGGATCATGGTTTTCTTTCTCATTAGTTGGATCCAGCTAGCTCGGCTGATGTCACTATTTATGTCATCTTCTACCCACTATAAAAAAAATATGAAAGAGAAATGTCATATTATTAACTATTAATCCCCATTAATAATAATAACTAATAATAATAAATATAATATAATAAAGAGGAGAGAGAAACCTTACATCGGTAGCCGAAACGCTGCGGAAGCTAAGGAGACGTCGGAGTGCGATCGGTGCAACCAAAGAGTTCACCGAGTAATCATGGGACGCCGTGAAGAATGCCGAAAACCACCATAGCCATCGTAGCAGGAGGTATTATTCTTTTCATCTTTTTAAATCCTGCAAAAATAAAGCGATGTTAGTTCGAATGTAAAAAAATAGAAAAGGAAAATATAAGGGCGGTCAGAGTTCTTATCTACGGCGATCGAAGTGGTTTTAGTCCATATAGGAGTTGAAAATAAGAGGTTTTGTGCTCGTGTGGCTTAGATTCAGGGAAGTTTGGGTGTTTTTTTGTTGAAACGTGTTAGTTTTTAGGGTTTAGGATTGAATCTGAGAAAAGTTTAGTGTTTCGGGCGACAGATGGAGAACAATCAAGACTTATCAGAGCACAGCGGTTGCGAATCCAAGGGCGAAGATGGTGGCGGTCGTACGACGAACTTTTTATGTTCTTTAGAGAAATGAACACATGAAGAACACATGAAAGATGGTGGGTTTTGATCTTAGATTCTAGGAAAATCTGGAAATAAAGTGTTTGTATAGAGGGTTTTAGAGAGATTGAGAGTTAGAGAGAGGGTGAAAATGAAAAAAAAATGAGGAAAAGGGGTAAATAGGGTTTGAGGAAGCCTTTAAATAGGCGCGTGGCTCGGGCCTATAGGCCCGCAAATCCCCGGCCGAGCTCGCGCCCTACTCTCTCATTCTTTGTAATTCAGCTCTTCGATTTAATAAAATTTCAATTTGGCCCTTAATTATTTGTTTTAAGTTTTAATTTGGTCCTTTATAGTTCTAATTAAATGTCTATATGTTTGATGCATGTTTTAAAATTATGCATATAATATTGTATGTTAGACAATTTAATCACCTAGACTCTTAATTGTTTAGAGCCTTAAACTTTAAATTCTTTAATTAGAATTTAATAATTAATTAAGTGAGATAATTGTATTAAGTTAATGTGTATTGAGTAAAAAACTTTGGAGTTCAAATTGGGTGATTACATTTTAATGAGGTGTTGTCCAACATTGGCTTTTAAGTGGAATACTTAGTACTCATTAGAATCCTAGAAATTAATAAATAATCTAGTTAACCAATTAGAGCTTTAATTAGGACTATTACTTTAAATAATTAGTGTAACAATTAATTAGTGAATATTATTAGAAATTTAGGGGTTTTGGTATGGATGGTGCTCAAGCAATTTATGCTATCTCATAAAAGCTTTTAAATTTAATAATAGTCGTAGTCTAAACAATTTAATTAATTAGTGTCTATTTAAGTTAGAACTTAAAATAGACAAGACAGTAACAAATCATGCATTTAAACCCTTTATGTTGGAAATATATTTTTTGAATATGAATAAGGGTGCCTTCAACTTAAGAGGGTGTTTTTAATCTCATATTCAAATAAAAAAAATATTTTTTCTTATAAAAGGAATATTTCATTTTGGACTTTAAATCCAATTAATAATTAAGGGTTAAATTAAATTCAAAATAGTATTCTTTAAATGTCAAAATGCCACGTAAAATTAAAAGATACCGATAACGGGTGTTTGTGGTGGTGCTAACCTTTCCCTACACGTAACCGACTCCCGAACCCAAGCTTTAAGAAAATAAATTTCCAGTTGTTTTTATGGTGTCCGGTCTACCGAAGTGATCGGTGGCGACTCCAAAATATTTTCAAAATTAATAAAAATAACAAATCCAATTTTAAAGATTAATTAATGGTAAACTTAAAGGAAAACCTAATTTTTCAAAATTAAATGAATTAAAAGGAAAAGCCTTAATTTTCAAAGATTAATTATCAAGCTATTTCACACTGGTTCAAAATAGTTTCGACAGCTACCTTGATCATTGGATTGAATTTGATGTTTATGCATACATGTGTTTTTGTGGTTTGAATTTTTCAAGTTTTTAACCATGCCTCCCAAGAAAATATCTAGAAAAGAGATGGGTCTAGTTCTACCAATTCAAATTCTAATTTCGAAAACAATGGTACTAAACCAAATCTTAACCAACTTTTCATCCTTTTTTTTAAAGAGCCGGAATATCCCAATGTTATGGAATATTTTAAACAATTTTAAACTTTTAAATTCCGTCGTGAGTGAGTTGTTGATAAAGCTTTTATGTGCTCTGATGCTTTTAACTTTTGGTATATCGATTTAATGAGGCAATGAAAATTATGACTTTTTTAAGCATACCTTGTATTCTTTATAAAAATCTAGTCCTTATTTTCTACTCAATTGCCCGATGTGTTTTTAATCGAGAGAAAACTGAGGTCATAGCTATTGAGTCTTATCTAATGGGAAAGAAATGTTGACTTGATTCTTCTAAAATTACCGAATTTTTGAGAATGGATGATGTGGGTATTGATGATGAAAATGCTTTTGGTCAAATTTATGGTGGCTCCATAACCGTGCTCGATGTTCATGAGCGTTTCCTTCACTCTCTCATCACTTGGTGGTTTCGATCATCCGGTGGTAAGTGGTCTACCATTCACCAAGTCGATGATCTTTGGCTACAATGCTTTCGTGAGGGACAACGTCCAAACTTATCTCAAATCATGTTTATTGAGTTGGTCCATCTTGTTCAAAACCTTCAAACAACCCTCGTGTCTTCCTTCACCTATGGCACCGCTCTTAGCTACATGTTCCACAAGCTTGGGATATATTTGTTCGCTTGATCTTGGAGTGCCTCTCACCGACTCCATTAATAACAAATCTCTTCGGAAGGCCAAGTTCACTTTTTACAATGGAGAATGGGTTCGCAATACGGATCTTCCCGGTAGTGCTCAAGCCTATCCTGTGGAGAATGTTCCCGATGCTCCGATGGCTCCGGTTGCTTCACCTTCCCTTGATGCTCTCATGGCCTACCCTGATGGGAAGTTTGCTACCTTGGATGCGAGGTTAGATTCTAGCTTCACTACCATTGATACTCGTTTGACTTCCTTGAATGCTAGAGTTACCTCCATTGAACAACGTCAAGCCTCGATGGACATGACCTTTATCGCGTTTCATACCGAATGGCGTGGTCATACTCTTGGTGATGATAATGTGGAAGATGAAGACGAGGATGATGAAGATGAGAACGAGTCTTAGGC
Source organism: Hibiscus tridactylites (assembly GCA_958450335.1). Lineage (NCBI taxonomy): Eukaryota > Viridiplantae > Streptophyta > Magnoliopsida > Malvales > Malvaceae > Hibiscus > Hibiscus tridactylites. The sequence continues at coordinate 50,591,836 of OY288279.1, forward strand.
TTTGCACCTCACCCATCTCATATTATCTATTAGGATTTGAGTTTTATGCACCTTTGTTTACTTTGATGACATTATGTTTTATGCTTTATACTTTTTTAGTTTATGTTTTTTAAGTTTAAGTTGGATATTAACATTGCTTTGAATTTATATTTTGAGTTTATAATATTTATGTTGTTTAATTATCTTTTGAGTTATTCTTGCTTTATATCTAGTGTTTATTGTCCTATTGATTTTGATCGAACAAAAGGGGGAAGTATGAGATATAAATTTTTCAAAGGTTTTTCAAAAAATAAACTTGCTTTTATCCTTGAAGAAAGGGGGCATGACTTAAAATTTTATTTTGGTTTTGTCATATCAAAAAGGGGATATTGATAAACCTATGTTTGATTTTGATATAATGAGAACTGTTTTTGTAAAAAAGAATAAATTTTTTAATACTCAATTGACTCACAAAATTGACAAGGATTCGAACCTAAAATATTTTCTAAGTCAAAACCTTAAAACTCATAGTTTTTCTAAGTGTTTTGGTACTCAAAAATAGCCAATTTGGTTATGTGTATCGATACGACTTCTAGCATACCGGTACGAGGTTAAAGATTTTTAAAATCTTTACATTTAATTTTTTACCGTTGCCTTGTCGGTTTTATTGGAATCCTAAACTTTGAAACATAGTTACTCATATTGATACCATCTTAAGCGTATCGATACGACTTTTTGTGTAAAACTTTCAAGAATTTCAGTGACCAAAATCGGTATCGATACGGTACAGCCCGTACCAATACCCTTTGTAAAATTCACTCTGTATCGATACGACTTCCCGCGTATCGATACCCCTTTCCCTGCAACGGCTATTTCTTCTTATGGCAAGTACCGATACAAGTGCTTGAGTACGATACCCAAAGTTGGCAGAAAGCATTTATTGCGGGAAAAATGCAGCACAACGGCTATAATTAATATCCCAATTACCCAAACGGCTAGAAATCAATGAAGGGGTATAAAATCAAGTCTCCAAAGCTTCTTCAACAACTATTGCAAGATTCAACAAGTCCAAAAGTATTCAAGCACACATCCAACAATCTTTGAGCTTTTAGAGTAAAATCTTGTAAATCCACTTGAGTGATCTTAATTGTATTTTTTTATTCAAGTATTAGGATTTGAGTGAGCTTAGAATTGTGCAAACAATTAGCCTTTGTTAGGATTTTTCAGTTTGCTTCATTTGTACTTCTTTTTAGGGTAAAGTACACATATGGTCACTGAATTTTGGTAAAAAAATAAAATGGTAACCAAACTTTCAAAAATCATAAAATGACAATTAAACTTTATGTTTTATAACAAAATGGTAACTAGACGTTAAATCTCGTTAAGTTTCTGTTATAAAATTTGGTATAATAACACATTTAGTCCTTCATATTTATACATTCAATCAATTTAGTCCTAGTTCGAAACAATTCATTAATTTTATTCCTTGTTATTTACGCATTCGTTCAATTTGGTCCTTAAAGCAAAATTCCGAAGGATGGTAACATGATAAATAATTACAATTAAATTTTTATAGGAACTCAAAAATTCGACTCGACTAGACTCTATTCGAATCGAAAAATTTTCAAATAAAATTTGAGTTGTTTACTAATTATAACTTCGATTGTTGACCAAGACATTAATATTATTTTAATGGAATTGTGGGCATTGGTTTTCATTTTTCCAAGATTCTTGCCGCGTTCCGTATCTACAGCTAATAATATTGTTCATGGAGTGAACAAGACTGTGAAATGTTCCAATATTTCCACGTTTTATATGAATCAGTTTTTTTCTTTACGTAAACATAATAAAAAATTGTAAGTGTTTTTTAATTTAATATTTATTTTACGTTTGTATTATAATGAAATTATCATATTAATTATTGGGTAACCACACTAGTGATATTAAGCTTTTAGAACGTTTCAATATTGTCATCAAAATTGTAAAATCTGAATCTGTCCGGCGTTATCTTTCCAGTGGTGTTGCATAGACCAGATTCTGATACCGTGCACGTGTAGTTCTGCCAAACCTGAAAGATAAAAAAGTTAAAACCAAGTGCGGTCGAATTTTTCTTGGGTGCAAAAATATAAGAGCAATTTTTATTGCAGGATGAAGGTTTATCCAGAAACAGCTATGGGAAATAAATTATGAAGAAATTTCAAACCGAGTTATCGAAGTAGTCAGACATACCAGAGAAGCATTTGCCATAGAAACTTCGTACTGCCGATCTTAGAGCTGAGAGTCAAATGAATAACATAAAAGAGGCATTGGAGGTCCGGACTAATTGTAGTAACGATTGTCGTCTGGGAAAAGATTTACATTGGCAACGGAATAAATGTATGTATTGACCACATTTACTATACTAGTGATGACTTGTTTGCTTTGAGTGAGTGTGTGGTTTGTTGTTCAGGGATCAACACAAGGAAGAATATTGCTAAGAGCGATTTTGGCGTGGGCATTTTTCACCCATTCTTCCATGGCCATACAAGTGTCAGAAATTGTAGTATTGTACTGAAACACATAGAAGAGGCCATACACCCATCAGAAAAAAGCAGTCAAACAATCGTATAATTTCAAATAATATTAATGTCTTGGTCAACTCGATTCGAGTTCCTATAAAAATTTAATTGTAATTATTTATCATGTTACCATACTTTGGAATTTTGCTTTAATGACCAAATTGAAAGAACACGTAAATAATGAGGGTTAAATTTAGTGAATTATTTCGAATTAGGACTAAATTGATTGAATGTATAAATATGAAGGACTAAATGTGTTATTATATCAAATTTTATAACAGATATTTAACGGGAGTTAACATCTAGTTACCATTTTGTTATAAAACATAAAATTTAATTGCCATTTTGTGATTTTTGAAAGTTTGATTACCATTTTGTTTTTTTTTTACCAAAGTTCAGTGACCGTCTGTGTACTTTACCCTTCTTTTTATGACCGTTCTTAAGATTTTGGGTATAAATTTTAAGGGGGTTGTAATGTTATCTCCTTAAGCCTCAAAAAGGAAAGTAAATCTAGTGGATTTGAGAAATCTTTAGTGTGGATAGTAAAGGTAGTGGATGCAAATCTTATTGAGAATGTTGAACCAGTCTAAATTGCTTGTGCCATTTTTCTTTGCTTCCACCAAATTTTTAAATTGTCAATTCACCCCCTATTGGTCATCTTGCATTGATTGTTCATCCTAACAAAACACAATAATCTTACATTCCTGCCAAATAAATCAAACAAGGTAATGTAACATACTCAAGGTAATGTTATATTTCGAGAATCTAATACCCAGAAGTAATCTTATATTCTGTAAACCACCCTCAAAATTACAGTGGTGAAAAATATTAGTTTACTCTAGAAAGAAAGTGGTTCGACATTTACAAGGGCTAAAAAGGAGTAGAGAAAAGAGCAGGAATATATATGGGGTAATTAAAGAGTTTTGTGAAGAACCAAACTGTTGCTTATGGGCCTCAGGCTGTAGTCTGATCTGTTCTCTTTCTTCATATCCAAATATACTCCATCTAAATAAAACATGCACACCCAATTAAAAGGGGAAAAAATAATCCCAATCAAGTGTAGCAATGTATATAATCTGAAAACACTCTAACTAACTACAAGAAAACATAAAAATGGCTAGCCAACAACCGTGTTGCTTGTTGATAAAATACCGGATTTTCGCTTCAATCCCCGACAAGTTTGAATATAAACAAAACAAATAAAACATAATAATCTCAATTCATGTATAAATACCTAAAGTTTAACTTACACACTGTGGTACACTAAGAGGGTTACAACTAAAAAACATCCACTCTTGGTTTTTGCTGCCTCGACTGCTGTACACTTTTGGGTCGAAGAGTGGGAGTTTGAGTATGAATGTAGGCCACTGCAATGGAGAAGGACTGCAGCGCTGAGAGTGTTGATTGAAAACGAATAAAATACTGGCCTTCACGAATATTCGATATTGTCAAGGTCGGAAAACTGTGCTTCGGACCCTGTATTGTGATTCAGGTTGCAGTTAAGTTATTTGAGTGCGAACCAAGAAAAGCTAATCTGTGTTATGGAGGATAAATTAGGCAAACACTGATGGTGAGACTGAGATACCTGAATGGAAAAATCCATTAACTTGCAAGTCTTGGGCATATCTGTTGGAGGTGAGCCTCCTTTACTTGACATGGACCTGAGTACGGCCAGCGGACAGCCTAAGTCCCAGCCACCACAGTCACAATGTCCACTGGATCTCCATCTTTCGATAAGACTAGAGGGGCCACCATTTCTGGTTCTTGGACCACCATGAATACCTGCTGGAATTAGAACATTCATACTTGTGGAGCAATCACTGGTACTGCAAGAACAAACAGAACGAACCGGGGTTTCCAAAGTGTCGGTGTTTCGCACAACGGCCAGTTTTCTGAGAAACTTTAAGCCCCAACCTCCAACTTCCGCCTGAGTAATCTCAGGGAAATGATCCGTCACAACAATGGCTGTCAGCTCAAGGTTTGTTGGAAGTTGTTCATCAAAAAGGTTTGTCTGATCTAGTGCGTCAAATTTGTTGACTGTACCTCGGCATGGATCCGATGAAGAATCTTCCATGATGGAACTTGATCGATGAAATCTAGACACCGTTCTTTGCTTCAATGAGTGACCACTCTTGAATGCTTCCATCACCTTTTTTGATATACCCTTATTTTTCCTGTGATGATCACTCGATGTTTGCATCCCTCGACCACTGAACAAAACAAACTGTGTCTCCTTGATTTTAGAATCTTGGGAGCAGACTGAGAAAGAAGTAGACACTGTCATCTTACCAACGAGGTGTGATTCGTTATTATCACTAATAGGATGTTCCTTATGGCTAATCTTTCTTGAATAGAACAAGTACACATAGTCCAGATCCTTATTTCGAGCAGCTCCTTCATAGTCCAGATCCTTATTTCGAGCAGCTCCTTCCTTGGACAAGCTGGCTACATACACTTCCCTTTGGTTATCCACAGAGAAAACGAAACAAGGAGTCCCACCCTTCCATGTGCATTGAAGCATTCCCTGAGAAATTGTTGTAGGAGAAGAAAATGACTGATCCGAGCATGTTGACATGGAAACAAGCCTTTTACAATCAGCCTCGGATCCATATTTATGATTATCCGATATTGCTGTTTCACTTCCTAGCTCATATGAGGTATGGTTATTGAAACCTCCCAGAGAGCTCATGATGTCGTAATTTATCAATCCTTTACCATCATTTAAACTTGGATCGACATTGAATGCACCCAATTTCTCAAGCAACGGACTGTTCAATATATTTTTCATGCTCCTGCTGCCCATTATCGAACCTACTATCCACGGTTCTGCAGAACCAAAGACTAAACTACCAGTCCCGACTTCCGGTGGACATTCAGAAACAAACCTGCTGAAATCACACATATTTTCATCCTCGAATCTAGCTGAATTCAGTCCATCGGATACAATGTCAATTTTTACAGAGCTCAAGTTCAAAGAGAAACTGTATTGAACTGCTTTTGCTGCATTGATATGAATCAACTCCAGACAACCGCGAAGATACTTCTCATTTAGAGTAACGACATGCCTCGGAATCTTATTCCCTATGCCAAAAACAGCCCGAAACAATGAATCGTTTATAGGACTTTTCCCTGCCTGTATTCTTCTAACATTCAATAGCAAGGCATGCTGCGTATTAACCGGAGTCGCCAGCTTTTTTGTTTTTATTTCAGAACAATTCATTCCATAGTCTCCTGATGTATCCTTCTTATCCTCCAAATTTTGCAATGAATCTTCTTTTCCCATGTCATCTTTCGGACCACTAACAAATGCGTTGTCCATTGATTGCATTGAATTAAGTGTAACACATCATTTTCGGCCTCAAAATGGTTGATAAGCCTCCAAACTACCCAATTTGTACTTCACTACAAATCTGAAGAATTACATCAACATAATACAGACAAGTAAAAAAAGGCAGATACAAATGGAAACAATGCTACACTCATTCTCTACCGGTCTTTTGCCTCAACAAGAACTAATAAGGCTAAGACAAACCATGAACAGAAGAGCATTTTCAGCAATGAGAAACGAAACAGAACCTCGAATAACTTAAGTAATGATGGTGCTTTAATGTTTTTATATATGTAATCTAACTATGTCAAGTTATGAACTAGAAAGACAAGAACAAGTATCCTTCCACTTTGCCCTGTCTTTTTCCTTCATTTATTCTCATGGAATCAAACTGTAAATTATAAGTAACTTAGTAGTTAGCAATCCAAAATCATGATATAATTTTTTTTCCATTTATAAATTACAATTATGACATATAACCAAATTTAAAAAGCTTGGTAACAACATTATAAAGCAGGAAAGGGATGAAATAAGGAAGCATTAATGGAAAATATATGTCAGAAAAAATCCAAAAAAAAAATCATACTTAGAAACTAACATGATGAACAGTGTTATGGGGTTGTTGAACTTGAACCATGTCAATAAACCAGGTAGATATGAAAGCTTTTTTAATCTAAAGAAAATGAAACACTTAAAACCAGAAAATCCAATCTTACTCTTATGTTACCAACTTTATAAGATCAAATATGGGAACTACTTGCTATTAAGTATACCAGAGAAGAAGAAGAATCATGTAAAGCACAAAAAACCCAGAAATAAAATACAGAAGAAAGTTACAAACTTTTCTGAATGGAACAAGTAAAAAGAAAAACTTTTCCCCCCTCTTACCTCAAAGAACTGGATCCAGGAAACAAAGATGAACCACACCAATCCAATTCAATAGACAAGCATAAAATAAGAAGCAACAGCTTATTCTCTCAACCCACTAACCTGAGCTTAAAATACTCCTTTGTGCTTGTGGGAAAGAAGCAAACCATTCTAGATTCCCAGGTACATTTTTTCCTAAGCACCCGAAAGGCCAACACTGTAGCAAAAGTTGAGGAATTTAGATTCCAAGGTTTCAACTTTGAAGAATGACCCACATTTTCTAATCAATTATTTTTATATTTAGGCAAATGAAATAGTAAAGAGAACTGAAAAAGACCCAGATAGGAAAGGAAATCTTCTTAAAGAAACCATTAGAAAAATACACAAAAGAGAAAGGTGATGAAGTGAGCTGGAACGCAGCATGTTAACAGAATCCACAGTGGTCCAAAAAAGTGAAAAAAGAGAGGGCCAGCCACCTGCTGAATGGGGAAGGACTTTCTTGTTTTAATTTTCTTATTTATTTTAACGATTTTATTCCTTAAGACATGTGAATTAGGGAGATAGAAAGGGAGACATATTGCAGGGATATTGGTTATTATTACCTGGAGAATGGTCAAAGTGCTGCCAAGTTGGTACTTTTAAGTTTGACCATCATTCTTTTTTTCAAAGACTGAAACATCAACAACATCATGATCATCATGTTTCACCACTTGTCCTGATTTAACTAGATTTCTGGAAATTCTACCGAGTTGAATTTACCGTGCGGTAAAGAAATGAAAAATAAATAGAAAATATTCTTTTCATTATAGAACACTTTTAAGTAAATCATCATTTAATTATTTTTTCGCTCTTATTTTACTCACTTAATTTTTAATTTTTTTTTAATTTAATAATTGAATTTTATACATTAAATGTATTTTTGTTATTCTGAAATATTTTAATATTATTTTTAAATTTTTTAATATTATTAAATATAAAAATGATTTTAAATAAATAAAAAATTATATTTTATTATTATTAAATTTAAAAATATAAAAAAAATCACTACCGCTTGTCATCAGAGTCGGCCTCAAAACCAACAGTCGTTTGATCCCAAATTGCACCGGGAGACCCGCTTTGACACACTGAGTTTAAATTTGGTAGTTGTTTCACTGGAAAAATATCCCGAAACTCAGGAAACTCGACTGAAACTTTTTGGTTTCCTCACTTTCGATCTTTTTTCATGGACTTTGAAGCACTTTTCGACAAAATTGAGGTCAGATTCGAACTTAAAAGGCCGAGACGAAACGACCAGTAAAGTATAGTATCGAACAACAACCATCTATGACGGTCGACAGTGGCATCCGACAGCAGCGCACAGTGGACATCATAGTAGAGATGACTGATGGCGAAGAGTTAGGTTTTATTTTATATTTTCTATTTTAAATATTTTTATATTTAATAATATTAGAAAATGTTATGTCATAGGAAAATAATAATAAAATATTTAAGAGTGATAAAAATGTTTAATGTATAAAGTTTAATTATTAAATTGAAAATTTTGAAAGTTGAATGATGAAAATAGGATTGAGAAATATATTTTGAAGTGGGTACACATAAAATCTCAAAATTTCAGGGTGAATACAAATCATAAAAATTAAAAAAAAACTAAAGATTAATTTATAAAAAATAAAAAATTAAAATTAAATGTATAAACTTTAAAAAGTTTAAGATAAATGACCACTCATGATCCAATCATATACATACATCCGACATTGCTTCTATCTCACTGTACCACTCTCATCTTCACCCCAAAAGTTACAATTAACCCCCAAAAGTTACAAACCCCCAAAATTTCTCACATGAGCTTCGACTCAAACAAATAAAAACAAGACAAACAGTTAAAGATCGTGTCCATCTTCAACAATTGTTGCAAAAGGTTTACTTTTGATAACTGAATTTTAAAAAATTATAAATAAATATTAAACTTTTGATTTTGTTACAAAACGGGCAATGTGACGTTAGCTTCCCTTAAAGGGATGACGTGCATAGTAAAATTATGTCCTCGACTTTTACATATTGTTACAATTTAGCCCTCGTTTTAAATAATTAACTCTTGTTATTTTAAAATTAATTTAGTCTCTTTTCATTATCATTACGTTAGTCGTCGTTTCTTTACTATTGTCATCTATCGTCGTCGCTATTTTGTAACTAACAATGACAACAAAATATTTCTCTTTTTCTCATTTTTTTTAATTATTGATTCGTGCCATGAAAGAACTTTAATGCTACTGCTATATGCAATATAGCAATTGATGATTTTATACACATTACAATACAAGTTAAATTTCCACAAACAAAAGGGAAGAAACTAAATTACATAGGGGCAATCAAAAAGAAAAAAAAACAGAAGAGGGAGAATAAAAAAACAAAATGTAAAAGAGCAAACAAAACGAGAAAAGAAAAGAGGATTACATATTCACAAAACCAAACCCAGATTGATGCAAAAACCAGCTACATGGATGCAAAAAAAGAATCCCCTTTAAAAGCTCCATTATTTAAGAACACCTCTTTTAACTCATTTCTTTTTGAAGAAAAAAACTTACATTCTTTTAGTTTTCTCTCATGAAAAATTAAGAGTTAGTTTTTTTATTCTCGATTTTCTTTGTGATTATTATCTGGGTTTTTGAAAATTGAGTGACCGATGGTGAAGGTGGAATAAATTGAAGTGATTTTGAAATATCAAAAATTATTTTTCAGAATTAAAACTAAATTATAACAATGTGTACAAGTCATGGGCTAAATTTTTACTATGCCAATTTTGTTAACCGTTATATCATCCCCTTTAACCAAAGCTAATGACACGATGCCTATTTTGTAACACAATTAAAAGTTTAATATTTATTTTGTAATTTTCAAAAATTCAGTTGCCAAAAATAACATTTTAACAAAGTCTAGTCAAGTGTGTACTTTACTCAAGAAATTATTTAGGGAAATTATCATTTTCTACCATACAAAGTTGAGTCATTTCCAGCTGGCAACCACATCGTGAGACTCTGTTGGTGGATTTGGTCAAATTTTAATAAAATAAATAGGTAATGTTTGGCAATTAGTGGATAGGCTAAAAGCTTATTACATTAGCCAGTAGCTAATAACGGATTGTATTAGCTAATTTGACTAGCAAATTGTATTTGTAACCCCCTTAGCCCGGCCTAGACACTTGACCCAAACTACGAAGATTACACGGGGAAAACCAAAGTCAACCCGAAAGTCAACCTTGATTAACGACCATTTTTTTTCCTTTTTATCTTTTCTAAATGAACATTAAGCCCATGTGATTACTCAAGAATCCTAGGGGAGAAAGGCACAGCGATCAGAAATCAAATAGGGATTCAATTGAAGGAATTACACTTTTAGGGACCAAAATGTAAAATTTAGAAAATATAAGAACTTTGCAGATTTTAAGCTTATCAATATGTAATTAGTCATTTTACATGCATTTCTGTCAAATATCAGCTTAAAAGGACATTCCAAGCTCAACCAATTGCATCCATAACATCCAGGACTAAAATGTAAGATATAAGAACTTGAAACAATTCAAAACACAGACCAACGGTCAACCATTTCGAAACGCTGACCTTCGTATCGAAACCCCCATTTCGAAACTGGGCTGTTTGTTTCGGTACTCGGGCCCGTTCCGAAACTCGTATCGGAACATGGCTCTCCAGTAGCTAAAGTGTTCCGAAACACCTTCACCCGTTGAGAAACACTATGGCCAACAAGCCCGGCTTTCAAACTACGAAGATTACATTAGCCCGGCTTGCTTCAAGCGTAGACACCACATTAGATAGAAACTTCACATTTTCTCCCACCACCACAACCTCATAATCATCTACAAGTTTCAGCGAAACTCGCTTGCTTTCAAAATCCACAACGGCTCTATGCTCAACAAGCCAATTCATGCCAAGAATTACGTCAAATCCATAGAATGGTAATTCCACAAGATCGACAAGAAACACACGATCTTTCACCTTTAAGGGGCATCTCATATACAATCTCCTTGTTACAACCGTCTCACCAAAGGAACTAGTCACACGCATACCTACATCCAAAGACTCAACAGGAAAACCAAGCATTTGAGTATGTTCACGCAATATGTACGAGTGTGTAGATCCAGAATCAATCAAAGAAAAGTAATGACAAGGATTGCAAAGTAAAGGTACCTGCAATCATGTCCGTGTCATTCCTCCCTTCACGATGAGCATAAACTCGAGCCTGGCCACCACCCTCAGGCTGAACAGCTACCACATGTGCTACATTCCTTCCACCTTCATCTTCGCGCTGAAAGTTACCACGGCCGCGCCCACGACCTCTCTGTGGCTCAGCTGCTCTCACTGGAGCCTGACCCTCTTTCAACGGTTGCAGACAATCCTTCTTCATGTGCCCACGATTACCACAGTTCCAGCATGTACCAAGATTGCCCCAACACTCACTAGTGTGCCTCCTACCACACTGATTGCACTCAGGAGTCCTCATGAAAGCATTTGGTCCTTGCTGACCTCTCCCAGGGTTACCACCCCCACGTCTAGCATCAATATGTGGCCTTCTATCCTTATGCCTCTTATAGCAATCTCTACCAAGATCACGCTCTGCAGCTCGCTTCCCTGAGCTAGATCCTCCCGCTCAACTTGCTAGACCAAGATTTAGCTCAATGTCCTTGGCTCTGGTGACCAAGACATCGAAATCAGTATAGTCAGCTGCGGGCATATAGGTTTTCACATCAGCCACCAGCCCATAACAGAATCGTTCACATCTTTCTCGCTCGCTAGGAATCAGCTCAGGTGCATATTGGCTAAGGCGTACAAATTGCACCTCATATTCTGCCACCGTCGTTAGAAGTGGGCAAGACCGGGTACCCGACCAATTTGTCTAGAATTGGTCCCGGTAACCACCGGTTCCTGAAAATTAGAACCAATCCCGGTTAGACCAGGTCCAAAATTTCAGGAACCGTTCCCGGTACTAGTGGAAACCGGTACCAATACCGGGTACCCGGTCAATTAGTCTATTATTAATAAAATTTGAGCAGTAGGGGAAAAATTTCAACCATCAATAATAATATTAAATAAAAAAGTCAGAATATTGTAGGCTTGAAGGTTGAAGTCTTAAAACGAGTCATACTCTTAATATTCATACACAAAGAGAAATAAAGGAGCGCCTTCAGTTGCTTTCAACCTCTTCAACGCCATTCGGTACTAGACTAGTATCGGGTACCTGGTACAGGTCCCGGTCCCATTGGGTACCCACCGGGTACCGGGTCCAAAAAAGCAGGATCTAGTTTTGGTCCCGGTTGCAATCAGGACCTAAATTTTGGATCCAGTATCGGTCCCACCGGAACCAATACTGGGTAAAAATCCACCGGGTCCGACTGGGTCTGAGACCGGGACCGGGTAATCGGGTTTTTTGCCCACCCCTAACCGTCATACTCCCTTGCACAAGGGACATGAATTCCCTCTTTTTCTCATCGAGGTAGCGAACTCCCAAATACTTTCGCTTGAATGCATTCATGAAGAATGTCCAAGTCACATCATCATCATCCATCCCCGCTATTGTGGTTGTCCACTACGTATATGCATCACCATGCAACAGGGACACAATACATCCCAACTTCTGAACATTATTACAATTCAGCTGTCTGAGAATCCTCTTGGTACTCTCTAGCCAAGACTCGGAACCTTCCGGGATCAACCCTCTGAACTCAGTCCCTCCCAGACTACGGAGTCGCTCCAATGACAATCTCACATTAGCACCATCTTGAGGTGCATCTCCATGAGCTCCAGCTACTGCTGCCTGAAAAGCTCCAACAATAGCTTGAATCAACACAGACATATTAGAAGCAGCTTGCCCCTGAACTCCCTCGGGTCCAGTAACCCCAGCACCGGCTCCAGCAGCACCAACCCTAGCTCCACCACCACCGGCTGGTACACCAGGGGGAGGAGGAGGTAGAGCCTCAGCATTCTCAACGTTCTCGTTCCTGGCCGTAGCACGAGTATTAATTCTAAGCTCTCTACGTGGCCCTAAAAGAAAACAATGCAACTGACAAAATACAATAAACTCAATTAGGCATAACAAGGCAAGTAATCCAAGTACTCAAGCTCAGTTTTGAAAACAATCCTTTCCAATAGTAATGATATGGAAATGGGATCCCCAACTAAACTCTAAACTCAGCATAGCATCACAAACTCATCTCAATAGAACCAAACATCAACAATCATACATCATACTTTCACCGAAAAGTCACAATCATTCATAATCACACACATTAACCACTTACCAAGCCCCAAATATTCGTTAACCTAGCTCTGATACCAACAAATGTAACCCGTTAGCCCGACCTAGACGCTTGACCCAAACTACGAAGATTACACGGGGAAAACCAAAGTCAACACAAAAGTCAACCTTGATTAACGACCTTTTTTCCTTTTTATCTTTTCTAAATGCACATTAAGCCTATGTGATTACTCAAGAATCCTCGAGGAGAAAGGCACAGCGATCAGAAATCAAATAGGGATTCAATTGAAGGAATTACACTTTTAGGGACCAAAATGTAAATTTTGGAAAATATAAGGACTTTGCAGATTTTAAGCTTACCAATATGTAATTAGTCATTTTACATGCATTTCTGTCAAATATCAGCTTAAAAGGACATTCCAAGCTCAACCAATTGCATCCACAACATTCAGGACTAAAATGTAAGATATGAGAACTTGAAACAATTCAAAACACAGACCAACGGTCAACCGTTTCGAAACGCTGACCTTCGTATCGAAACACCCATTTCAAAACTGGGCTGGTCGTTTCGGTACTCGGGCCCGTTCCGAAACTCATATCGGAACATGGCTCTCCAGTAGCTAACGTGTTCCGAAACACCTTCACCCGTTCCGGAACACTATGGCCATTTTAGGCCCATGTTTCGAAATAGAAAAGGGTGTTTCGATACACCCTGCCCTACAACCTTACAAATTTCTGGTTTTTCACATCTTTTCACATTCAAACATATCCCAAATCATACCATAACATACCATCAACATGATTAAACATTTAAGAACATAATTGAGAAGCTTAAGCTAAAGCATGGCATCAATCAAATAACCATTGAGTCTATAGGCATACTTCCTAGTCACATGAACAAAATATAGACCTCAAACCTCAAATCAAACCATAAAGGCCATTTACAAACTTTAAAAGCCATAACAAACTTGAAACAAACATAGGGAGTTCAAAATACATCCCCCAACAACAACCTTGAAGCCCCATTGCCAAATATCAATACTAGAGTATGTAAAAACATCACCATACATGAGCTTTTCTCTTCCTTGGATGTTCTTAGCCTTCTCGCTCCCAAATACGTCTCAATTATCTGCATTGTTGGTAAAAGAGAGCGTAAGCATATTTTCTTAGTGAGGCAAGCTCTAAAGAAAACCAACACAACAATGCATTATTCAAAACTCTTTCTCAAAAGCCATTTTCAACAACATGCTCATTCTAACTCATGCTTGAAAACCATTTCAAAGCAAATCTCCATCTGAAAAAACATGTACCTTTATTCTATCTCAAGCATTTAAACCAATGCAAATCTCATGGCAAAGCCATACACATGCTTGTGAAAACTAAAGCATTTCATATTCAAATCTCATATGCATTTCTCATAGCATAAATCATCTCAACATTTGGTACATGTGAATCAAATACATTTTCATATTTTATATTGGCATTTCACATTTCCTCTTTACTCGGATATGCGGATTAGCTTGACTCAAGGTCAAGTCCTACCCCGGTGGAATCACTCATCACCGGACTCTCATGGCGGTATCTCTCATTGCCACAAAGCTTGGGTATTTCACCAAGTCCTACCCCGATGGTATCTCTCATCATCGGATTCTCAGTTTGGATCGGGATGGCACTACCCCTATTGCCCGACTACAAAGAGCACGTGCGAATTTTTAGATTATAGTGCACTTTCGTCTTATTGATCGATCAATTATATCCGGTAAGTATCTCATCTTCTATGCCAATATATCATGTCAAAACATCATCTCACCTACTGTTTTTCTGCAATATTTCTCAAGTCTTTCTCATCTCATTTCAAAATCATATCTCATGCTTTGCATTAAATCAAAATCTCAAAACTCTTCAATGCAACATGCTATCTCATGAAATCTCTACAAAGCATTATCTCATGCTACAAATCATGCATAAAATAGTAGGAATTTGTCTATCTCAAAACAAGAGCATGTAAAAGCATTTTAGGGGCAACAACCACATATTTGAGAGCAAATCTAGCCATACTTACTTTCGGACATAGGATGGTGTTTCAAACCAATCCTAAATCCCCAAACCTTGTTTCTTTGTCCCTCAAGGACTTCTAAAACCATTCACACTCACCTATTATGTTTCTCTTGCTTGCCAAAACGATATCTAAGCTCCCGGCATTTCCGGATCAACACCAAAAGCGCCCGAAGATGTCTCCCCTGTTTATTACACATAAGAGCAGAGGGTTAATGCATCATCATGCATTGAAATCACCAGCCAACTAAACAAACTCGCTGCTCTACTCAAAAACACCATTTTCGGCTACCAAAAACAACCGAAATCATCTCCAAACTCTTCCAAAAACAAAGCCCAGCAAAGATCTATCAGTTCTAATCATTTCTAAACCTCAATCAACACCATAAACTCATCCTTATATATCCAGCAACATCAAAACACCAAAACTACCGCAAAAACCACCAATCTAGCATGCAAAACTTAGGAATCCAAACCTATTCGGGATTTGTTTGATAAAACCTCATTTATAACATCAATTACCATCCAAAATACATTAGAAATCAACCTTAAAACAGAGTCTAACTCATAGTTACGAAAATCATCAAGATCTCTCCAAGAATCTTGAGTTTTAACAAAATTTCATGTTACTAACATTAAAGCAACTCAAAAATCATTAATAAAGGATTGATAACTTGGGAATTTCAGTAAAGAACTGATAATTAGAGGAGAATGACGAAGCTTACCTCTAATGGCAGATTTCTCCTTAATTTGGGCAAGTTTCCTTGAAAATCCAAAGTGAAAACAAGAGGATTTGATGAGGAAAAGATTAAGAATCCATTGGAGAATGAAATCTCATCAAAAGAAATGAAAATCAGAGGCTAATTGAGTGTTTGGCTGAGTGGAAGTGGAGAGAAAATGAAAAGAAGGAAAAAGATCGTAAAGTAGTTATGAAAGTCAAAATAGGATTTTCTCTTTTAATTCCCTTTATTAAAACATTATTAAGACACCCAAAATTAGAGAGAAATCTGATAAAAATATTTTTGTAAAATTAGCTCCTTAAAGATTCAAAGTTTCAATCCTTTACAAAACAGTCACTAGTCAACTTTTGCAAAAACTACGATTTGGTCAATACACCGAAATGTAGTATTTCTGAATCATATTTGAGGTAGTCTCAGCTTGTAGGCAAGAGGACCCACACGTTCTATCACCTCATATGATACAATGAACCTTGGACTCAACTTGTCCTTCCGGCCAAATCTCATCACCTTCTTCCAAGGTGAAACTTTCAAAAACACACGCTCGCCCACAACAAATTCTATCCCCTTACGCTTCAAATCTGCGTAAGACTTTTGCTGATCCGATGCTGCCTTCAACCGTTCACAAATGAGCTTCACCTTTTCGGTGGTTCCTTTTAACAAACCCGGCATCGAGACTAACTTTTGTCCCGTTTCAGCCCAACAAAGAGGAGTTCTGCACTTCCTCCCGTATAAAGCTTCATAAGGTGCCATTTGAATACTTGCCTGGTAACTATTATTATAAGCAAACTCCACCAAAGGCAAGTGCTTCTCCCAAGAGCCTTGAAATTCAATAACACAGCACCTCAACATATCCTCAAGCACTTGGATAACACGCTCAGACTGTCCATCCGTCTTCGGATGATAAGAAGTACTGAAATTCAGCCGCGTACCCAATGCATGATGCAAACACTCCCAAAACCTTGCGGTGAACCTCAGATCTCTATCTGATACTATAGATTTTGGCACTCCATGCAACCGTACAATCTCAGCAATGTACAACTCCGCAAGCTTACCCAAGGTGTACGTAGTATGCACAGGCAAGAAATGTGCACACTTCGTAAGGCGATCCACAATCACCCAAACAGAATTCTTCTTTGATGGCGATAAAGGCTAACCAGACACAAAGTCCATGGTGATCCTCTCCCACTTCCATTCAGGAATCCTTAGCGGCTGCAACAACCCAGAAGGAAATTGATGTTCAGCCTTAACCCGCTGACAAACCATGCATTTGTAAACAAACTCAGCGACATCTTTCTTCAATCCCACCAAATAGTACTCATCCTTCAGATCACGATACATCTTTGTACTACCAGGGTGCATAGCAAAAGGACTACTATGAGCTTCAGTCGGAATAGTATGCCTCAATTCAACATCATTCGGCACCACTATCCGACTTCTAAAATATAAGACACCATCATCATTGAAACAGAAATCCGATGGCATACCTTCTACAATATCCTGAACATGTGGCACCAAAGAATCATCCAATAATTGTTTGTCCTTTATCAACTGAACTAGAGATGGTTTCACTTGCGATTCAGCAACAAGACCACCATCCCGCGATATGCTCAAGCTAGCAAACATCACCTTTAATTCCACCGCCACCTTCCTTCTCAAAGCATCAACAATAACATTGGCCTTTCCCGGATGATACTCGATCGTTAGATCATAATCCTTAAGCAACTCCACCCAATGTCATTGCCTAAGATTGAACTCTTTCTAAGACATCAGATACTTCAAACTTTTAAGATCCGTGTACACAGTACACTTCTCACCATAGAGATAATGTCTCTAGAACTTTAGAGCAAAAACCACTACAGCCAACTCAATGTCATGCGTAGGATAATTGCGCTCATGCACTTTCAACTGCCGCGATGCATAAGCCACTACCCTACCCTCTTGCATCAGCACACACCCCAAACCAACATAGGATGCGTCACTATACACCACAAACTCTTTCCCCGATTCAGGTTGAACCAAGATAGGAGCTTGCGTCAAAGCTGCCTTTAGCTTCTCAAAAGCTTGTTGTCTCGCTTCCGTCCACTCATACTTAACATCCTTTTGCAACAACTTTGTCAAAGGGGCAGTAATCTTAGAAAATCCATCCACGAACCTCCAGTAGTAACCTGCCAACCCAAGGAAACTATGAACTTCATGAACAGACCTAGGAGGCTTCCAATTCACCACCACCTCAATCTTCTGAGGATCCACACGTATCCCTTCAGCCGAAACCACATGGCCAAGAAAAACTACTTCCTTAAGCTAAAACTCACATTTCCTTAGCTTAGCATAAAGCTGGTTTTCTAACAACACTTGCAAAACGATCCTCAAATGACCCTCATGCTCCTCCTCTGTACGAGAGTACACAAGGATATCATCGATGAACACCACAACGAACTTATCTAAGAACTTATGGAACACCATGTTCATCATATCCATGAAAGCAACATGAGCATCGTCAGTCCAAACGACATCACCAGAAATTCATAATGCCCGTATCTCGTTCAAAAGGTTGTTTTCGGCACATCCACACCCTTCACCATTAACTGATATTATCCTAACCTCAAATCTATCTTTGAAAACACAGTCGTTCCTCGAAACTGATCAAAAAGATCATCAATCATCGGCAAAGGATACTTGTTCTTGATGGTCAACTTATTCAGCTGACTATAATCAATACACATCCTCATCGTGCCATCTTTCTTTTTAACAGACAAGACTGGTGCACCCCAAAGTGACACACTAGGCCGAATTCAACCTCTCGACTAGGCGGCAAACCATGTAATTCCTCCAAAAACACTCTAGGGAACTCACACGTGGTCCTTATATCCTCTACACGAACCTCCTTTGTACTAGGATTCATAACAAAGGCTAGATAAGCCTCACATCCTTGACGCAACATCCGACTTGCTTCAAGCGAATACACCACATTAGATAGAAACTTCACATTTTCTCCCACCACCACAACCTCATAATCATCCGCAAGTTTCAGCGAAACCCGCTTGCTTTCAAAATCCACAACGGCTCTATGCTCAACAAGCCAATCCATGCCAAGAATTACGTCAAATCCATAGAATGGTAATTCCATAAGATCGATAAGAAACACATGATCTTGTACCTTTAAGGGGCATATCCTATACAATCTCCTTGTTACAACCATCTCACCAAAGGAACTAGTCACACGCATACCCACATCTAAAGACTCAACATGCAAACCAAGCATTTAAGCATGTTCACGCAATATGTACGAGTGTGTAGATTCAGAATCAATCAAAGAAAGTAATGACAAGGATTGCAAAGTAAAGGTACCTGCGATCACGTCTGTGTCATTCCTCCCTTCACGATGAGCATAAACTCGAGCCTGGCCACCACCCTAAGGTTGAACAACCACTACATGTGCTGCATTCCTTCAACCTTCATCTCTGCACTGAAAGTTACCACGACCGCGCCCACGACCTCTCTGTGGCTCAGCTGCTCTCACTGGAGCCTGACCCTCTCTCAACGGCTGCGGACAATCCTTCTCCATGTGCCCACGATTACCACAGTTCCAGCATGTACCAAGATTGCCCTAACACTCACCGGTGTGCCTCCTACCACACCGATTGCACTAAGAGTCCTCATGAAAGCATTTGGTCCTTGCTGACCTCTCTCAGGGTTACCACCCCCACGTCTAGCATCAACATGTGGCCTTCTATCCTTATGCCTCTTATAGCGATCTCTACCAAGATCATGCTCTACAGCTCGCTTCCTTGAGCTAGATCCTCCCGCTCGACTTGCCAGACCAAGATTCAGCTCAATGTCCTTGGCTCTGGTGACCAAGACATCGAAATCAGTATAGTCAGCTGTAAGCATATAGGTTTTCACATTAGCTACCAGCCCATAACGGAATCGTTCACATCTTTCTCAATAGCTAGGAATCAGCTCAGGTGCATATTGGCTAACACATACAAATTGCACCTCATATTCCGCCACCGTCATACTCCCTTGCACAAGGGACATGAATTACCTTCTTTTCTCATCGAGGTAGCGAAGTCCCAAATACTTTCGCTTGAATGCATTCAAGAAGAATGTCCAAGTCACATCATCATCATCCATCCTCACTATTGTGGTTGTTCACCACTTATATGCATCACCATGCAACATGGACACAATACATCCCAACATCTGAACATTATTACAATTCAGTTGTTCGAGAATCCTCTTGGTACTCTCTATCCAAGACTCGGAACCTTCTGGGGTCAACCCTCTGAACTAAGTCCCTCCTAGACTACGGAGTCGCTCCAACGTCAATCTCACATTAGCACCATCCTGAGGTGTAGCTCCATGAGCTCCAGCTACTGCTGCCTGAAAAGCTCCAGCAATAGCTTGAATCAAAACAAACATTTCTTTAGCAGCTTGCCTCTGAACTCCCTCGGGTCCAGTAACCCCAGCACCTGCTCTAGCAACACCAACCCCAGCTCCACCACCACCGGGTGGTCCACCAGGGGGAGGAGGAGGTAGAGCCTCATCTTTCTTAACGTTCTCGTTCTCGGCCGTAGCACGGGTATTAATTCTAAGCTCTCTACGTGGCCCCATTAGAAAACAATGCAACTGACAAAATACAATAAACTCAATTAGGCATAACAAGGCAACTAATCCAAGTACTCAAGCTCATTTTTGAAAACAATCATTTCCAATAGTAATGATATGGCAATGGGATCCCTAACTAAACTCTAAACTCGGCATAGCATCACAAACTCATCTCAATAGAACCAAACATCAACAATCATACATCATAGTTTCACCAAAAAGTAACAATCATTCATAATCACACACATTAACCACTTACCAAGCCCCAAATATTCGTTAACCTGGCTTTGATACCAACAAATGTAACCCCCTAAGCCCGACCTAGACGCTTGACTCGAACTACGAAGATTACACGGGGAAAACAAAAGTCAACCCGAAAGTCAACCTTGATTAACGACCTTTTTTTCCTTTTTATCTTTTCTAAATGCACATTAAGCCTATGTGATTACTCAAGAATCCTAGGGGAGAAAGGCACAATGATCATAAATCAAATAGAGATTCAATTGAAGGAATTACACTTTTAGGGACCAAACTGTAAAATTTTGAAAATATAAGAAATTTGCAGATTTTAAGCTTACCAATATGTAATTAGTCATTTTACGTGCATTTTAGTCAAATATCAGCTTAAAAAGACATTCCAAGCTCAACCAATTGTATCCACAACATCCAGGACTAAAATGTAAGATATGAGAACTTGAAACAATTCAAAACACAGACCAACGGTCGACCATTTCGAAACGCTGACCTTCGTATCGAAACGCCCGTTTCGAAACTGGGCTGGTCATTTCGGTACTCGGCCTGTTCCGAAACTCGTATCGGAACATGGCTCTCCAGTAGCTAACGTGTTCCGAAACACTATGGCCATTTCAGGCCCCTGTTTCGAAACAGACGAGGGTGTTTCGATACACCCTGCCCTGCAACCTTAAAATTTTCTTGTTTTTTTTTACATCTTTTCACATTAAAACATATCCCAAATCATACCATAACATACCATCAACATGATTAAACATTTAAGAACATAATTGAGAAGCTTAAGCTAAAGCATGGCATCAATCAAATAACCATTGAGTCTATAGGCATACTTCCTAGTCACATGAACAAAATATAGACCTCAAACCTCAAATCAAACCATAAAGGCCATTTACAAACTTTAAAAGCCATAACAAACTTGAAACAAACATAGGGAGTTCAAAATACATCCCCCAACAACAACCTTGAAGCCCTATTGCTAAATATCAATACTAGAGTATGTAAAAACATCACCATATATGAGCTTTTCGCTTCCTTGATTGTTCTTAGCCTTCTCGCTGCCCAAATACTTCTCAATTATCTGCATTGTTGGTAAAATAGAGCGTAAGCATATTTGCTTAGTGAGGCAAGCTCTAAAGAAAACCAACACAACAATGCATTATTCAAAACTCTTTCTCAAAAGCCATTTTCAACAACATGCTCATTCTAACTCATGCTTGAAAACCATTTCAAAGCAAATCTCCATTTGAAAACACATGTACCTTTATTCTATCTCAAGCATTTAAACCAATGCAAATCTCATGGCAAAGCCATACACATGCTTGTGAAAACTAAAGCATTTCATATTCAAATCTCATATGCATTTCTCATAGCATAAATCATCTCAACATTTGGTACATGTGAATCAAATACATTTTCATATTTTATATTGGCATTTCACATTTTCTCTATACTCGGATATGCGGATTAGCTTGACTCAAGGTCAAGTCCTACACCGGTGGAATCTCTCATCACCGGACTCTCATGGCTGTATCTCTCATCGCCACAAAGCTTGGGTATTTCACCAAGTCCTACCCCGATGGTATCTCTCACCATCAGATTCTCACTTTGGACCGGGATGGCACTACCCCCATTGCCCGACTCCAAAGAGAACGTACGAATTTTTAGATTATAGTGCACTTTCATCCTATTAATCGATCAATTATATCCGGTAAGTATCTCATCTTCTAAGCCAATATATCATGTCAAAACATCATCTCACCTACTGTTTTTAAGCAATATTTCTCAAGTCTTTCTCATCTCATTTCAAAATCATATATCATGCTTTGCATTAAATCAAAATCTCAAAACTCTTCAATGCAACATGCTACATCATGAAATCTCTACAAAGCATTATCTCATGCTACAAATCATGCATAAAACAGTAGGAATTTGTCTATCTCAAAACAAGAGCATGTAAAAGCATTTTAGGGGCAACAACCACATATTTGAGAGCAAATCTAACCATACTTACTTCCGGACATAGGATGGTGTTTCAAACAATCCTAAATCCCTAAACCTTGTTTCTTTGTCCCTCAAGGACTTCTAAAACCATTCACACTCACTGATTACGTTTCGCTTGCTTGCCAAAACGATATCTAAGCTCTTGACACTTCCAGATCAACTCCAAAAGCGTCTGAAGATGTCTCCCCTGTTTATTACGCATAAGAGCAGAGGATTATTGCAACATCATGCATTGAAATCACCAGCAAACTAAACAAATTCGCTGCTCTACTCAAAAACACCATTTCGGCTACCAAAAACAACCGAAATCATCTCCAAACTCTTCCAAAAACAAAGCCTAGCCAAGATCTATCACTTCTAATCATTTCTAAACCTCAATCAACACCATAAACTCATCCTTATATCTCCAGCAACAACAGAACACCAAAACCACCCTAAAAACCACCAATCTATCATGCAAAACTTAGGAATCCAAACCTTTTCGGGATTTGTTTGATAAAACCTCATTTATAACATCAATTACCATCCAAAATACATTAGAAATCAACCTCAAAACAGAGTCTAACTCATAGTTACGAAAATCAACAAGATCTCTCCAAGAATCTTGAGTTTTAACAAAATTTCATGTTTCTAACATTAAAGCAACTAAAAAATCATTAATAAAGGATTGATAACTTGGGAATTTCAGTAAAGAACTGATCATTAGAGGAGAAGGACGAAGCTTACCTCTAATGGCGGATTTCTCCTTAATTTGGGCAAGATTTCTTGAAAATCCAAAGTGAAAACAAAAGGATTTGATGAGGAAAAGATTAGGAATCCATTGGAGAATGAAATCTCATCAAAAGGGATAAAAATCAGAGGTTAATTGATGAAGTTAAGAGAAAATGAAAAGAGGGAAAAAGATCGTAAAGTAGTTATGAAAGTCAAAATAGGATTTTCTCTTTTAATTCCCTTTATTAAAACATTATTAAAACACCCAAAATTAGAGAGAAATCTGATAAAAACATTTTGGTAAAATTAGCTCCTTAAAGATTCAAAGTTTCAATCCTTTACAAAATAGTCACTAGTCAACTTTTGCAAAAACTGCGATTTGGTCAATACACCGAAATGTAGTATTTCCAAATCATATTTTGCAAAAAAAATTTCACCATAATCATTTATATATTAAATGAGGATTTTTAGATATTTTTGCATATTTTTAAAGCATCCCAAACTAGGTGTTCCCTAAATCTCCCTTTAAAATTCGAACCGTTCTCAACCGGCCCGATTCAAACTCTAAAACATCTAGGCCCAAAATCAGGGCGTTACAACTCTCCTCCTCTTAAGAAATTTTGTCCTTGAAATTTACCTTGCGGAAAAAGGTAAGGAAATTACTTTTTCAGTTCTTCCTTCCTTTCCCACGTTGCTTCGTCAACACCACGATGTCTCCACAAGACTTTGACCAGCTCGATGGTCTTACCCCGGAGAACCTTACTATTCGAATCTAGAATCTCAACAGGTTCCTCATCATATGTCAAGTCTAGATTCAACTCAACCTCTTCCATATGCATAACATGCGACGGATCCGATCTATACTTCCGTAGCATGGATACATGAAACACATTATGTATCTTTTCTAACTCTTGAGGTAGTCTCAGCTTGTAGGCAACATGGCCCACATGTTCTATCACCTCATATGATCCAATGAACCTTGGACTCAACTTGCCCTTCTGGCCAAATCTCATCACCTTCTTCCAAGGTGAAACTTTCTAAAACACACGCTCGCCCACAACAAATTCTATCTCCTTACGCTTCAAATCCGCGTAAGACTTTTGCTGATCCGATGCTGCCTTCAACCTTTCACAAATGAGCTTTACCTTTTCGGTGGTTCCTTTTAACAAAACCCGGCATCGAGACCAACTTTTGTCCTGTTTCAGCCCAACAAAGAGGAGTTAAGCACTTCCTCCCGTATAAGCTTCATAAGGTGCCATTTGAATACTTGCCTGGTAACTATTATTATAAGCAAACTCCACGAATGGCAAGTGCTTCTCCCAAGAGCCTTGAAATTCAATAACACAGCACCTCAACATATCCTCAAGCACTTGGATAACAGGCTTCGACTGTCCATCCGTCTGCGGATGATAAGAAGTACTGAAATTCAGCCGCGTACCCAATGCTTGATGCAAACACTCCTAAAACCTTGCGGTGAACCTCAGATCTCTATCTGACACTATAGATTTTGACACTCCATGCAACCGTACAATCTCAGCAATGTACAACTCCGTAAGCTTACCCAAGGTGTACGTAGTATGCACAAGCAAGAAAAGCGCACACTTCGTAAGGCGATCCACAATCACCCAAACAGAATTCTTCTTTGATGGCGATAAAGGCAAACCAGACACAAAGTCCATGGTGATCCTCTCCCACTTCCATTCAGGAATCCTTAGCGGCTGCAACAACCCAGAAGGAAATTGATGTTCAGCCTTAACCCACTGACAAACAATGTATTTGCTAAAAAACTTAGCGACATCTTTCTTCAATCCCACCCAATAGTACTCATCCTTCATATCACGATACATCTTTGTACTACCAGGGTGCATAGCAAAAGGACTACTGTGAGCTTCAGTCGGAATAGTGCGCCTCAATTCAACATCATTCGGCACCACTATCCGACTCCTAAAACATAAAACACCATCATCATTGAAACAGAAATCTGATGGCATACCTTCTACAATATCCTGAACATGTGGCACCAAAGAATCATCCAACAAATGTTTGTCCTTTATCAATTGAGCTAGAGCCACAAGACCACCATCTCGCGATATGCTCAAGCTAGAAAACATCGCCCTTAATTCCACCGCCACCTTCCTGCTCAAAGCATCGGCAACAACATTGGCCTTTCCCGGATGATACTCGATCGTTAGATCATAATCCTTAAGCAACTCCACCCAATGTCGTTGCCTAAGATTCAACTCTTTCTGAGACATTAGATACTTCAAACTTTTATGATCCGTGTACACAGTACACTTCTCACCATGGACATAATGTCTCCAGATCTTTAGAGCAAAAACCACTGCAGCTAACTCCATGTAATGCGTAGGATAATTGCGCTCATGCACTTTCAACTGTCGCGATGCATACACCACTACCCTACCCTCTTGCATCAGCACACACCCCAAACCAACATAGGAGGTGTCACTATACACCACAAACTCTTTCCCTAATTCATGCTGAACCAAGATAGGAGCTTGTGTCAAAGCTGCCTTTAGCTTCTCAAAAGCTTGCTGTCTCGCTTCCGTCCACTCATACTTAAAATCCTTTTGCAACAAATTTGTCAAAGGGGTAGCAATCATAAAAAATCCATCCACGAACCTCCGGTAGTAACCTGCCAACCCAAGGAAACTATGAACTTCATGAACAGACCTAGGAGGTTTCCAATTCACCATCGCCTCAATCTTCTGAGGATCAACACGAATCCCTTCAGCCGAAACCACATAGCCAAGAAAAACTACTTCCTTAAGCCAAAACTCGCATTTTCTTAGCTTAGCATAAAGCTGATTTTCTAACAACGCTTGCAAAACGATCCTCAAATCACCCTCATGCTCCTCTTCTGTACGAGAGTACACAAGGATATCATCGATGAACACCACAACAAACTTATCTAAGAACTCATGGAACACCTTGTTCATCATGTCCATGAAAGCAGCATGAGCATTCTTCAGTCCAAACGACATCACAAGAAATTCATAATGCCAATTTCTCGTTCGAAAGGCTGTTTTCGACACATCCACATTCTTCACCTTTAACTGATAGTATCCTGACCTCAAATCTATCTTTGAAAACACAACCGCTCCTCGAGAGTGATAAATAAGATCATCAATCCTCGGCAAAGGATACTTGTTCTTGACAGTCAACTTATTCAGCTGACGATAATCAATGCACATCCTCATCGTGCCATCTTTCTTTTTAACAAACAAGACCGGTGCACCCCAAAGTGACACACTAGGCCGAATAAAGCCTCGGTCAAGCAACTTTTGAAGTTTCGTCTTCAACTCCTTGGGTGCCATGCGATAGAAAGCAATGGACACCGGAGTTGTGTTCTCAAACAACTCAATTCCGAATTCAACCTCTCGACTAGGTGGCAAACCAGGTAATTCCTCCAGAAACACTCTAGGGAACTCACACATGGTCCTTATATCCTGTACACGAACCTCCTTTGTATTAGGATTCATAACAAAGGCTAGATAAGCCTCACATCCTTGACGAAACATCCGGCTTGCTTCAAGCGTAGACACCACATTAGATAGAAACTTCACATTTTCTCCCACCACCACAACCTCATAATCATCCACAAGTTTCAGCGAAACCCGCTTGCTTTCAAAATCCACAACGGCTCTATGCTCAACAAGCCAATTCATGCCAAGAATTACGTCAAATCCATAGAATGATAATTCCATAAGATCGACAAGAAACACATGATCTTGCACCTTTAAAGAGCATCTCCTATACAATCTCCTTGTTGCAACCGTCTCACCAAAAGAACTAGTCACACGCATACCCACATCCAAAGACTCAACAGGAAAACCAAGCATTTGAGCATGTTCACGCAATATGTACGAGTGTGTAGATCCAGAATCAATCAAAGAAAGTAATGACAAGGATTGCAAAGTAAAGATACTTGCGATCACGTCCGTTTCATTCCTCCCTTCACGATGAGCATAAACTCGAGCCTGGCCAGCACTCTCAGGCTGAATAGCCACCACATGTGCTACATTCCTTCCACCTTCATCTCTGCGCTAAAAGTTACCACGGCCGTGCCCACGACCTCTCTGTGGCTCAGCTGCTCTCACTGGAGCTTGACCCTCTCTCAACGACTGCGGACAATCCTTCTTCATGTGCCCACGATTACCACAGTTCCAACATGTACCAAGATTGCCCCAACACTCACCAGTGTGCCTCCTACCACACCGATTGCACTCAGGAGTCCTCATGAAAGCATTTGGTCCTTGTTGACCTCTCCCAGGGTTACCACCCCCACGTCTAGCATCAACATGTGGCCTTCTATCCTTATGCCTCTTATAGAGATCTCTACCAAGATCACGCTCTGCAGCTTGCTTCCCTAAGCTAGATTCCCCCGCTCGATTTGCCAGACCAAGATTCAGCTCAATGTCCTTGGCTCTGGTGACCAAGACATCGAAATCAGTATAGTCAGCTGCGAGCATAGAGGTTTTCACATCAGCCACCAGCCCATAACGGAATCGTTCACATCTTTCTCACTCGCTAGGAATAAACTCAAGTGCATATTGGCTAAGGCGTACAAATTGCACCTCATATTCCGCCACTGTCATACTCCCTTACACAAGGGACATGAATTCCCTCCTTTTCTCATCGAGGTAGCGAACTCCCAAATACTTTCGCTTGAATGCATTCAAGAAGAATGTCCAAGTCACATCATCATCATCCATCCCCTCTATTATGGTTGTCCACCACGTATATGCATCACCATGCAACAGGGACACAATACATCCCAACTTCTGAACATTATAACAATTCAGGTGTCCGAGAATCCTCTAGGTACTCTCTAGCCAAGACTCGGAACCTTCCGGGGTCAACCCTCTGAACTCAGTCCCTCCCAGACTATGGAGTCACTCCATCGGCAATCTCACATTATAACCATCCTGAGGTGCAGCTCCATGAGCTCCAGCTACTGCTGCCTAAAAAGCTCTAGCAATAGCTTGAATCAACACAGACATTTCAGGAGCAGCATGCCCCTAAACTCCCTCGGGTCCAGCAACCCCAACACCGGCTCCAACAGCACCAACCCCAGCTCCACCACCACCGGGTGGTCCACCAGGGGGAGGAGGAGGTAGAGCCTCAACATTCTGAATGTTCTCGTTCTCGGCCGTAGCACGGGTATTAATTCTAAGCTCTCTACGTGGCCCCATAAGAAAACAATGCAACTCACAAAATACAATAAACTCAATTAGGCATAATAAGGCAAGTAATCCAAGTACTCAAGCTCATTTTTGAAAACAATCCTTTCTAATAGTAATGATATGGCAATGGGATCCCCAACTAAACTCTAAACTCAGCATAACATCACAAACTCATCTCAATAGAACAAAACATCAACAATCATACATCATACTTTCACAGAAAAGCCACAATCATTCATAGTCACACACATTAACCACTTACCAAGCCCCAAATATTCGTTAACCTGGCTCAGATACCAACAAATGTAACCCCCTTAGCCCGGCCTAGACGCTTGACTCGAACTACGAAGATTACACGGGGAAAACCAAAGTCAACCTAAATGTCAACATTGATTAACGACCTTTTTTCCTTTTTATCTTTTCTAAATGCACATTAAGCCGATGTGACTACTCAAGAATCCTAGGGGAGAAAGGCACAACGATCAGAAATCAAATAGGGATTCACTTGAAGGAATGACACTTTTAGGGACCAAAATGTAAATTTTGGAAAATATAAGGACTTTGCAGATTTTAAGCTTACCAATAAGTAATTAGTCATTTTACATGCATTTCTGTCAAATATCAGCTTAAAAGAACATTCCAAGCTCAACTAATTGCATCCACTACATACAGGACTAAAATGTATGATATGAGAACTTGAAACAATTCAATACACATACCAATGGTCAACCGTTTTGAAACGCTGTCCTTCGTATCGAAATGCCCGTTTCGAAACTGGGCTGGTCGTTTCGGTAGTCAGGCCCTTTCTGAAACTCGTATCGGAACATGGCTCTCGAGTAGGTAAAGTGTTCCGAAACACTTTCACCCGTTCTGAAACACTATGGCCATTTCAGGGCCCTGTTTCGAAACAGATTAGGGTGTTACGATACACCCTGCCTTGCAACCTTACAAATTTCTGGTTTTTCACATCTTTTCACATTCAAACATATCCCAAATCATACCATAACATACTGTGAAACAAGTATTTTAATTTTGATATAACTAAAAACCTAAGGACTAAATTGAAAAAGTCAAAACGAATTTTAAGTCCTCAAAATATCCCCATATAATTTTAATATAATGCCCAAGTTAAAAACATGTTCTTTCAAATATTTTTCTAAGTGTTTCAAACCAGAAACAGTGATTTTCAAGCACCCGTTCCGAAACGGCCTTCAGGCGTTTCGAAACGTTTTCATCACTGTCGACCATCGTTCCGAAATGTGTATCGAAACACTTTCACTCGTTTTGAAACGGTATAACTCGTTTCGAAACTGTTCTTCATATTTGTTTTAAAAAAAAGGCTTCAACGGTTCAAATATATGCTGAATTTTTAAATATAAAAGGGGTGTTTCGAAACGGATCAAGGTCGTTCCGAAACGACCCTTGACAGTAGCATTTTCGTTTCGAAACGGATCCAAAACATTTTGAAACAGGCTTAAGATAAATTCAAAAATATGACCGTTATGTGTTTTTAACTGATTTTCTGAAAGTCGTTAAGGCGTTTCGAAACGGGCTAAGACCGTTCCGAAACGACCCTTAACAGTGGCAATATCGTTTCGAAATGGCCCTAAGGCGTTTCGAAACGGGCTCTTAAATGCACCCCAACGGCTCTTTCTATTTTAGTCCGTTCCGAAACAGGTACCCCGTGTTCTGAAACGGGTTGGTGCAGACTGCATTTATGGTGGCAAGAGAGGGTTCCAACGGCTCCATTTATGTTCCCAACCACCCAAACGGCTAGAAATCAATGAGAAGGTATAAAAGAGACATCCAAAAGCATCAGCAACAACTATCGATCCTAAAGCAAACATCCAAACATCAAATTCAAGCAATTGAGCAAAAATCCCACTTTGTGTAAAAATCCCAATTTGTGTTCTTCATTCATATTTTGTAAAATTGGGTTGAGTGCTTGTATTGGGGCTATCATTTGTATTGAGAGATACCTTATTAGCCTACAAATTTCTTTGTTCTCTTGTGTGAGGGTTGGGTTGATTTTTGGGTAGAAAAATCAACCGAAATTGTAAAGGGTTGCCTCCTTGTCCTAGAAAAGGGGAAGATCAATTTAGTGAAATTGTTGCAAATCCTTAGTGAGACTAAGGTAGTGGATGTAGAGTTCATTTGGAACTTGAACCACTCTAAATCTCTTGTTCATCATTTTTAATTTGCCAATTTCCTCCATAATCCTTTAAATTTCCAATTCACCCCCCTCTCGGTAAATATCGATCTTTCGATTCACTCAACAATTGGTATCAGAGCTTAACTCTTTGAGTATTAACAACCACAAGAGAAGATCCTTGGAAGAGTGTGATCATCAAAATATCAAGAGATGGCTTCAACCTCCGGTTCCGGCATGTACGAGTCACAATCGACCACAAATCCTCCTTTCTTCAATGGTGACAACTATTCTTTTTGGAAGAATAAAATGAGGCTATTCATCAAGTCTAGTGACTATCTTGTATGGGATGTCATTGAAGATGGGCCATACATTCCATGGAAGCAAGACGGTGAAGGCAAGATGGTGTTGAAGAAGAAAGCCGAAATGAGTGAAGAGGAGAGGAAAAAGATTCAAGTCAATGATAAAGCTCTCCACATGTTGTTTTGTGCTTTCGGTCCGGACATCTACTCAAAGGTCTCATCCATTGAAAGTGCCAAAGAAGTGTGGGACACTCTTGAGACCACTTATGAAGGCACCAATGATGTCAAAGAAACTAAGATTGGACTTCTCAATCTTAGTTATGAAAACTTCAAGATGGAGCCCGATGAGACGGTGTCAAAGATGTTTGATAGATTCTCCACGATTGTCAATGGTCTAAAGGGATATGGAGAGATCATACCGGAAGACAAGCTTGTCCGGAAGCTACTCTATTCACTTCCCGAGTCTTAGGATGGGAAGAGAACCGCTATCATCGAAGCAAAGAACTTGAAGACATTAAAGCTTGATGAGCTTGTGGGTTCTCTCCTTACTCATGAGATTATGAAGCAAGGAAGGGAAGATGAGAAGAAGAAAGAAGAGAAAAGGGTAGAGAAGCTTGAGGTTGAGAAGAAGAAGAAGATGGGAATAGCTCTCAAGGCTAAAGCTTCACAACTTGATGAGAGCTCATCTAGTGATGAGGACGAACTTGAAGAATTGGCTATGATAGCCAAACGGTTCTCACGTTTCATGAGGTCCAACCGGGGAAGAAAAATCCAAAGAAAGATGGACTTCAAAGGGAAGAACAAAGAAGAAGGAAAGGATCCCATCATTTGCTATGAGTGCAAACAACCCGGCCACATCCGTTCGAAGTGCCCTCAACTCAAGAAGAAGGGCTTTGAGAAGAAGAAGAGACTCAAAGCCAAGCTTGCTACTTGGAGTGATGAGGAGTCATCGGAGGATGACGAACAAGAAGTGGCTAACCTTTGTCTCATGGCACTTGAGGAAGATTCCTCCTTGGTAACCTCTAACTCATCTACTTTAGATTTTTCATATGAAGAGTTAAATGATGCATATAATGAGTTACAAGAGGTATATGATGAATTAGTTGACAAGTTTAAAGAGTCGGTCATTAAAAACAAGAAAATCATTCTAGAACTAAATGAGAAAAATGACTCACTCACTCAAGCTAATTCAAAATTTGAGAAAAAGATATTAGGATTAAAAGATGAGCTAAAATTCTTTCAAGATGAAAATGTTGATCTTAATAACCTTTTATCTCAATGTAATAGTGAACACCAAAAGGTGTTGGGTGAGCTTAATGAGCTCAAAAAGTCTTTAAAAAATGTTGGTAGTGCTAAGCATGAAGTAGGAGAATCATCTAGAACACACCAACCTAGGAAAAAGACTAACTACTACAAACAAGGTAGCTACCCTAGACATAGTAGAGCTAAAAGAATTAGAAGTGTATGGGTTCCTAAGGAACTTGTAAAATCTAATAATATTATTGCTATGTCATCTTGGATTCCTAAGGGAACCAAGGTTTTGGGAGCTAACACTCATGGACCCAAAATGATTTGGGTACCAAAAACCAAAGTTTAATATCTTTGTTTGTAGGGGGAGCATTGCTACAAGGCCAAGGCACAAAGTCAAAACTCTTGGTACCTTGATAGTGGATGCTCGAGACACATGACCGGAGACAAGAGTCGATTCATGGATCTAAAGCCAAAAAGTGGAGGAGTAGTAACATTTGGTGACAACTCCAAAGGCCACATTAAAGGTATTGGCTCCATAGGTAATCACTCTACCATTCTTATTGAAAATGTCTTATATGTCGATGGTCTTAATGTAACCCCCTTAACCCGGCCTAGACGGTTGACCCGAATTAAGAAAGTCACACGGGGAAAACCAAAGTCAACCCGAAAGTCAACCTTGATTAACGACCCTTTTTTTTCTTTTTAATCTTGTCTAGATGCACATTAGTCCTAATTGTGATCACACAAACATCATACACAAAGATCACAAGCATCAGAGATCAAACAGGGACCCAATTGAACAAATTACAACTTTAGGGACCAAATTGTAATTTCCGATAATTTTGGGGACTTAACCCAAATTAATCTTACCAACTTGAAATTAGTCAGGTTTCATGCTTCTCTATGAAATTTCAGCTCAAAAGGACTTCCCAAACTCATACAATTGCACAAACAAGATTTAGGACTAAAACGCAAACAATTCAAAACATATAACTGCCAATGTCAGCCCCCAACGGTCGACCGTTCCGAAATAGGTAGACCCCATTTCGAAACACGGGCCGTTCCGCAACGGGTTCCGGAACACGGGCTGGCAGAGGCCAAACCGTTTCGAAACGGTGCCTACCGTTTTGGACGCCTGGGTTCATTCAAGGCACCCGTTCCGAAACGGTGCACACTGTTCCGAAACGCCCTGCACAGATTGCAGCAAGAAGCATTCTAAAACATGCAATTGATCATTCAAACATGCTCCAAATGCTACCAAACTTTACCAGCATGCAATTCAACATATATAAAACTTAAAAGCATCATCAAATCATCCAAACAACATCATATGCAAAAAGCCCCAAATCTATAGGCATGCTTCCTACACAAGCTAGCTATTCAAGCACAAACTTCCAAAACAAGCATGTAATGATCCAATACAAAAACCAGCATTCTTATCATCATTCAACATACTTAGGGAGTTCCAAACACCTCCCAAAACATACACATTGGTCCCCCATTGCCAAATTACCAAAAGCTAAAATGTACCAATAAAACCTTCCATACATCGAGCTCTACTTTCACTTGAATGCTTGCCCTCCTTGCTGCCCTCAAGGTTCCTTAATGTTCTGCATTATTGAATTAAGAAAACGAAAGAGAGCGTAAGCAAAAGCTTAGTGAGGAATGCTCTTAAAAACCATTCAATAATGCATTTAAAAACATTTACAAATCATGCTTTAAATCAACCTTTGCACATGCTCAAAAGCATACTTAAAACAAGCATCTCATGCTTCAACATAACATGTCATATTGGCTCAAGTGATAGATTCCATTTCATTAAAACAAGATCATCAACTTTCCCAAGGACTTTTAAACACCTTGGCCATGGACTTTTAAACACCATGAATGAGGACCACACAAGGACTTTTAACCACCTTTGTGTCCATAGCTTGAATCACCCCAAGGACTTTTAAACACCTTGGCCCCAAGGACTTTTAAACACCTTGGCCCCATGGACTTTTAAACACCATGGCCCCATGGACTTTTAAACACCATGGAAAGGATCACCTAAGGACTTTTAACCACCTTAGTGTCCGCAACAAGAAACATCCAAGGACTTTTAACCATCATGATGTTCTTAAGTAACAAGGCTCACTCAAGGACTTTTAACCACCTTAGTGACCTTAACCTTTTCAAAACATCACTTGCCAATATACATCATTTTCATCAATTAATTCACTGTTTTAAAGCATTTAACCAAGCCGTATTCATCATGCATTCATAAGCATCAAACCACATTTAATCAATGTTCAAAAACAAGGAACTCTTACCTTGAGCTTCCTTCAACATATGGCTTAAAACATCAGCAAATACCATGCCAAATCATGCTTTCAAAACAGTAATTAAAACATGCAATAAACCACTTTGCATCACAACAAAATCATGGCCACCACTAGAGAGTAATTCCGAAAACTTACACTTGAGCTTAGCAAAGTTGTTTAGACTTAAACTAAGCTCCCAAGACATTGGTTTCAAAGCCGAAAGCCCAATTTCACAAACGCACTCACCGATTCCACTTTGCTTCAAGCCAAAGCACCAAATCAAGCTTCCGGATCAACAACTCTTGGATCCAAAGCAGAGGATTAATGCATCATCATGCATTAATTGCTTCAATGAAAGCACCTAAACTCGCTGCTCTCATCCATACACCATTTTCGGCCACCAAACACAACCGAAAATGCATCCAAACCACTTCTAAACAAAGCCCAGCCATAAACCAGCAAAACCACATATCCTTTAACATCATAAAACATCTAAAAACAACCTATTAACATCCTTATACCTCCAGCAACATCAGATCCACAAGATCACCTCAAAAACAACCTTGAATCACAAGCTAAACTTAGGAAACTCAACCTATCCGGGATTTCATTAATCAAAACTCAATTCCTTATCAATTTAGAGTTCATTTAACATCAAAAACACATCTCAAATCACAGATTAATCAGATCTAACGAAAATCATCAAAAATCACCAAATCTTGCATTATAAGCCAAGATCCATTTCACCACTTAAAAACCTTTAATAAAACATCAATTAAGGATTGAAAACTTAGGAATTTCAGTAAAGAACTGATAGTTTAGAGGAGAAGGACGTTCTTACCTCCAAACTTGAGTTTCTCCTCTTTTTGGAATCAAAAACCTTGTTGAATCAATTAGCAATTGAAGAGGTTTTGTAGATACTTTGATTAGGAATCAAATGAGAGTTGAAAGGAGGGATTTAGGTGAGAAAATCAGATCAAATTCTCTGGAAAGGAAGTGTTTGGGTTGAGAGAAAATGAGAGAAAGAAAATTGAGAAAAGTTAGTTGCAAAAATATCCAAAATAGCCAAATGGCTTCCCTCCACTTTTAATATCATTTAAAATCAGAATTTAGTCTTAAAATATCTTAGAAAAATCTGGAGAAACTCCCTTTGGGTAAATAGCTCCTTAAAGATTCAAAGTTTCAACCCTTTATAAAACCGTCACCAAACTTTCGGAAATTACATTTTGGTCACCAGCCAAAATGTCACACTTCCAAAACTCATTTTCCAAAATTGATTTCACAGTTCACTTAATTATATTAAAAGATGATTTTAGAACATTTTTCCATATTTTTAATGCAACCCGAACTAGGCTTTCCTAATTTCACCTCTTTAGATTCGAACAGCACTTTGACCAAACCGGTCAACGCCCAAAACTCCTAAGCCCAAAACCGGGGCGTTACAACTCTCCCCCCCTTAAGAAATTTCGTCCTCGAAATTTACCTGAAGGAAAGAGATAAGGAAACTGCTTCAGCATGTCTTCCTTCCGCTCCCACGTGGCTTCCTCAACACCTTGATGCTTCCACAGCACCTTCACCAATTCAATGGTCTTGCCACGAAGAACCTTGCTATCCGAACCCAGAACCTTCACCGGTTCCTCATCATAGGTCAAATCCGGATTCAAAACCACTTCCTCCACATGCATCACATGCGAAGGATCAGATCTATACTTCCGGAGCATAGAAACATGGAACACATCATGAATCTTCTCCAACTCTTGAGGTAACCTCAACCGATACGCAACAGGACCTACACGCTCAACCACCTCATATGGTCCAATGTACCGAGGGCTCAACTTACCCTTCCGGCCAAACCTCATCACCTTCTTCCAAGGCGAAACCTTCAAGAACACACGGTCACCCACCGCATACTCTATCTCCTTACGCTTCAAATCCGCATAAGACTTTTGCCGATCAGAGGCAGCCTTCAACCGCTCACAAATGAGCTTCACCTTCTCGGTGGTCCCTTTCAACAAAGCCGGCATCGAAACCAACTTTTGACCAGTTTCAGCCCAACAAAGAGGAGTCCTACACTTCCTCCCATACAGAGCCTCATAAGGTGCCATCTGTAAACTCGCCTGATAACTATTGTTATAAGCGAACTCAACCAAAGGCAGATGCTTCTCCCAAGAACCTTGGAACTCAATCACGCAGCACCTCAACATATCCTCCAAAAACTGAATAACCCGCTCAGACTGACCATCCGACTGAGGATGATACGATGTACTGAAATGCAACCTTGTACCCAGAGCTTGATGCAAACACTGCCAAAAACGCGATGTGAACCTCGGATCCCTATCCGACACAATCGACTTAGGCACACCATGCAGCCGCACAATCTCAGCAATGTACAGCTCTGCCAGCTTATCCAAAGAAAACGTAGTATGCACAGGCAAGAAATGCGCACACTTCGTCAAGCGATCCACAATCACCCAAACAGAATTCTTTTTTGATGGAGACAAAGGTAAACCAGATACAAAATCCATGGTAACCCTTTCCCACTTCCATTCAGGGATTTTCAACGGTTGCAACAACCCAGAAGGAACCTGATGTTCAGCCTTAACCCGCTGACACACCAAACACTTGCTCACAAACTCTGCAACATCCTTCTTCAAACCCACCCAATAGTACTCATCACGAAGATCACGATACATCTTAGTACTACCAGGGTGCATAGCAAAAGGACTACTATGACCTTCAGTCAGAATAGCACGCCTCAACTCAACATCAGCAGACACTACTATCCGACTACCAAAACACAACACACCATCATCATTAAAGCAGAAATCCGAAGGTCTACCCTCCGCGATATCCTGAACATGAGACACCAAGGAATCATCCAAAAACTGTTTTTCCTTGATCAACTGAACCAACGATGGCTTCACTTGCAACTCAGCAACAAGACCACCATCTCGCGATATGCTCAAGCTAGCAAACATAGCTCTCAGCTCAACAGCTACCTTCCTACTCAAGGCATCAGCAACAACATTAGCTTTTCCAGGATGATACTCAATCGTCAAATCATAATCCTTGAGCAACTCCAACCAACGCCGCTGCCTAAGATTCAACTCCTTCTGAGACATCAGATACCTCAAACTCTTGTGATCTGTGTACACAGTACACTTCTCACCATACAGATAATGTCTCCAGATCTTCAGAGCAAAAACCACTGCAGCCAGCTCAATATCATGCGTAGGATAATTGCGCTCATGCACTTTCAACTGCCGAGATGCATAAGCCATAACCTTACCCTCTTGCATCAGCACACATCCCAAACCAACATAGGATGCATCACTATAGACCACAAACTCTTTCCCTGATTCCGGCTGAACCAAGATAGGAGCTTGCGTCAAAGCCGCCTTAAGCTTCTCAAAAGCCTGCTGTCTCGCTTCCGTCCACTCATACTTAACATCCTTTTACAACAGCTTCGTCAAAGGAGCAGCAATCTCGGAAAAACCATCCACAAACCTTCGGTAGTATCCCGCCAAACCAAGGAAACTACGGACCTCATGAACAGACTTAGGAACTTTCCAATTCATCACCGCTTCAATCTTCTGAGGATCAACACGAATCCCCTCAGCTGAGACCACATGCCCAAGAAACACCACCTCCTTAAGCCAGAACTCACACTTGCTCAGCTTAGCATAAAGCTGATTCTCCAACAAAGCTTGCAAAACAATCCTCAAATGCTCTTCGTGCTCCTCCTCAGTACGCGAGTACACGAGGATATCATCAATGAACACCACCACAAACTTGTCCAGGTATTCATGAAACACACGATTCATCATGTCCATGAAAGCAGCAGGAGCATTTTTCAAACCAAACGGCATCACAAGAAACTCATAATGCCCATACCTTGTCTTGAAAGCTGTCTTAGGCACATCCACATCCTTCACCTTCAACTGATAATACCCTGACCTCAAATCAATCTTAGAGAACACAGCAGCTCCCCGAAATTGATCAAAGAGATCATCAATCCTCGACAAAGGATACCGATTCTTAATAGTCAACTTGTTCAGCTGACGGTAATCAATACACATCCTTATAGTGCCATCTTTCTTCTTCACAAACAAGACTGGTGCTCCCCAAGGTGACACACTCGGCCGGATAAAACCACGATCTAGCAACTCTTGCAACTGCGTCTTCAGCTCCTTCAGCTCCTTAGGTGCCATTCTATAGGGAGTAATGGACACATGAGTTGTATTCTCATACAGCTCAATTCCAAACTCCACCTCGCGATTAGGAGGTACACCAGGCAACTCTTCAGGAAAAACACCAGGAAACTCCTTCACAACTCGGATATCTTGCACCCTCAACTCCTTAGAGCTAGGATTCATCACAAAAGCTAGATAAGCTTCGCAACCTTGCCTCAGCATCCTACTCGCCTCCAAGGTAGACACCACATTGGCAAGATACTTCACATTCTCACCAACCACAACAACTTCATAATCATCCGCAAGCTTAAGCGAAACTCGCTTATTTTCACAATCTACCACAGCACGATGCTCAGCAAGCCAATCCATACCAAGGATCACATCAAAACCATAGAAGGGCAACTCCATAAGATCAACATGAAAAACATGTTCTTGAACAACCAAGGGACACCTTCTATAAAGCTTTCGAGTCACAACAGTTTCACCAAAAGAACTAGTGACACGAACACCAACATCCAAAGACTCAACAGGCAAACCAAGCAATTCAGCATGCTCACGCAAAATGTATGAATGCGTAGATCCAGAATCAATCAAAGAAAGCAATGACAAGGACTGCAAAGTAAAGGTACCTGCAATCACATCTGCACCATTCCTTCCCTCGCGCTGAGCATACACCCTAGCTTGGCCTCCACCCTCAGGCTGAATAGCCACAACATGGGCTACTCCACGACCTCCTTCCTCTCACCTCTGGAAATTACCACGGCCGCGCCCACGACCTCTCTGCGGTGCCACAACAACAGGAGCACGCTCTTGGCCACCAGCCAACCTCGGACAATCTCGCCTCAAATGGTCTACAGAACCACAATTCCAGCATCCATTACCAGCTGCCGCAACAGGAGCTTGCACCTCCCTCACAGCACGAGGACAGTCACGCTTCATGTGACCACGTGAACCACAGATCCAGCAAGCACTCGGATTAGCTCTAGCATTACCTCCTCTAGCAGGTGCACCACCACCTCTCTTGGCCGAGGAATGATACTTCTGGTCACGTCCCCTCTTGTTCCGTCCACCTCCGGAACTAAACTCAGCAGCTCTCTTGCCAGAACTAGCTCCAACACCCCTAGCAGACAAACCCAAATTCATCTCTATGTCCTTGGCTCGGCCCACCAACACATCAAAATCATCATATTCAGTGGCCATCACATACATTTTCACATCCGTCACAAGACCATAACGAAACCTCTCGCACCTTGCTCGCTCATCAGGTATCAGCTCCGGTGCATACTGACTGAGTCGCACAAACTGCACCTCATACTCAGCCACACTCATGCTCCCTTGGGTAAGAGACATGAATTCCCGCTTTTTCTCATCAAGATATCTCACCCCAAGATATCTCCTCTTGAACACATTCTGAAAGAATGTCCAAGTAACATCAGCTTCAACCATTCCAGCTATGGTGGTCGTCTACCACGTATACGCATCGTCCTGCAGCAAGGACACAACACAACCCAGCTTTTGCACATCCATGCAGCTCATCTGACCCAAGATACGCTTGGTACTCTCTAGCCAAGCTTCAGAACTCTCAGCCGACATACCCCTGAACTCAGTCCCACCAAGACTGCGCAGACGCTCCAAAGGTAGTCTAACTCCAGCATCTCCCTGATGCCCAGCTCCTTGAGCTCCAGCTACTGCTGCTCGAAAAGCACCCGCAATAGCTTGTACCAACATAGACATATCAGGCATAGCTTGCCCCTAACCAACTTCTGGTCCAGCAGCTCCTCGTGTTCTCTTCATTCTCGTTCTCATTAGGAACCGTAGCTCGCACGCTACCTCGTACAATTACACAAACAAGATTTAGGACTAAAACGCAAACAATTCAAAACATATAACTGCCAATGTCAGCCCCCAACGGTCGACCGTTCCGAAACAGGTAGACCCCGTTTCGAAACACGGGCCGTTCCGCAACGGGTTCTAAAACCGGGGCGTTACACTTAAACACAATTTATTGAGCATAAGTCAATTGTGTGATAAAGGATTTAATGTTTTATTTGATAAAAATGGATGCAAAATTGTAGACATTAAATCTAATAGTATTATGCTCATAGGTCATCGCATAGGAAACATATACATGGTGCATTTAGATGACATTCATACATCTCATGCATGCTTAGTTGCTCAAAATGAAAATGATGCATGGTTGCGGCATAGGAAGTTAGGACATGCTAGCATTAGTGTTTTGGAAAAACTAGTCTCTCTAAATCTAGTTAGAGGTTTGCCCAAAATAAAATTTTCAAATGATAAAATTTGTGATGCATGCTCAAAGGGTAAACAACATAAGTCTTCCTTTAAATCCATTAATGATGTTTCTACTAGTAGATGCTTACAATTAATTCACATGGATTTATTTGGGCCAATTAGGACTATGAGCTTGGGTGGTAAGTCTTATGCTTTTGTGCTAGTTGATGATTTTTCTAGATTTACTTGGGGTTCTCTTTTTAAGTACTAAAGATGAGGCTTTGGAAAAATTCATCACATTTTCAAAACTAACCCAAAATGATCTTGAACTTAGAATTTCACACATTAGAAGTGATCATGGAACCGAGTTTCAAAATTTAGGGTTTGAAGAATTTTTGAATGAAAATGGTATTAGCCATAATTTTTCGGCTCCTCGAACTCCTCAACAAAACGGGGTAGTTGAGAGGAAAAATAGGACTTTACAAGAAATGGCTAGAACTATGCTTTGTGAAAATAATTGACCTAAATATTTTTGGGTGGAAGCCACAAACACCGCTTGTTATATTGTAAATCAAGTAATGATTAGGCCAATTTTAAAGAAAACACCTTATGAGATTTTAAAATCTAAAAAGCCTAACATTAGCTATTTTCACCCTTTTGGGTGCAAGTGTTTTGTTTTAAATAATGGAAAAGAAAATTTAGGTAAATTTGATGCAAAAAGTGATGAAGCCATTTTTATAGGTTACTCTTTAACCTCTAAAGCCTATCGAGTATTTAACAAAAGAACTTTAGTAGTAGAAGAATCTATTCATGTTGTATTCGATGATAACCTCCTTCCTAGGAAGGATTCTTGTGATGATGATGATGTAGGGATCATAAATGCCTTTGATGGAGGTCAAACTTCAAAGGAGGATGAGATTCCAACAAAGGAAGAGGACTCACAAGATCCACCTCTTGAAGCCTTGAAGGACTTGGCCATTGAGGAAAAGGAAGTGAGCTACCCAAGGGAGTTAAACTATGTTAAAGATGGTGAAATCTTGGGTGATCCATCCAAGGGGGTAACCACTCGTTCTTCTCTTAGATTAATGAACCATGTTGCATTTATCTCATGCATAGAGCCTAAAAACATAAAAGAAGCATTGAAAGATGACTTTTGGATTATGGCTATGCAAGAAGAGTTAAATCAATTTGAGAGAAGTAATGTATGGACATTAGTTGATAGGCCTAGTAATCAATCTACAATAGGAACTAAATGGGTCTTTAGGAACAAGCTAGATGAGAGTGGTAACATTGTGAGAAATAAAGCTAGACTTGTAGCACAAGGTTACACTCAAGAAGAGGGAATAGATTTTGATGAAACCTATGCACCCGTAGCTAGAATGGAAGCCATTAGGATGTTGCTTGCATATGCATGTTATCATAATTTCAAGCTTTTTCAAATGGATGTTAAAAGCGCATTTTTAAATGGTTTTATAAATGAAGAAGTGTATGTGGAACAACCACCAGGTTTTGAAGATTCAAAATTTCCAAATAATGTTTTCAAACTCACCAAAGCTCTTTATGGTTTAAAACAAGCTC
The DNA here is from genome assembly GCA_958450335.1 of Hibiscus tridactylites. Lineage (NCBI taxonomy): Eukaryota > Viridiplantae > Streptophyta > Magnoliopsida > Malvales > Malvaceae > Hibiscus > Hibiscus tridactylites. The sequence goes on from OY288279.1 coordinate 50,634,417, forward strand.
CTAGAGCTTGGTATGAAAGGCTTTCAAATTTTTTGATTGAAAAAGGATTTGAAAAAGGTAAGGTGGACACTACACTCTTTATAAAAATGTATAAAAATGACATCTTAGTAGTTCAAATTTATGTTGATGATATTATTTTTGGTTCTACTAATGAATGTCATTGTCAAGAGTTTGCTAAGTTAATGCAAGGTGAATTTGAGATGAGCATGATGGGGGAGCTCTCATTCTTGTTGGGACTCCAAATCAAGCAAAAGAAGGATGGCACCTTCATCAACCAAGCAAAATACATAAAGGATATGCTCAAGAAGTTTGGCTTGGAGAATGCAAAGCCTCAAGCCACTCCTATGAGCTCATCTACAAAGCTTGACAAAGATGAAGGAGGTAAGTGTGTTGACTCTAAGCTTTATCGTTCTATGATTGGATCTTTGCTTTACCTTACCGCAAGTAGACCGGATATCTTGTTTAGTGTTTGCTTGTGTGCTAGGTTTCAGGCTAGTCCTAGAGAGTCTCACCTTATAGCCGTTAAGAGAATCTTTAGATACCTTAGAGACACTCCTTGTTTAGGCCTTTGGTATCCTAGAGACTCTACCTTCAACCTTCATGCTTACTCGGATGCGGATTATGGGGGTTGCAAAATTGATAGGAAAAGTACTTCGGGAATTTGCCAATTCTTAGGTAGTATGCTCATATCTTGGTTCTCTAAGAAACAAAATAGTGTAGCCTTATCTACCACCGAAGCCGAGTACATATCCTTAGGGAGTTGTTGTGCTCAAGTCCTTTGGATGAAGCAACAACTCTTAGATTATGGAATTAAAGTTGAAACCATACCCCTAAAATGTGATAACACTAGTGCGATATGCTTAACTAAAAATCCCATCCAACACTCTAGAACCAAACACATAGAAATAAGGCATCATTTCATTAGAGATCATGTCCTTAAGGAAGATGTGGTTATAGAGTATGTAGACACCTTGAATCAATTAGCGGACATATTTACAAAACCCTTAGACAAAGAGCGTTTTTGGTCCCTTAGGAGAGAGTTAGGTCTAGCTAGCCTATCTTGACCTTTTTGGACCTATTTTGTGCTTAAATATGCTTGATCTTGTGAAATGCCATGTTTGTATGCTTAAACACCCAATTTCTTCCATGCTTATAGTTAGGGGGAGTATGTTTATGCCTAAATATGTTTACCTGCTCATTCATAACATTTATGCATGTTAGGCCTCTTAAAATTTCATTTTTCTGCACTTTTAGAGCCTCATCTGCACTTCCAGGCCTAGGTGTATCGAAACGGGTGACCCTGTTTCGATACAGGTACCTTAAATCCAGTTCTGAGAGAAGGGCGTTTCGAAACGCCTAAAAAGCATTCCGAAACGTTTTTGATTCTGCCAAGGGGTGTATCGGAACATGTTCCGATACGGGTCAAAGGGGTTTCGATACAGTCAACACCGTATCGAAACGATCTGTTTATGGTTTTAAAATGGTCAAAACCCTAGCCGCCCGTTCCGAAACGGTCTTGACCGTTCCGAAACGGCATCGCAGACTGCTTTAAATTAGGGCTTTTAATGATAAAGTTAACTTTATATCAAACTCTTAAAACCCTAAACCGCCTCCCTCTCTATAAATACCCTCTCAAACTCATTGATTTTCACAAAATTGTGAGGGGTTTTACTCTACAACTCAAGTCTAAGCAAGTTTCATCAATCTTGTGCAAGGATTTTAATCAAATCATCCAAAATCCCAAACTAAGGTAATTTTCCTATTTTTCTTTTTCTTTCAATTTATGTTCGAATCTTAGGTTAGAAAATTTTATTTTTTGTATAAATTATACGTTTTTAGTTGTGGGTTTTCAATTTCTTGTAAAAAAATTTCCAAATCTCAAAATTTTTTATTCGAATATAAAATTTTTCAGTCGTATTTTTTTTAAACTGTTTTTATTTTAATTTTGTTTTCAAAAACCTAAGTGGGATTTATTATTGGATTGATTTTAAATATCAATGCATACACTTAATTTTAAATCACTTGCTTAATGTTTTTAGATGGCGGATCAAGCTAACAAAAAGCGCAAGGCCGTTCAATCCGGTGATTCGAGCATTCGTCCAAATATTACTATGCTTTTTCAGAAATCTCTTAAAACTCCGAAGGCACGTGCTCGTTTCTCTTATGTCAAGGATTTTGCAATTCGCAAGGAACGTGTCATTGATCTTGAGTTCCTCAATTCCGAGCGATTCCTCTTCCGTTATCTCCATCTTTTGGATGAGTGGAATCTTCTCTCTTTCTTGAGCATTCCGGATGTTCGCTACAAAAACATGGTACTCATCTTTTACTCTAATGCTCGTTTTCTTTATGATGAGTCAAAGACCGAGATTATAGGAATTGAGTCATCCTTATTAGGCAAAAAGTTTGTTATTAATGTTGCTCTTTTGGAGTCTGCTCTTAAACTTAAAGATGAGGGTCTTGAGGATGAACGCCATTATGGCAATTTCACCGGCAAAGCACTTCACTTGGATGTGCACGATCGTGTTCTCCACTTGATGGTTTCTTGGTTCTTTCGACCTTCCGGAGGTAAATACTCCCACATCCGTCAAACCGATCATTTTTGGCTAGAGTGTTTCCGTAAGGGTGAGCGCCCAAATGTGCCTAAGATAATTTTTGCCGAGATAGTCAATAATATCAAGCTTATTGACACAAATGAGTTGAAATCTTTTACATATGGCATAGTCTTGAGCGCCTTATTTCATGATCTTGGCATCGATTGTTCTTATGACTCTCCGGAACCTCGCAAGACCAAGATTGGTGAGTCATCCCTTCGCAAGTCCGGGTTCACATATGTGAATGGTGTGTGGGAAAGAGTTGATAGAGAAGCGGATCCTCCTCTCGTTGCTCCTCCACCGCAAGTTCAAGTTGCAAACAATGAAGCCCTCACGGCTCTCATTACCGAGCGGTTCAATGCTTTGGACACTAGCATTGCTTCGGATTTTTCGGCCATGGACAATCGTTTGAAGAATGTCGAGGATCGCCTTCTTTCTCTTGAGTCTTCTCATTCCAACTTGGACCTATCCTTCTCCACGCTTTATGGACAATGGACGAAGTTTCACCGTTCTCAAGCCAAGAGCGATGATGATTCTTCGGATGATGATGACGAGGCTTAGGAACTCCATATCATATCATATCATATTATCTATGCTTTTTAGGATTAAGATTGCATCTTTATGTTTTCTCATGTTTTAGGAACCTATGCTTATGGCTTTTTTATTTGGGATTTTATGTTGAACTTAATGTTTGAATTATGTTTTGGATATTTTGATTATGAATTAATATTATGGTTGCTTATTATTGCTTATTGGTACTAATCATTTATCTTCTCTATGAGCTTTTATTGTTCTTTTTGATCTAACAAAAAGGGGGAGAATAAATTTCAGAGCCACACTTTAAACTAAAATTCGTTTTAAAATCTTAAAAGGTTTTTAAAGGTTTACAACTTGGATTTCAAATCAAATTTATTTTAGCTTTAAAAACCTATCTTAAATTAAGGGGGAGTTAGAATATTTTCAAAACTTTCAAAATTCCCAAAAATTCTAACTTTGGTTTTGTTATATCAAAAAGGGGGAGATTGTGAAACAAGTATTTTAATTTTGATATAACTAAAAACCTAAGGACTAAATTGAAAAAGTCAAAACGAATTTTAAGTCCTCAAAATATCCCCATATAATTTTAATATAATGCCCAAGTTAAAAACATGTTCTTTCAAATATTTTTCTAAGTGTTTCAAACCAGAAACAGTGATTTTCAAGCACCCGTTCCGAAACGGCCTTCAGGCGTTTCGAAACATTTTCATCACTGTCGACCATCGTTCCGAAACGTGTATCGAAACACTTTCACTCGTTTCGAAACGGTATAACTCGTTTCGAAACTGTTCTTCATATTTGTTTTAAAAAAAAGGCTTCAACGGTTCAAATATATGCTGAATTTTTAAATATAAAAGGGGTGTTTCGAAACGGATCAAGGCCGTTCCGAAACGACCCTTGACAGTAGCATTTTCGTTTCGAAACGGATCCAAAACGTTTTGAAACAGGCTTAAGATAAATTCAAAAATATGACCGTTATGTGTTTTTAACTGATTTTCTGAAAGTCGTTAAGGCGTTTCGAAACGGGCTAAGACCGTTCCGAAACGATCCTTGACAGTGGCAATATCGTTCCGAAACGGCCCTAAGGCGTTTCGAAACGGGATCTTAAATGCACCCCAACGGCTCTTTCTATTTTAGTCCGTTCCGAAACAGGTACCCCGTGTTCCGAAACGGGTTGGTGCAGACTGCATTTATGGTGGCAAGAGAGGGTTCCAACGGCTCCATTTATGTTCCCAACCACCCAAACGGCTAGAAATCAATGAGAAGGTATAAAAGAGACATCCAAAAGCATCAGCAACAACTATTGATCCTAAAGCAAACATCCAAACATCAAATTCAAGCAATTGAGCAAAAATCCCACTTTGTGTAAAAATCCCAATTTGTGTTCTTCATTCATATTTTGTAAAATTGGGTTGAGTGCTTGTATTGGGGCTATCATTTGTATTGAGAGATACCTTATTAGCCTACAAATTTCTTTGTTCTCTTGTGTGAGGGTTGGGTTGATTTTTGGGTAGAAAAATCAACCGAAATTGTAAAGGGTTGCCTCCTTGTCCTAGAAAAGGGGAAGATCAATTTAGTTAAATTGTTGCAAATCCTTAGTGAGACTAAGGTAGTGGATGTAGAGTTCATTTGGAACTTGAACCACTCTAAATCTCTTGTTCATCATTTTTAATTTGCCAATTTCCTCCACAATCCTTTAAATTTCCAATTCACCCCCCCTCTTGGTAAATATCGATCTTTCGATTCACTCAACACATACCAACAATATGATTAAACATTTAAGAACATAATTAAGAAGCTTAAGCTAAAGCATGGCATCAATCAAATAACCATTGAGTCTATAGGCATGCTTCCTAGTCACATGAACCAAATATGGACCTCAAACCTCAAATCAAACCATAAAGGCCATTTACAAACTTTAAAAGCCATAACAAACTTACCACAAACATAGGGAGTTCAAAATACATCCCCCAACAACAACCTTGAAGCCCCATTGCCAAATATCAATACTAGAGTATGTAAAAACATCACCATACATGAGCTTTTCTCTTCCTTGGATGTTCTTAGCCTTCTCGCTGCCCAAATACGTCTCAATTATCTGCATTGTTGGTAAAAGAGAGCGTAAGCATATTTTCTTAGTGAGGCAAGCTCTAAAGAAAACCAACACAACAATGCATTATTCAAAACTCTTTCTCAAAAGCCATTTTCAACAACATGCTCATTCTAACTCATGCTTGAGAACCATTTCAAAGCAAATCTCCATTTGAAAACACATGTACCTTTATTCTATCTCAAGCATTTAAACCAATGCAAATCTCATGGCAAAGCCATACACATGCTTGTGAAAACTAAAGCATTTCATATTCAAATCTCATATGCATTTCTCATAGCATAAATCATCTCAACATTTGGTACATGTGAATCAAATACATTTTCATATTTTATATTGGAATTTCACATTTCCTCTATACTCGGATATGCGGATTAGCTTGACTCAAGGTCAAGTCCTACCCCGGTGGAATCTCTCATCACCGGACTCTCATGGCGGTATCTCTCATCGCCACAAATCTTAGGTATTTCACCAAGTCCTACCCCGATGGTATCTCTCATCATTGAATTCTCACTTTGGATCGGGATGGCACTACCCCCATTGCCCGACTCCAAAGAGCACGTGCGAATTTTTAGATTATAGTGCACTTTCATCCTATTGATCGATCAATTATATCTGGTAAGTATCTCATCTTCTATGCCAATATATCATGTCAAAACATCATCTCACCTACTGTTTTTATGCAATATTTCTCAAGTCTTTCTCATCTCATCTCATTTCAAAATCATATCTCATGATTTGCATTAAATCAAAATCTCAAAACACTTGAATGCAACATGCTATCTCATGAAATCTATACAAAGCATTATCTCATGCTACAAATCATGCATAAAACAGTAGGAATTTGTCTATCTCAAAACATGAGCATGTAAAAGTATATTAGGGGCAACAACCACATATTTGAGAGCAAATCTAGCCATACTTACTTCCGGACTTAGGATGGTGTTTCAAACCAATCCTAAATCCCCAAACCTTTTTTCTTTGTCCCTCAAGGACTTCTAAAACCATTCACACTCACTGATTACGTTTCGCTTGCTTGCCGAAACGATATCTAAGCTCCCGGCACTTCCGGATCAACACCAAAAGCGTACGAAGATGTCTCCCCTGTTTATTACACATAAGAGCAGAGGATTAATGCATCATCATGCATTGAAATCACCAGCTAACTAAACAAACTCGCTGCTCTACTCAAAAACACCATTTCGACTATCCAAAATAACCAAAATCATCTCCAAACTCTTCCAAAAACAAAGCCCAGCCAAGATCTATCACTTCTAATCATTTTTAAACCTCAATCAATACCAAAAATCACCATAAACTTGTCCTTATATCTCCAGCAACAACTGAACACCAAAACCACCCCAAAAACCACCAATCTAGCATGCAAAACTTAGGAATCCAAACCTATTCGGGATTTGTTTGATAAAACCTCATTTATAACATCAATTACCATCTAAAATACATTAGAAATCAACCTCAAAGCAGAGCCTAACCCATAGTTACGAAAATCATCAAGATCTCTCCAAGAATCTTGAGTTTTAACAAAATTTCATGTTTCTAACATTAAATCAACTCAAAAATCATTAATAAAGAATTGATAACTTAGGAATTTCAGTAAAGAATTGATCATTATAGGAGAAGGACGAAGCTTACCTCTAATGGCTGATTTCTCTTTAATTTGGCAAGATTTCTTGAAAATCCAAAGTGAAAACAAAAGGATTTGATGAGGAAAAGATTAAGAATCCATTGGAGAATGAAATATCATCAAAAGGGATAAAAATCAGAGGTTAATTGATGAAGGAAATGTGTTTGGCTGAGTGAAAGTTGAGAGAAAATGAAAAGAGGGAAAAAGATCGTAAAGTAGTTATGAAAGTCAAAATAGGATTTTTTTCTTTTAATTCTCTTTATTAAAACATTATTAAAACACCCAAAATTAGAGAGAAATCTAATAAAAATATTTTGGTAAAATTAGATCCTTAAAGATTCAAAGTTTCAATCCTTTACAAAACAGTCACTAGTCAACTTTTGCAAAAGCTGCGATTTGGTCACTACACCGAAATGTAGTATTTCCAAATCATATTTTGTAAAATTGTTTTCACCATAATAATTTATATATTAAATGAGGATTTTTAGATATTTTCCATATTTTAAAGCATCCTGAACTAGGTGTTTCCTAAATCTCCCTTAAAGATTCAAACTGTTCTCAACCGGCCCGATTCAAACTCTAAAACATCTAGGCCCAAAATCAGGGCGTTACAGTATTAGCTGATTGTATAAAAGTGTTTGGTAAAATTAACTGATAGCTGATAACTGTTTGATTATTTAAACAAGCACAATGACATATAATGATATGATTATATTCGATACTTGTTTGAATTGTTTTTTAGTTATCAACATTTTGTATCTATTAATATTAATTATATTATGAAAAATATTTTTTTAATATAACATTATTAAGCATATTTGAAGGATATATATATATATATATATTTATTTATATTATTATTTTTAATAAAATTTAATTAATTATTAAATTTAAATACAAATATAAATATGCGAGAATAGAAAAAAAATATTAGTTTAAAAATGTCACAATGTATATACGTGATGGTGAATAATTAAAATAGAAAAGGTTAAATTTAGGTTATTTGGATTTTTTTATAATTGTTAAGGGTAAAATAATCTTTATAACTATAATGTCAAAACCTCTAATTTCAAAAAGCACATATTAGCAGCTTTTTTTTTCAAAATTAGAAGTTTTACCCTAATCTATTATTCAACAAACATTTAAATTAGCGGATTTGACCGATCATGTAACGACACGGATTTTCGTGTCAACAGGTGAACGTTGACCCAAGTCCTAGGCTTATGTGTTAAGCCCCATGTCACTTCTTATTGGGTCATAGAATAGAACTTTTGGGCTTTTAACTTGAGTTCTGGGCTTGTGGCTTGATGGCTTTATATTACTTATGCATGGCTTTATATTTGGCAATTGGGGAGATAAAAAAACAAAGTTGATCAATCTTTGCAAGGGGGAGAATGTGGAAGTAGTGTTGTACTTTTAAACTTTGATTTCATTTATATAAATTTATACTACACATGGGGCAAGCAATTCAAGCAAACAAAACTACTTGTGTACACTTGCAATCTAACATAAAATTCAATTTCTTGAACAAGTGATAATGGCAATTAAGGAATGCCATAACATCATTGTGACAATTGAAGTGGATTCAGCATACACACACAAAAATTACACTTTTATTAGTAATCCTGACTTGATTATTTTGTATACCGTAGGACCCTATCATTTCCCTCTTGAAGAAGAAAACAGGGGTCGTAGTAGATTTATAGTTTAAAACTATTCAAATCCAGGATTGAATAGGGTAGCTGCATTTGAAAGAGTTAACTCCACTAATGTGAGCAAAAATGTCAGAGGAATCAACCATGTCTTCCTCTTCTTTCACAACAACCTGCATTCAAATCAAACCAAAACTCTGTCATCAATACTTACCATACCATACCATACATAAAAAAAAGAAAAAAGAATGGGAATTCTCTCAAGACCCTTACTTCATCATCATATTCTTCTTCATGATTGCTACAAGCCTGCCTGTGTGTCTCTCCGAATTCATCATTTTTAGCAAACCTTCCTCTTACCCTGGGCCTGCTATCGGCTAATGTCTTGCGGCATGCATACTACACATTTGATCATAAACATCACTACTTCAATTCTTGAAAATATCAAAAACTACTACCTTATAGTATATATGTTGATATGACAGGGACCTTGATTTTCTTGCTGAAGTTCCTTTCGTTCCTTTTCTTCATGTACCTATGGATCTTCTCCTTCCTTTGTTCAACAGAAAGTTTTCCAACCTTGTTCGAAGTTGAATCTTCCAAACTTGAAATCTCTGAAGCTAATGGAGTAGAGCTGGTTGTTGCTACTCCAACCAGTTGCTGAGCATCAGTGCCGAGACCCTTTTCGAAACAATAAAAAACGATTACAAAATGATGGTTGCTTTAATTATACTGAATGTCATGAATATTAAACAAGTACCTGCAAGTCTCCATGTTTGAAAACTCGTTGGACAGAATCTGGGAAAAAGATTCCACCATTATCACCCTGGAATTCCATGTCTCGTGGTTGAAGTTCAGAGTTCAAAAGAATTCTCTCAGCGAAAATCCCACAACTATCAGCAGGCATGAAACTAGCCATTGGATGGCCAAGGAAAGAGCAAGAGGGAGATGGATGGTTTAAAGCTACATAGGAAGGCACCGAAGACAAGCAGTCGTCTCCGAAAACCGTTGGCAATGGCGGACCTAAAAGCGGTCCGACGGTGTCGGTGGTGTACTGCGAGAGCCCCTCAGCTGAAACATCAGGTAATTGGATTTGAGATTGCACTAAAGAAAGGTCGAATTGGTCTTGTTGGGTTAGAAATGGTGGGACTGAAAAAGATGGGGAATCAGAGAAGTCTATGGAAGCTGAAATGTCATCTTGTGAATCAAAGATAATGGACAGATTGTTATTGTTGTGGTTGTTAGTGGTTGCCAGGGTACTTGTGGCGGTGTTGCTGGTGCTGGTGGAGGTGGAGGTGGTCGGGGCGGAGTTCGTATTCCCGTTGTTTCGGTAGCCGTTGAGTTGCTCAATGTCTGGTGGTATGTTAAGATTATTGCCATAGGAAGAGTTCTCATCAGTGACCTCAGAGTTCTGCAGGGCGTCTGAGAAAAGATCATTATCTGAAAAATAAAAATTTGGACCACTGATCGGGCTTGGTATGTCCTCCTGAAAATAAAAATGAAAATCCATGTTTAGATCAATGGAATTATGATGAGATCAATTTGATGGACTTATAATCATGGACATCTAACAAAGTTTTGGTACGCTTGTATTCTTCAAAACTATCTCAATTTAATATATTTCTGGACCTAAGTATTGAGATATAAGAACCCAACAAGCGATCCACTAAAAAAGAAAATGTTTTTTATCATAGGAATTTAAGAGACTCGAGTTTAAACACTTGTGTGTGTGCAAGGTGTCTGTTTTGTCTTGTGCTCCATGTGACATGTATATGAACTGAAAGCACTCCTAATGTTTTGCACAAAAAAATCAGAAGTTAATGCTGCATTATATTTATTTAGTTCATAGAAAATAAAAAACCCAAATTTAAACAAACAATTGGAATTTAATTAAAGGAAAAATAGAACTAGGAAGACCCCATTTATGTTTTCCATGTGAAATGTTTGTCTTTAGGATCTTTCACTCAATCTAAGAAAGGAGAAAGAGAAGGAATCACAGTTGCAAAAGCTTAAACAATAAGCATGAAAAGTTACTTATTCCATAGTGATCAACAAGAAAAGTTGGAACAAAAAATGGAGGTGAAAAATACAAACAAAAATCTTCGGTCTCTAATCATGCTTGTTTCTATGTCCCATACTAAAAAACACTAAAAAGCTAAATTCTAAACTCAAACCCTAAATTCCACAATCTAAATCCTACACTCTAAAAAAATACACCATACCCCCTAATTTCTTAAACACTAATCTTAAACCCAAATTTTTTTAAGTGGGGCACCAAAGAGACAGTTTGGGGGTTCTATCTGAAAAATACCATGATTAGATTAGGAAATGCCTTCTTCCTATACGAACACACATATATATCATCTAGAAAAAATACTATTTTGAAAATTTTAACATAATTCGTTCAAAGTCGATGATTATCCGAAAAGAATTTCAATGTCATTTTCGGAGAGAAAAGATTTTTTTTGGTTATTTTATTACACAAGGATTCAATTTTGTGTAGTATGGGTAATGGATGAAAGCCTAAAACTAACGCAGTGGCATTATTTTGGTCAAATGTAAATTTGTAAAAATGGAAGCTTAAAAAGGAAATAAAGTAAGGCATGAAAATGATTGAACTTAAAATGATATGAAAATGAACAAAGAAACAAATGAACACCCAATATTTCTTACGAAAGTATTAGACAAAAACTCACGTAAACCTTGTAATAGTATGGATGAAAACCTAGCCATTAACGAAAAGAATCTTTGTTATGATTTTTTCTATACATAAATGAATTTCTAAACATATTAATATATGAAAACGTATTAAAAAAATTAAATTCAAGAAGGGTTGAGAGAATTACAATGGGAAGTTGTTGTTCTGGTGGATGAATCATGTCTTGCAACATGGTTTAATCTTCTTCAATATAATCAGCAAACGTGGACAAAAAAGGAAACTAAAAGAGTTTTGCTACTGATTTACAGACCGAAGCTTAAAATGTAAAAACACTAGGGTAAAAGAAGAAGAAGACAAATTCATTTGAAATAAGGAAAAAAAACACAGATGCAAGATGTAAGAAACGCAAGAAATCTGGAAGATTTTGTCTGTTTTTTTCCCCCTTTGAACATGAAAAACGTTGGCTAAGAAAATGGAAGGTATGGGGTGTCAAAACTTGGTTATATATAGTGGGTTTGGGGAGAGTTTAATTTTGGTGTTTGTGAAAATCCGAAAGTGGGTTAACTCTCCTCTGCGTCAACACGACAATTGCGAGGAGCCAAGGGTTTTTTTTACTCACTTTCAACGTGGATTTTTCACAAACAAAAATAACCCACACAAAGCTGAGAAAACAAATAAAAATAGAGAAAACGAAGAAAGAGAAGAGCTTAGAAATGGCTCAAAAAACCAGGAGATTGAAAGCGTTTAAGTCCCAAGTTTTAGCTCATGGAAATGGCCTGTGTTTGACAGAAGTTGAGTGGGGGGATATATATGAATACGAGGGTTCATTATGTAACAGTTTATGAAAAGGGAACTGGCAAATTCTGGAAATTTTGCTTGGTTAAGGTAAAACTTGTGGCTTTTGGGACACTTTTCCACCCCCACTATAGATCCGTAACGAATAACTTGTCTACATTAAAAGGAAAACTAGTTTTAATCTAGGCTAGCTTCCAGGATAAAAGGAAATGCTCCTTGCAAGTTTTTTTTTTACTTCATTAATTTTTTTATGTTTAAAGTGTAATTTTGTTCATAGAGTCTTTGATTTCTGATTGCATCGATTTAACTTTTATAGTCTTTCAAAATCAACAATATTGTTTATCTCTTTTAATTTCATTATTTAGATCTCAAACTCCTATTTTGTATCAATCTCGTCCATTGACTGTCGTTGACTGGCATAGTCGTTAAATTCTGTGACTGTGTATATGGTCGTTATATGCTTCCACATCAGTCGTTATCGCTAACTGTCTTGTCATGTCTATGATGAAGGTCGGTTTTGATGACATGATGATATGAATGAAGAGTTTTAGAATTAATTATTTACTTTAAAATTATAAGTTTTTTTTTTTAAAAGCCGCCTCAATTATACTACCACGCCATTAAAAAAAATCAAAATTGACACGTTAAATCAACATGCTTGTAAAGAAATGAAGGATCAAGATCACATCGTCCCTTCGAGGAAGAGTTGTTGGACGATGTTTGTTACCAATTTGCCGGAACGATTACATTGGAAAGGAATATGGCATGTCTTTAATCGACATTGGATTGTAGTCGATGTGTTCGTGCCGAATAAGAGAGCAAAGAATGGCTCATAGTTTGGTTTTGTGAGAATGAAGACGTTGGCTGATGCAAAGAGGGTAATCGAGCGCTTCAATGGTTTCAGATTATACGGGTCGAGGGTTTGGGTCTCAATGGCTTAGCGGGATACACGTGATTCGTTTTGGAGGAAGAAGAGGGGATCAGATTCTTCCTCTCAGGATTCTCAGGAACGTGCGAGAGTGGGCACGCGTGTTCAGGAAGCGACGACAAAGCCTCGTGCTGATCATAAGTCGCGTGATCGCGTTTTTGATGATTATAGATCGATCGTGGGATTATTGAAGAAGAGAAAGTGGAAATTCTACGGAATTGCGCGGTTGGGTTATGCCGTAAGCCAATGCAATTGATGGATTTGGCGAAAGAATTTCATCGTGCAAATTTAAAAGAATGCTATGTGATAAGGATAGCAGGATCGTTGGTTCTCTTGATGTTTCGTTGTTCGAAGGTGAGGGCACGCTATTTGGAGTCTAAGAAATTGGATCATTGGCTGCAGAATGTAATGGTTTGGTCCCCTGAATTGGTGATTCCGAATTGACGTGTCTGGTTATCGGCATGTGGCATTCCAATTCACGATTGGTCTGAAGGAACTTTTCGTAATATTGTCGCGCTTTGGGGTGAGTTGGTGAAGGTGGAAACGAAGACTATGGCCCCACCGTCGTTTGAGAGGGCTAGGTTTTTGGTGGAGACAGATTGGTTCCTTCGCATTGATGAAACAATTGTTGTCCAAGTGCAACATTCTTCGTATCAAGTGCGAGTTGTGGAATTGGAGGAATCCCTTGGCACTTTTTGCACTTGTTGTTGCGGGACGGCGTCAGATAAGGGTGGTTCCGATAAGTAGTCTACGCAAGTGCCACTCGAAGAAGAGGAAACTGGAATCGGGAACGAGGTACAATATGATCTTCGAAGGCAATCGGGTACTGCCTTGGTGTCACAAGATCAAGGTTTAGGGTCAAAGCATGACTCTTGGCAATTAAATCGGTTATGGGAGGACAATCAGGTAATTGATTTACGTGTCATTGAAACACCAATGGCTTTTCTTGTGTACTTGAGAGAAGAAGAGCCTAACGGTGATGTTGCTGAGGCAAGTTTGGCTCTCATGTGAGTGATACGCCTCGTGATAGCAACCGACAATTGGTCTTGCAAGTTGTCGAGAGTCTTCTAGAGCATCAATCTGGAGATAATGGTTCCTGTGAGATTGCTTTGCGGTCGGTTCCGAGTATGAACGTTGGGGACGGGGTGTGGTGCAATTATGATACTAGTCTTGGAGAAGGGGAGAAAGACAGTCGTGATTTTGTTGTAGTGAGGCAGGAGGTGCAAGAGTTCCCACTTGTTGAACGTCATGTTAGTTCTAATCCTATGGAACTTCAAAATGATCTTGCTTTATCTGCCCAGGATAAGGTTGGGGAAAACTTAGTTTCTGATAAGGGTGATAATAAAACACATGTTTCCCAGTGCCAATCCAACTCTATCGAGCATGTTTTGGTTAATGGGATAATTCGTAAGGTTACATCAGTGAATTATGTCTCGGGGGTTGATCATCTTATAGCGAAGTGTAGGGGACATCCTAAGAAGTCTGTCAAAGTACCGCCATCAGAGGTCACAAATGGTTCTCTATCTGATTCGGACTTTCAAAATTGTCAACAAGTTTTGTTGCGTGAAGCAACTGCAATGATTAATTTAGGCAGATTGGTGGGAGCTCACACGACTGAGCGTGAAGAGGATATTATCAAAGACATCTCTCGGGTGATAACTGAGAGTGGTCGAGGTTTGTAATAATGAGAATTATGTCGTGGAAGATTTGTGGCTTGGGAAGCACAACGAAACGAAAAAGTGTGAAGGATGTTCTAAAAACACAACATGTTGATATGGTGCTGGTTTAGGAGACAAAGTTGGAAGAAACTCCCGCTATTAGTTGCCAATATCTGGTCTTTCGATGGTTTTGAATTTGCTTTTACCCTTTTGTGGAGCCCTCGCTATAGGAGGTGCTTGCATCTCGAATCTCCAGCTTTGCAGGCCCTTGGTGTGTGGCGGGGGATTTTAACTCAATTCGTTGGCCACATGAGTGGGTGGTTGTAGTTAACGTCGAATGGTATGGCTGGATTTTCTTCCTTTATTGATATGGCAGGTTTGATTGATTTACCATTATTTGGGAAACAATACACTTGGTTCGAATCGGGTAATCATAGTAGTAGTTTGGATCGTTTTTTGTTTTCGACTTCTTGGGTTGGTTGTTTTAGTCATGTGCAGCAATTGAACTTGTCGAGGGGTGTCTCTGATCACCCGCCTATATTGTTGTTATGTGACGATCGTGATTGGGGTTCGAGGCCTTTTAAGTTTTTGAATTGTTGGCTTGATAGCAAGTTGAATGTCTCCAAAATTGGTACAGAGTGGTGTCGCTTGATCGGATTAGGTATTGACAACGATAATATCATGGTTAAGTTATGTCATTTAAAACAATTTTTTAGGGTATGGAACCATAATGATTTTGCCGATTTAGATACAGCTATCACTAGTTTACAGAAGAAGAGTGATGAGGAAGATTTTGATGTTTGTGCTGCTCTGATGGTTGAGGATACGATTGATCGCAAGCGAGTTTGGATGGAAGAGCTATGACGTGTTATGAAACGCAAAAGAATCCTTATGGCGTTAAAAATCCCGAGCCACATGGTTGAAGTTAGGCGACCGTGACACTGCATTTTTTCATAGGGCTGCTAAGATACGTGTTGTGCTTAATTGTATTGCGGGTTTGCGAATACATGGTCGTTGGGAAACTGATCCTCGTCGCCTTAGGTGATTTGTTGTTAGTGAGCTCAATTGACATTTTGCAAGAGAGGGTTGGTTGGGGGAATGGCAATTAGAGAGTTCTTATGCTCGGCTTGATGGGGCTGTTGTGGATTCGCTGGTTGCATCGTTTACTCTTGATGAGGTTCGTAATATTGTTTGGAGTTGTGATGGTTCTAAGTCACCTGGTCCAGATGGTTTCAGCCTTGATTTCTACAAGAAAGGGTGGGAGTTTTTGTACATGGAAGTTATGCAGTTTTTGCAGAATTTTCAAGTTACTAGCAAGTTACCGCCTGGAGCTAATTGCACCTTTTTGGTGCTTATTCCGAAGGTTGAGTCAATTGTGTTGTTAAATGACTTTTGGCCAATTAGTCTGGTGAACTCGATGTATAAAATTTTGGCGAAAGTGTTGGTATGCAGATTACAGGGGGTTTTGGATGGTCTTATAAGCGATTCTCAAATGGCGTTTGTCCGAGGGCGTCAAATTGTGGATGGCATCCTTTTAGCGAATGAGGTGATACATTCACTTCGACATCGTGATCGTTTGGAGGGTGGATTTTTCCTAAAACTTGATTTTTCCAAGGCTTATGATTGTGTCCGTTGGGAGTTCCTAGATGATATTTTGATGCGCATGGGTTTTACTTTGACATGGTGTAATTGGATTTGGGAGTGCGTTAGCTCTGCTCGTATATCCGTTTTGTTTAATGGCTCGACGACGAAATAATTTGGTTTAGGTAAGGGTTTACGTCAAGGCTGCCCTTTGTCTCCTCTCTTGTTTGTTATTGTGGCTGAAGCTTTACATCAAATGTTGAAGAAGCCATCGATTATTGGGGTGATTCGTGGTGTGGCTATTACGAATGATTTTTTCTTTCACATCTGCAATTCGCAGATGATACTATATTATTTTTAGAGGCATCAGTTGTGTGTGCACAACATGTACATCGTCTTCTACAATGTTTTCAGGTATGTTCGGGGCTGAAGATTAACTTCAAGAAATCGTCCTTGTTTGCATTTGGTGTTGATGAGGCCATTTTTGACTCGGCTGCTGTGGTTTTGGGATGTGGAAAGGGCGATATGCCTTTTATGCACCTTGGTATGCCTTTGGGTGTGAACCCGAAGAGCAAGGCTGTGTGGGAGCCGATCATTGTTAATTTTAGGAAGAAATTGGCTGGGTGGAAGCGGGTGTCTCTCTCTTTTGCTGCCCGAGTGACGTTGGTGAACTCTGTGCTTTCTTTTTTTTTCCGGTGTAATATATGGGAATTTTTATCATTTCGAAAGGTGTTATTGCTACAATAGGTAAGATTCGTAGAGATTTTCTTTGGGGAGGTGTTGGTTTCCAACGGAAAATAAGTAGAGTTAGTTGGGACGTTGTTTGCCGTCCTTGACATCTTAGGGGTCTCGGTGTTGCGGATTTACGTGTCTGAAATTTGGCGCTTCTATCTAAATGGTCTTGGTGTTATGCTACGGATTCTTCTTCGCTTTGGTGCTCGTTAATTGTTGCCAAATACGGTGAGAATATGCAATGGTGGTGTTTTAACACAACGAACACTAGTTCGATGTAGATAGTTTGGAAGCAAATTGTGTCATCTGCTTGTTGTGATAGTGTACATGAACATATGGGAATGTTGAGCTTTGTTTGGAAGCTTGGTGATGGTGCGAGCATCCTTTTCTGGTTCGATCCATGGTGCTCACAATTTTCTTTGAAGGATTCTTTTCCACGTTTGTTTAGGCTTGCGAGGAATAATTCGGCGTTGGTTTGTGAATATGTTGTGGCTGGTCTGTTCGATCATGATATGTGGTTTTCCTTTTTCAGGCGGGATCTTCGTGTGTTTGAATCCAGAATGGTTTCGAATTTGCGATTGTTGGTTGGCTCGTTGGCTATTAGAGATGGGTCTTGCGATACGTTGATTTGGAAGCCAGACCCTCATGGAAATTTCTCGATTTAGGCATTGTCTAATATTTTAATGGTGGATAAGGTTGGTGACGGTGACTTTGGAGGCTGTTTTGCTTGAAATGTGCTTGTTCTGTCGAAGGTTCAAGCATTTTTGTGGTTCATGTGGCTGCAACGGTTGCTGATGTTTGTTTTCTTGTGGGCTCAAGGCATTCCTTTTGGTGCTGATCAGGGTGTGTGCGTTTGGTGTGGGATTGTCGATGAGGATATTGATCACCTCTTGTGCTCTTGTCCATGCTTGCAACAGCTGTGGGAATGGTTTTTGTCTTGGTGAGGAATGATTTTGTCATTGCCATGTTCCCTTGTTGAGTTTCTTATCCCCGACTTTTATAGTTCATTTACAGGTGAGAGGGGAAATTGGTAGGTATCGAGTGTGGCTGCTCTATTTTGGTCGCTTTGGCTTGCGCAGAATGAATGGATTTTTAATAAGAAAAAGCTTCCGATGTCTGAGATTTATTTTTTGATTAAGTTATGTGCTTTTTATTAGGTTCATGCCGTGTCGGGATTCAGTGGGAACCTCCTCCTCCAGATGTTCTTAAATTCAATGTCGATGGTTCGACGAAGGGTAAGCCCGGGCCAGCCGGATTTGGTGGTGTTCTTCGTGATGCGGATGGTCAACTTTTAGCTTTATTTTCAGGTCCCTTAGGGTTTTAGACTCTATTGAAGCTGAGTTACATGCTATTGCGTTTGCTTTGGATCTATTTGCTAAGTCGAAGTGGGTAGATCGTTGCTTAGTGGTTGAATCAGATTCGAGTGTTTGCATTGGGTGGGTGTTGCAGTCGCATGCTCGGCCTTGACGTCTTTGGGAGGTGTTTGGGGTTATAGACCGCTCTTGCCAAGGACTTTGGAATGTCTCTTTTCATCATATTTATCGCGAGGCGAATGGGCTCACTGATGCTTTGGCTAAGAAGGGTGTGACCCGTGAATTCTTATTACAGGCCTGCTTATAAGCTTGTTGGTATCGTTGCTGGTGTGAGTCGGTTTTATTGTGGCATTTGGTGTTGTTTGATGTGTCGATCCTACTGTGGTTGTCCGTAGTTGTTGTCGGCTCGAGCTTGTTCCCGTGCGTGAGTAGGTTCCAATGTGTGGTGTGTGTTTGCGGGCTGTGTAGGGTGTTGCTTTGTTCGAGTTGTTATTGTTTTCTCAATCGCTTTGTTCTTTGGGATATCCGAGTACTCTTTCCCCCCAATTAGGCTTAGGGTTTTTTTTAACGAGGCTCGTGATATCTCCTTTATGTATGATTTCTTCCGTAATAAAACATACTTTGCAAATAAAAAAATGGCACGTCATTATCTTTTTGAAGGACAATAATTTATTAAAGAAATTGAAATACGGACATGCTAGCTCAAACGATGTTAATTATTTAATGACAGAGTCTCACATGACGAAGGACGATTAGTGATAACAGTTTTATTAGTCAACAACAACCAAAAGACGAGATTGATACAATTCAAGAGTTTAAGGACTAAAATGATAATATAAAAAGATGGACAACATTGTTGATTTTAGAAGACTAAGAGTAATAAATTGATGCAATCGAAAAGAAGAGACAAAATCACTAATTTGAAATTAGTACATGAGCAAAATTACCCCTAAAGTTTGTTTGTATAATAGTTATAAGAAATTAATGAATTTCATATTCCATATAAGTAAACATGCTCTTATCAAACATCTTTCTTAGCTTGTATGGCTATATTTGTCGTCTATATGGGAGCATATATAATTTATAGACCAGAATCAAACATACATTTTTAGGTTTGAACTTATGAGTTAGGTTTGTAAGGTTTTCACGTCCCTCCATGTGCCCAAACCTTCCATGATCGATCCTCATGAAGGGCTTCTATGTTGTGGTATTTTCAGTTCCTTTAGATATTTTCACTTCATTTCTTTATCGAACATAATTATTATTTCGTATTGAACTTTAAAAAATCTAGAAACAAATTGGTGCGCATTTGTATGATGATGAAAATTTTAACCAGAAAACGAACCTAAACCTCGTTTTATTTTTTAGTCAAAATGACAAAAGATGCCTACAACGTTTGCATATTTTGTCATTTTGCCCTCTATTTTTTTTTGGAACAAACAACTTCTAACGTTTTAATTTAGTCCAAATATACCCCTGTTGGATAGAAACTGTCAGTCAACTGACGATCAACGGCTGATTCTGACCGAACTTTTCACGTGTTAAGATTAGCTGACATGACATATGCTACACCAGATTTTTTTTATAAAAGATTTTGTTATATCCTTCTTTATGGTGACACGTGGCCGAAATGGATGGTGACACGCGGCAAATATAATGTTGACAAGTGGTGATTATGATCTGAAACGTCAGCAGATCTTAATACGTGGCAAGTCCAATCAACATCAACCGTTGACCTTCAGTTGACTGACAGTTTTCATCTAATCGAGACATATTTAAACCAAATTAAAACATTGGGGTTGTTTGCTCAAAAAAAAGAATAAGAGACTAAATGACAAAATATGTAAACATTGGATGTATTTTTTGTTATTTTGCCTTTTCTTTATTTAAAATTTGGGTCTTGAGAAAAAGTGGTAACGCTATCATCCTGCAAACCACATGCTAAGACATTTTACAAGTATTCCTTTGAACAAAATTCCATGTACTGCGTTGCTGTTGGAGGCGCAGTTGATAATCTTAATGTCTTTTCGTACATTTGAACAACCTTTTTCTCAAATAAGTCTATATTATTACAAAAATCTTGGTTCATGTTACAATTTATGTTCAATTTTGCTCTTAATTGCTGACATAGTAGCTATAAAAATTTAAAACTATATTTTTTTTAGTTCTATAGGGCTTATAATTTTTTTTTATCAATTTGACCCTTAATCTTAAAAAATATATAAAACTCACGTTCCAACTATGTTTACAACTTCTAACTGTTAAATTGATAAAAAAAACTGCAAATATAGAATACAAATATTTTCAAATAAAAATATTACAAAGACTCGATGTCACAAAATTAAAATATAAATATTAAATTTCAAAATAGTAAAAGAACTTTTCTTAACATATTTAAAACTGCATAAAATCGATATATAAAATAAATGTAAAAATTAGATTGAGTCCATGTAATTGGTTGAATGAGAAATTATTTGATTTTATGGTCCAACTATTTAAGTTCAACTATTTAAATTGGATAAAAAGTTACTATGTCGAAATAGATAAAGAACCAGAAAATCAATTAAAACCTATCAAATAGAATTTTTTATATTTTTTTATATTGTTGAATAAAAAGCGTTTTTATAATTTATAATTTGTTTGATTTTTACATATGATTCTCCATTTTTCTGAATAATATCCAACGATTTCATACAGAATGTTAACTTTTTAAAAAAAAGTTACCACGAAGATAATTTAGTATAATGCACCTTTAGGTAATCTTATATTCTCTAACCCAACACTATAATCTTACCTTGTAACTCCTTAAACCTGACATAAAATATCTAACATATCTAGAGAGTCACATACGAGTCCCAAAAATAACTCACGACTTGAAACTCAATAAAAATGTCTTTAAAATAATTAGATTATAAAAAGTTTCTACTAGGCTCAGGTCCTCGCATCCATTCCACCATGAATACTTCCTTCTTGGAAGGATTTGATCATTTCTTCAAGCTTTTCATATTGGTCCTCCCATTTCTTCTCAGCTTTAGCTTTATCAGTAATTTCATCGAGGTCGGGTACCTCATAGTTGTTAACCTCTCCATTTGGGGTGCGAATAGAGGACTCAACGAAATGGAAATGGGTTTTGGATTTGGAGGCAGCCTCCTTTTGCATTCCAAAAGTCATTCTAGGGAATCACGGTAGTGTACCGGTATCTCCTCCTACTTCAGTTGCATCTGGATCTTTGAACCCCCAACATGATTGCGATCTAACTAACTGTTTTTCGATGAGCTAACTCTATTTCCTACTTCAGGTCGGTTTCGATCTTTTCCAGTTTGTCTTGGGTGCTTTTGTGGTTGGTTTCCAAAGCCGTCAGCCTGTTTTCCATGTCCATTGCTCTGACTTGGGAACGAGTACCGTACTTGTGAGTTGTTTTTTCTATTTTGAATGTTTTTTCTATCATTTTTTTATTTAAGTTAGTTTCTTATCATGCCATGAATGCACGCAACAAAGAAATATAAACAAGCAACCAACCAAACAAACATGATGCAAATGCATGGATGCAAACGAAGGGTCATTAGTTTCTTAAAATATTAGCTCAAGAAACAACTTTCTTTTAAATGCCAAAGGTCTTTTATTACAAGAAGTTTTATTTTTCTACGTGTACATCTCAGCCCGAGTACCAAACTCACTGATCTCTTCTATTAACCACATGAGCCTTGGTCCTACTTATCTCACATGCCTAATGTATCGACGGAGGGCTGTGGCTTCAGTTACTAACATCATCATGTGCCTAGCCACATCTTGAATTTGAGTCATCACAGACCTATGAAACTTATCTCGTTCTTGGAATCTTCTAGTGTCGTCTCTAAGACGAGTGAACCAATAATCATATCTTCCAACAACAATATTTTTAAGGACTAGGATCTTCATTCTGTATTCTTGGATAATGTTGTCTATCTCTTCCACTCGCTCTTTCGAGAAGTCATTTTCCTTCAGACTAGCCTAAAGCTCCTCAGAGGTTTGATCACTCTGTAGCTTGTGAAGTGTCTGGTTCAGGTCCTCCATCTTGGCTTGTAATTCTGGAACGGAAGCCTGGCTTTGCTTCAATTTCTCACTAGTCTCATCGTAGGCTGACTACAGTTTCAATAAACGAATCTTGTTGTCGTGGGCCTTCATTTTCCAAGTAGCTACACTTTCCTTTTCTTTTTCAAGGGTTTGTTTTCCCTTTTCATTTTCTGCTACTTGTTTACCTTTCTTCTTCTCTTCTGCGAGTGTGCGCCTATATTTCTCAATTTTCCTTCTGCCATGCTCTCTTTCTTTGGCCACATCATGTTCAATCTCTCGTTTCCATTGCTTTGGGCTCTTTCTTAGATCAGCATTTTGAACAATGGCTTGGAATTTGAGGAAGTCAACCCTTTGTATCTCATACTTCTCTTTCAAGTCCATATACATCTTTGCTACTCGATTGGTTTCCCCTTTATATTTCTCCACGTCAAGGCTTGACTCGAATTTGTCTTGTTGGTTCTGTTCTCACAGGGCTTCAATCTCCAACTTAGCCCTTCTCAATTATTCTCTCAGAATGTTAGCCTCAGAGGGAATCACCTTCAAATGTCATTCTAGAGGTTTAGCCTGCCCAAGAGTAGGTAGCATGATCTTGTCATTCATTCTTATGTGCCTCCAAATATCATAGTTAGGGGTGAACATGCAGTGTTTGTCAGACTCTAGCTTTATATAATAGCAGTTATTCCATGAATCACGAATAGTTTGTATCTTCCTTCTGAACTCGACTTGAAACTCAAACTCTGACGAACCAAGGCCAATGGTGAAAGGAACGAACTATCTAGATCCATACTGACATGATACCAACAAGGTATCACACCCAATTCCATCCCATAAACCCAACATCATCAAGAAGTTGTAATCTCCACATCTGTACATAACCTTAGCATGACCCATCCATGAAACCCTCCATTTGATGTCTTCGTCACGACGGTCTCTAAATATATCAACCCATTTAATTTTCTTGACAGTTGACCAATCCTTGGCTAAGAATTCCTGGAGTGGAGAAAAAATTGGGGGATAACACGTTGGATAGAGTCAAAGTTGGGCACTTCTAGAAGTGGCCGAGGGCCCAAACTTGGAGTAAAGGAGTACATCCTCTAAAGCATACACCCTCTACTTTTCTACATGCATTCAGTGAGATGAAAGTTTCAGCTAACACCGCAGGTACTGACTTGACTTCCCTATTTAACCGCTCAAAGAAATCAAGCAACGCCAGGTCAATGCTTCTTAAGACCTTGGGGAAGATGACCAAACCATAGATTGCAATAGCCAGGAGATCTACTCTCTCCGTATGTCTAGATGAACATGTATTATATTTCTAATGCTTGGCTAATGGAAAGAAAAACTACCTTCTATTTCCTTATCAACCCCTTGACACATCCATCACTCATGTAGGCGAAAGTTGTAAGCCTCATATGTGAGATTTTGTTTTTAGGTGGCTTGGCATAAACCCAGTTTTCCTTCACCTTACGCAAATTGAAAAGGGTCAGATACTCCACGAATGTTGGCATCATGTCTTCTCCATTAAAAATGAAGCAACAATACCCATGGTTCTAGAACTAAACCAAGGCCTTCAAGAACGGCTCGTCTATCTTCACATACAACAGATACGCTATGTCCCCATAAGTCTCATAGAATAATCGTTTAGTCTTGAAATCAAAGCGTTCCCAGGTTTCCCGCAACTCCTGTACATTATTCTGCTTGACACTAATATGGGCATATTCTGAAGTTTTTGCTTCATGATCATCAGCCAGACTATCCCCATATGTCCGTTGGTTGACCTCAGACCAGTGACGTACCCTCGCATTTTCATCTTGCTTCTTTAGGATCCTTCCATCCATGATGATCGTTTTTCTAATTGAGCAAATATTCTAAAAAACCAATCCCTTCTTGATATAGAATGATGATGCAAGATTAACATGCAAAACAACAAATCATAGGGAAAAGATTAGAAATAAGAAGACAAAAAAAGGTCCAAATTAATTTCATTGCATAAATAATTATGGGCAGAACATTCCAACAGTGCAGGACATGTCTCCACGAATTATCTTTGCGAAATAATTTTGACCATACTCAAAACCCTAGGCTTTCCGCATGGCTCTATTGGGGTAGGCTCTAGATTCTCAAACATGGTTTGGTTCTAAAAGGGTACCCGAGCTGTCCTCGTTGTTCCCTACTAAGGGTAGCAAGGCCCCAGGTTCTCACCAATTATAGGATTCTAACAACAGTTAAATTGATAAAAAATTGTAAATATAGAAGACCTGTATTTTCAAATAAAAATATTACAAGGACTTGATGTCACAAAATTAAAATATAAATATTAAATTTCAAAATAGTAAAAGAACATTCCTTAACATATTTAAAACTGCATAAAATCGATATATAAAATAAATGTAAAAATTAGATTGAGTCCATGTGATTGGTTGAATGAGAAATTATTTGATTTCATGGTCCAACTATTTAAGTTCAACTATTTAAATTGGATAAAAAAATTACTATTTCGAAATAGATAAAGAACCGGAAAATCAATTAAAATATACCAAATAGAATTTTTTATATATTTTTTTTATATTTTTGAATAAAAAGTGTTTTTATAATCTATAATTTGTTTGTTTTTTTACATATAATTCTCCATATTTCTGAATAATATTCACATTTTTAAAATTTTATGAAGTTTTCTTAATTACTAGTATTATTTTATATTATAATGACACATGGTAAAGTTTCTACTAATAGTAAATTTAAGTAGAGTACGATGAACTTTCATATAAATATCTTTCAATTTCATACATAAAGTTATCTTTTTTAAAAAAGTTACCACGAAGATAATTTAGTATAATGCACCTTTAGGTAATTTTATATTCTACGACCCAACACTATAATATTACCTTATAACTCCTTAAACCTAACTCAAAATATCTAACATATCTAGAGAGTCACATCCGAGTCCCAAAAATAACTCACGACTTGAAACTCAATAAAAAACATCTTTAAAACAATTGGATTATAAAAATTCAAAAGCATTTGCTAAAAATATGTTTAAAACAATTAAATAAAAGTTAAACCTCCATAACGTAACACTATTAAAAGTGAAAAGTAATTAATAATTAAAAGTTATATATTCACATGACATATAAGCTGTTATGATATACATGTTCTCTAAATGTAAATAAGTATAGTACTACTTTGAAGTTGGCCGCCGGAACTTATGAAGTGATTTCGACGCCCTAACTCGGACACATATTCTACTAACATGCGCAGAAGGAGAAATTCAAATACCAAGCTTTTCAAGCTTAGTAATACACAATCACTCTACTGTAGCAACACGAAGCAGGTAATGTATGTAGCTCGATCATGACACAAGCATTTATGAAATATAACATGATTTAGAATAGAAAAACAAAGATTGATATCATGTAGGAAATATTGTAGATGTTAAGTATTGGGGAACATACCTTAGGTCTGAGCAGAAAGTAAACACAAAGATACTTCAAATCTAGATCATAGCATAAGCTCAAGCACAATATAACCAAAACTAAGTCTATGAAGTAAATCAACATATCTAGAGCATAACAAAGACTTACCACAATCGCGACCCTTCCGAGCCCGCCATTTTTGAAAACGAAAATTAACGGAGTCGCCACCAATCTTTTAGAAAAAGTGATATTGGATCACTTTTAACATAATAAGAGCTATTTTAATAAAATATTTTATTTATTAAAATAACATTTTGGTCTACGTAAAACTAGAAAACGGGTTCAGGGGTCGGTTACGCGTGGGGAAGGATTAACAACCAACAACGCCTCAAAATTGGTATCTTATTGATGTCATTTTGGGGACTTGAACCTAAGTCTTTCAAGAGAAAATGAGACATGCTTACCGCTAAGACAAACTTGTTTTTGGGATGTATTATAGAATGTTTAGTATATGTATTAATCTTTTCAGGGTAAAACTATAAGGTGTTCTTTTCTCTGTTTCCTTCACTACTCTCCCTAGGTATCGAACGATGGGTGAGAACCAGAATTCAAACTTTCGTGCAACAATCGTGATGTCAACTTTGTCGAACTCCGTCATGTCAATTTCTTTGGCTACCATTATGATATCCTCAGGAATTACACATTTCAGGAGTGCCTCGAGGATTGCTTGTCTTCATGTAATTGTAAAGCTTTTCAGTATATATATTTCCCGGAAGATGGTGGCTATCGATGTTATTCGAAATGGGAATTGCATAATGGCCATCGTTACAATAGCTACGGTGGAACCATGTACTTGAAACTCCCGAAATCATTCCCTCACAACAAACCTGCTAAAGACTTCAAGTTAAATTGCTCCAACATTCAGACGAAACAGCTGGAGAGATCTTATGTTAAGAAAACTTGAAATGGATCCTTGAAGATTTTGATTTTTTGCGCTTCGATAATAGGATTTGTTGAGATGATCTGCATCTCTCTAGTGTTCTTGTTCTTGTATAAAACAGGGAAAAGTCCAGATGCATTGTCGATGATGACCACATCCGTGTA
Organism: Hibiscus tridactylites; assembly: GCA_958450335.1. Taxonomy (NCBI): domain Eukaryota; kingdom Viridiplantae; phylum Streptophyta; class Magnoliopsida; order Malvales; family Malvaceae; genus Hibiscus; species Hibiscus tridactylites. Next base: position 50,661,188 of record OY288279.1, read on the forward strand.
CCATGTCGCTGCAACTGGCTTTAGAAGATTCACATTTGATGAGTTGAAAAAGGCGACGCGGGGTTTTCGTGAAGAGATTGGACGGGGAGGAGGTGGGGTGGTTTACAAGGGAGTTTTGCCCGATCAACGAATCGCGGCCATTAAAAGACTTAACATCGAAGCTCATCAAGGGTTTTAATACATATACTAAACGTTCTATTGTATATCCCAAAAACATGTTTGGCTTAGTGGTAAACATGTCTCATTTTCTCTTGAAAGACATAGGTTCAAGTCCCACAATGGCATATTTTTGCCTTTGATTTTTCTTTCCCCCAATAAGGTGGTGACACGTGTCACCAAATAATTAAATAATTAATTTATTTTATTAAATTAAAATTAGGACTAAATTGATAGTGTGTATAAGTAATAAGGACCAAATGTGTAATTATACCCTTATTTTTTTAACTGACACGTCACCCTTCCGTTAACCTTTAACGGCTGGTGGTCACATTGATATCATTTAAATAGTTTGGTGGTTTAATTGAGTCGATTTTTTTTAATGTGGTCATTTTAATACATTTACCATAGTATGGTGGTCATTGGGTTAGTTTACCCTATATTTTATCTATTAAGGTTAAAGTAGAATTAAGTGTATTTTATTTTAACAAATGAAGAACACTTTTCCACACACAAAGGCTCTAATCTAAGTTTTGAGATCCTATTCCTAAGGTTTTAAAATTAACTAAACATTTTAACAGCCAAAATAATGAAAAGAAAATATTAAAATTAAAATACTTTATTTTAAATGTCTGAAATTAAATAAATAAAGGAATTTAAAGAAAAAGGATAAACAAAAAACTTTTATTTTAATATATTTTTAATAAGATTAGTGATTAAATTATAACGAAAACAAAATATAATGGTCAAATTGAATGAAAAGAGAAACTTGGTGGTCAATTTTTAATAAAAAAAAGGGCGAAATTGAAATGGTTTGAAGCTGGGATGCCGCAGTAGAAGATCCGAGAGTGTTAGGCGCGGGTTGAAAAGCGGATACGGGTTGACTAGAAGGTCGATATTAAAGGGTGAAAATAAAAAGAAGATCATTCAAAACCCCTTTAAACAAAACCGATCTCAACATTTTTCCTATGTTCTCTGAGCTCACCATGGCGAACGTCCGCCGTGCTGGCCGCCTTCCATCGGCGCTGACCGTCATTTTCGACGGTGAAAACTCGAAAAAAGCCTCTTTCGATTGTTAAAACGTTTGCCTTTCTAAAACCCTTTTTAATCCTTTACCCTCTTTGAAGAAATCTGAGTAAATAAACCTCAATTCCCTTTTAAAAAAACAAGTTTTCAGAATCTGGTGAGCACCTAAAGCGTATCTGTCATCGGGGGTTTGAAGCTGGGATGCCGCAGTAGAAGATCCGAGAGAGTTAGGCGCGGGTTGAAAAGCGGATACGGGTTGGCTAGAAGGTCGATATTAAAGGGTGAAAATAAAAAGAAGATCATTCAAAACCCCTTTAAACAAAACTGATCTCAACATTTTTCCTATGTTCTTTGAGCTCACCATGGCGAACGTCCGCCGTGCTGGCCGCATTTTATCGGCGTCGACCATCATTTTCGACGGTGAAAACTCAAAAAAAGCCTCTTTCGATTGTTAAAACGTTTGCCTTTCTGAAACCCTTTTAAATCCTTTGCCCTCTTTGAACAAATCTGAGTAAATAAGCCTCAATTCCCTTTTAAAAAAACAAGTTTTCAGAATCTGGTGAGCACCTAAAGCGTATCCGTCATCGGGGATACAACCTCAAACACCATGCGCGGTGGTGGCTAAAAAAGGTAAAATAGTCCATTTTTATCTAAAAAAACCTGCAAAGAGGTAAAAAATACCATAAATGAAGCTTGTTGTATTCCACTGAAAGCTTTGAGTACAAATGCTTGCTTTTCTTGAATCCGAGTACAATTTTTACGAGTATGTTTTTGGGTATATTCTCGTATGTCTCTACATGAAAATTACATGGCTTTTTATAGCTACAAATGTAACGCCCTGGTTTTGGGCCTAGATGTTTTGGACATCGGACCCGACCGGCCGGGAACGGTTCGAATCACGTTAGGTGATTTAAGGAAATCAAGGATCAGAATATGATAAAAATATGGTAAAAATTGATAAAATCATGTTTAAGAGGTTGGTCAAATCAATTTTACAAAAAGATTTTCTGAAGTAGTACATTTTTGGTAGTGACCAAAATATAAAGTTTCAAAACTGTGGAAAAATGCAATTTTTAAAAGAGGAGCCAAAATCTTAGAATCTTTAGGGAGCTTTATGGAAATTTAGCCTTTCCTTAATATGACATGTGTTTTAAAACGGATTTTAAAGTGATTTAATAAAAAGGTTTTTATTTAATTAAAAGTAATAAATAAGAAAAGTGAGATTACATTTGACGTAACTACCTTTCTCTTCTCATTTTCAGCCAAACATCATTTTAACTCATTTTCTCTAGAATGTTTTTCTCCCAAACACTCTCTCATTATTTTCTAAACAAATTTCAAGAGTTCTTTCAAGTTCTTCAAGATTTTTGCAAGGGAAAATCTGTCGTTCATTGAGGAAAGCAAGGATTGGAGGTAAATCTCGTTCTCAACCTTCAATCTAGGTTATTTATTGAAATTCCCAAGATCTTTGGCTTCTAATTAATGTTTTTAGTTGAGTTTTCATTATAGTATTGATTTGAGATTGAAATCTTGCAAAAATATGATAAAACTCTTGATTTTCGGACTTGTTTTGTTAAGTTCTATTTTGGATTGTTTTTAATTAAGTTTTGAGGTGGTTAATATGTTGAGAAGAAGTTTTGTTGATATAGATCCCGAAATCTTTAAGATCCTTTTATTTTGTGATAGTTCTAGTTGGGTTTTTGAGGTGAAATGTTGGAATAATGCTTGCTGGAGGTATAAGGAAGGGTTTAGGTTGATTTTAGATGTGTTTTGATGTTTATAATTGATTGGAAGTGGTGTATGTTGGCTGGGCTTGGTTTAGGAAGCAATCGATTGAGTTTTCGGTTGTTTCAGATGGGTAAATTGATGTAGTTTGGGTGAGCAACGAGTTTGTGATTGGTTGCTGGTGTTGAAATGCATTTTAATGCATTTGGATCTCTTTTTTCATGGTGTGAAAATATGGGATCTTGATCCGGGGGCAAACGAGATGTTTTTAGAGGCTCCAAAAGAGTAATTTCGTGTTAGCGAGAAAGGCTTTGCGTATCAGTGAGTGGGAATGGATTTTCCAGCTTTTAACGCTTTGAGTGTGGTCTTGGGAGGTTAGTGTAAGTTTGAAACACTTAGCTAAGCTCAAGAGTAAGTGATTTGAAAGTCTCTCTATCAGAAATGTGCTATGTTTTGATGGAAATGCACTTGAGTTAAATGCGGTTTTGATTACTGCTTTTAAAGCATGGTTAATGTTGGATTTTAATGCCATTATGTTAAGGGTGCACTAGGTAAGTGATCCTTGGTTTTATGTGATAAATGCATTTGATATTAAGCATGTTTATGCTTGTGAAAATGGCATTGTGTTTATGCTTGTAAAATAGTGGAATATTGATGTTAAATGATTATATTGGCAAGTGATGGAATTGGTTTTTGGTTACCTTTAATCGGATATAGTTAGTCGGCTATAGGATTGGGTGCACCATGAATAAAGTCACTTTGGATGTCGAGGGGTTGTGATTGTGCCGTAATCTCCATCCAAGTACCCTAACGATTGAGGCTAAGATCACAATGGTGAATGGTTTAATCTTGTGTATGAGTCTTGTGGTATGTGTCCCGTACTCTCGTTAGTTGAATTGTACAACTACCGATGAGTGATGTTGAGGGGTTGTGATTGTGCCATTAATCTCCATCACGGATCTTGAGGGGTTGTGATTGTGCCATTGATCTCCACCTTATGTAGTCCGGTAGTATGTATGAAGCGTGTGGGACAATGCTTGTAATCCGTGTATCTGATTGTGTCATTTGTTTTTGTATGGTTTGAGAATTATCACTTGCGAGCCAATATAATGTTCATGATTATGATTAAGCGTGAGATGCTTGTGAATGATGCAAGAATGCATGTGATGCTTGGTTTAAGCATGAGTAAAGGAATTTGTTGTTGTTTAAGATGATGCTATATGCATGTGAATTTAAAAGTGCATTGATGTTTAAATGGGCATGTTTTAAAGAAAGGCATGAGTTACAAATGATGATGCAATGATTTTATGAAATGCATTGATGAATGTTGTTTTAGCGATCCTCACTAAGCTATATGCTTACGCTCATTTGTTTCACTAATGCAGAGAATTGAGCATTCAAGGCAGCCCAATAGCAAGGGGATTCCAAGAGTTTTGGTTAAGCAATGTTTGTGGTTCACCCTTATTGTAATAAGAGACAATGGTTGGGAATTCTTACTTTCTGGATTTGTTGGTGATGTTTGCTATCTTAAGCATGTTTTGTTTCTGATTTTGGACTTGTATTCGGCCTTTAATTGGTTTCATGGTTTGCTTATGGTGTTTTATCTATGCTTTAGCTTGTTTTCTTAAGCATGCTTGAATAGCTAACGTATTATCATGGTTTGATGTGGTTGATGAGTATGATTTACCGTTTGATGATGTTTACTTGTCTATTAGGTAGATTATAACTTGTATGCATGTTTTAAGATTGTTTGGATATGCTTAAGTATGTTTAAATGCTTTTGGAATGAGCTTGTCTAGTATGTGTATCGATACACGGGGAAGTGTATCGATACACTAAGGCCAATTTCAGGCTTTTCGGTACAGGGGTATCGGTACGGATTGCCTGCGTATCGATATGCCCAAGCCAAGTTTGAAGGCCGTACCGATACATGGGGGAGCATATCGATACGCTCTTCCTTTCTTTTTCTACTGTCTTCCCGCTTATCGATACAGGCTCAGGTGTATCGATACATGTAGTTAAAATTCAGTTAAAAGTATCTTCTTAAGTCTTGAAATGTTACATTTTGGTCCTTGAATGTTATTTGATCAATTGGATGAGTTTGGATGATCAGTTTGAGCTAAAATTTGACGTGTTAGCATTTTACACGACTAATTGAAGATTGGTAACTTTAAAACCCAAAAAGTCTCTTTAATTTCTAGAATTTACAAAATGGTCCCTTAAAGTCACAAGTATACAATTGAATCCCTTTTTGAACTCCAACCGCTGTACCGTTTCTTTCTAATGGTCTTGTTGGACACATAGGTTAATATTGTGCATCTCGTGAAGTTAAAAAGAAAAAAAGGGTTGTCAATCGAGGTTGACTTTTACGAGTTAACTTCAATTTTCTTCGTGTAATCTTCCTAGTTCGGTTCGGGCGTCTAGGTCAGGCTAAATGGGTTACAACAAATATGCTTGAATTTCAAGTATAGATCCTTGATTTCTATCCTGAGTTTGATTTGAGTTTTGCTTGATCATTTACGTGGCTTCAATTTTGGGATTGGTTCTCTCTTGATTTCAATTTGATTTTTTTTGACTGAGTTGTCGAGCATCAATTTAGGGATTTAACCCTTTTCTTGTCTTTTTTTTTTTGGTTTCTGAAAATGACGCGGAAAATGCTGGCAAGGAGCACTTCGTAAAGGAATCAGATCAGGCACTCAACAGAGAAGACGACACGACCGCTGGAAGCTCGAACGACGGACGCGTGACCATCACAAGTGGGTGGCGATCCACTTGCTGTCCTTTTGACCAATCTTGGCCGTTAGATCACTCTTGATCTAACAGCTGTGAGAGTGCAGTGCTGGCTCTTCCTTAGCTAGGGTTTCTTTCATGTGATCTGCATCGTTGAATCAACTTTTGATCTAACGGTGACTTGTAGGCTGCACAAAAGAAAAGCAAAGGGGATTAGGGTTTTAGCTTTATTAAATCTAGGCCAAAGCAGGCCCCTTTTGTACATGGGCATGCATTTTTAATGTAATGGGTCTTTATTATAATGGACTTTTATGTAATGGATCACTTTATTATTGTTTTGTTTTAATTCAAATGGATCCCTTATTCAATAAATGGGCTAAGCGTGATAATAATGCTAGTATACAAATAATAATAATAATAATAATAATAATAATAATAATAACTAATAATAATACAACACGATGACTATAGATAATAAGTATAGACTTTAGGTAAAAATTTAGTGACAACAATTGCCATGTTTGGTCATTTCGGTGAAACAAGAATAGAACTAAGAATAAAAGGACACTAATTTTTCATCAATTACCAAACCGTAAAAAATTCTTACATCAACGAACTGGCGGGTTCCACTCTCTTTTTGCTCAAACGGTTAAGTTGGTTCCATTCTCCAAATGCCCGAACGGACAGACGAGTTCTATTCTCCTTATGCTTGAATAGATAAGCGGGTTCTATTCTCCTTATGCTTGAATAGATAAGTGGGTTCTATTCTCCTTATTCTTGAATAGATAAGTAGGTTCCATTCTCCAAACACCTGAACAAATAGGCGGGTTTCATTCTCCTTATGCTTGAATAGATATGCGATTTTCATTGCCGAAAAAGCCTTCGTATGCCTTTTGCTTTATTGAAAACATTCGATCTTTGCTCACTTAATCCAATAATCTTATACTTCTGGTCGGAAGGATAGACTTCTTCGTCTTCATCATTCTCATTCTTTGTACCTCTTTGCTTCATTGAAAACATTTGATCTTTGCATGCAAACATCCTAAAATCTACTATCATTATAGTTGATACATTAATATTAATAGACAAGCTCCCTTGAGTGCCTCTAGAGCGTGAATGAGAATCCTTATAACTTTGGATGTCACCTCCAATGTCTGTAAAATTGTTCTCATTATCATGGAAGAAAGACTAGCGATTAAAAGAAAATGGCACTTTAGGGGTATTTGGAAACTTTAAATTCTTCCCTACACGGAACGCTTTGAGTTGCTTGCATGAGAATCTTTGCAGCAAAACTTATTTCCACTTTGAATGTCCTTAGGTGTTGGCACCTTGTGCCCAAAGTTCTAAACTTAACCACGAAATACCTCATAGTTTCTATACTTTTAAAACTCTTTCAAAATAATGCTAAAAAATCTTTTTGTATGTTTTAAGTGATGTCAAACCTATAAATTCTCGTTTCAATGGAAGATGCTTACGAAAAGGGAGAGATATCGAAAAGAAAAGAAAAGCTTATGCAATAAAATTCTATTGATACTATGGCAAACAAGAAATTAATCACAAGGAAGTAAACAAGTGTTTAAATATCAGATGCTCAAAACTCCTCGTGTTGAGACTCCGTAAGATACCTTTGGATGCTACATGTGCCGAGTAGACTTTAAAAATAGTGACAACGCGTGAAGATATGAAGCTTTCATATGTCGAATCCCGATAGTCAATTTATAACCGGCCTCATTTACAAATTATCTGAGCCGCCCTTTACGGGTTTTCAACTCAGATCCTTCTTTGGTTTCAAAATGCCCTTTCGGGTTTTCATTTTGAACCCCATTTTCTTTTCTTTTCCTTTTTTTCTTTCTTTTTAATTTTCCTTTTTTCTTTCTTTCTTTTTCTTGCTTCTTTTTTTTTTCTTCAGACATAATACTTTTTGACAGAATCCGAATTTATCGGGCTCTGAAGTTCATCCTCATCCATCTCTTCCAAAATTAATGCCCCACCTGAGAAAACATCTATTACGATGTATGGTCCTTCCCAATTTAGTGTCCATTTTCCTCAAGAATCACTCTGGATTGGTAACTTCTTCTATAACACCAAGTCACCTTCTTGAAATTCTCTCGGTCAAACTTTCTTCTCATGAGCCCTTATCACCATTCTTTTGTACATCTGACCGTGGCATAAGGATTTCAACCTTTTCTCATCAATTAGGTTCAACTGATCATATCTTGCCTGAACCCATTCTGCTTCATCTAACTTTGCCTCCATTGAGACACGAAGCGACGGTATTTCAACCTCAATTGGTAATACCGCCTCAACTCCGTACACCAACGAAAATGGCGTTGCCCCGATAGATGTTTGTTTTACATTTCGGTACGCATATAAGGCAAAAGGTAGCCTCCCAAGCTAGTCTTTATAGGCGTCGGTCATTTTTTCGATGATCTTCTCAATGTTCTTATTCACAGCCTCTACTGCCCCATTCATCTTTGGGCGATATATCACTGAATTAGGATGTTTGATGTTAAACTGCTCACAAACCTCAACAATCATCCTATTGTTCAGATTGGAAGCACTGTCAGTAATGAAACTTTCAGGAAGACCATACCGATAAATGACTTCCTTCTTAAAGAATTTGCAGACCGTGGAGCTAGCAACGTTTGCATAAGAGGCTGCGTCAGCCCACTTTGTTAAATAGTCGATGGCTAATAGAATGAACCGATGTCCATTTGACGCCTTCAGGTGAATCTGACTGTTAACATCTATGCCCCACATGGAAAAAATCCAAAGAGCTGATATGATATGGAGAGATTAAGGAGGTATATGGACCTTACCAGCATAAATTTGACACTTGTGGCATTTGCGAGAGTAATTGATGCAGTCACCTTCCATGGTTGATGTAGAGCATTTAGGTGTTCTCTAAATAGGAGCGCAAGTGCACACTCTTGTCAAGTTATAATATAAAAGATATCGTCTCCCACAGGGATTGGACAACTTTGTCGAATTGCAATTCCTACACATAAAATAAATGCACAAGTAAATTTTAGTGTATAAAGAAAAGTAAAGAACACAAGTAATTTGATAGAAAAGATCAAGGTGATGGAATGGGTCAGGTTATGCTGCTTAGTAGGGTGAAATTGCGTTGAACATGTTAAGTTGCTTTGCGCTGCCAGACTTTGCTGCCTCGGCGGAGGATGGCAGATTAGCTGCTTCGTCGCTTTCGCTACCTCGGCAGTGGAACGGACGGATGGCTCGGCGACTAGTTCAGCAGTCTTTCAAGGCTCGGCAGAACGCTTCAATAGAGATCTCGCTTATGTCTAAGTTAGAATGTTGTTGTTGCCCACTATAGATGATACCCGTCGGCGTAAATCTTACAATGAACATCAATCCTTGGTTCGTTCCTTTTTAGCCACCTTAAACCCTAACCTATTTTTAGGCTGAATTGATCAACACCTGGTATTGATGAGATCATGCTTACTTCTTTCGTGAGTTTGACTCTCTCGATACCAAACAAATAGATTGCCTTCAATCGATCTCTCGACTCAATTAAAAATAGTGAAGAACATGAAATAAGCAAACCTTGAATTTATTGCAAAAACAAACTTAAAGCCTAAAACAATCATTCTCGCTACTACTTTACAACATAACCCAAACCCTAGAGAATCTAGAACATAGTGGAGGCAAGAAAACATAAGAGAAACCTAAGCTATACCTACTATGTGGTCGTAAGATGTCTAAAATAAAAGGTATATATAGAGCATGGCCTACGGTAAGTCCTCCTTGGCGTAGAAGTCTTCCTTATCATAAAGTAGCTTTAGCATTGAATGCATCCTTTAAATTCTGATTTCTTCGACTTGAAGTCGGACTCCTTGTGGCACAAGTAACCTTAAGCCGCCTTGTATAATCTCCCCTTGGGCAGCTCAGTCCGCTGTTTCCGGCATCAATAAATTGCATGGATGTGCTCATTGGACGTAGAAAATTAAGCTCTTCCAATTGCACTCCAATTCACCAAATCTTCCGGTTGCTGCCCTGGGCGGCAGGTATGGCGACGACAGCTACTCGGCATCACTTCTCTCTGTGTTGAGCTGCTTCAGTACAACTCATTGGTCTGCTGCCTCAGCATCAGCCCCTCTCTCCTTCTGCCAGCTTCTAGTACCTGAAACTAAAACTAAACTAAAACAATACATTTTCCAACCAAATCAAAGATATTCAATATAAACAGGGTAAAGTAAAGAATACTGCAAATAATGCATGCATGCACCTAAATATTTCTAAAATGTAGTTAAGAACAACAATAATATGAGGTGGAACGCATATAAAATATAGGACTTATGAGAGCTTTACACACCCCAAACTCGAACTATTGCTTGTCCTCAAGCAATGCAATCCTAAACATACTTGACCTTGCACTAATCGAAAAGAAGAACTTGTTTTAAACTTGGTTTAGCACCTCAAGGCTGTAGCACCTATCATTAGATTAATGAGAGGAGAATAGCATGAATTATCTCAGAATTAAACTATAATGCCAGTGAAGTGTGTGCAGAAACTGTGTACAGGCTGAATCGGAAGAATATTCTAAGTAAACAAAGATGATGTCATGGTAATATAAGGTTGCTGCCGAGGCAGCATAGCGAAGCACATTTTATAATCATGACAATAGTGGCTTCAGCTCATCACAACTACTCTTCTAGGTCTGAAATTAAGATAAGAGCAAACTACAAAACCTCGAACCCATTGAGTAGAGTCATCCCGTGAAGACTTTCATTCACTCATACTAATTTGTCCGTCACTTCAAGGATTTTCAAATTCGTGGACTTTGATAGCAGCAGAGTGTCGTTGCACATGATTCTTCCTAGAGTCGGTTTCAGGCACCTCTAGGGGAAAACAACAAATTTTTTTCTTTCTTGTCGTGGCAGTGCTTTTCTTTTTTTGTTTGTTTCCTGTCGCGACAGCTTCCTGCAACCATGTTAAAATTTAACAAATAATTCAAGCAGGCAATGTTTATCAGAAATTCAAACAAATTCAGCAAGTAACAGTAGTGTTTTTAATTTTTGGATTTAATAGAAAAATTCTAAGTTTACTTCATGCTTTCCCCAAAATCAAGTTCTTTTTACTTGGTGCGAAAAATTTAAAGTCGGCTATCCTATCATAGGCACAAGTTCTAACAAAAATTTTCTTCTGATTAATTTTTAAGGCAAGTACATTATGCAACCTATATGCACTAATTATGCCTAAACATAATAACTGCTAACCCCCTCAAACTCGAGACGGGAATTGCCCTCAATGCACAAAGTTTATTACAAGAAAAAAATAAAAAATACAAGTAAGATAATTAAAACATAAAAATAAGCAATAAAATAAAGAAAAGAAACAACTCTAGAAGTTGGCAGAGGGCTGAGAAGAGGCTGGGGTCTTTGCAGAATAGGAAAAAGATGAAGACTGGATGACAAGGCGACGATTGGCAGATATCCAGGCGGCAGACTTGGCAGGTGATATCTTTGTTGTCCGTGGCGGCTGGACTCTCTTGGGTGTGGGACGAGGAGCTTCACTTTGTTCTGGTTCAGATTCTGACTCCTCTTCCTCTGGCTCGACTGAGATTATGTGCCGCTTTCTCTTCCTAGTTGGCTCTACCATGGGTTCTACTGGTGGATCCTTTGTTGCCATGGTTGCCGCTGTTACTATCGTCTGCTGCTCAACCTCGTTGGACGGGGAGGTTTCTGCCATTGTTTCTGAGGTACAGGCTGGATAGAAATGTTGTTGATGCCTTTCAGGTGTGTCGGCCACCGTGTTATAAGCGAAGTGGCTGAGTAGGACGGACAGTGCGTCGGAGATGGTATCTGGCGGCGAAAGGCAGCGTGGCAGGCAGCTACGTCTGGTGGTGTAGTCTCTTCGAGTTCAGCTGCAGCGGCCAAGTCTATTGGAAAGCTGGGCAGATGAGGGGCATCGTTGGGAAATTTATGTAGTAAGTAAGCCGCAAAGGCATCTTATACTTCCCCTACATACTTCATAAACTTCAATTGCTCATACTCTATTTGTTTGTTCCTGTCGATAAGAGTGCGGAGCAGGGCTGTAGATCGTCTAGGTGTTCTCTATTTATGAGAGCAAGTGCACACATTTGTCAAGTTATAGTATAATAGATATTGTCTCCCACAGGGATTGTAGCAGCTCTTATGAATGGTTTCCTGCACAAAGATTTAGTAAATGCGCAATTAAATCTCATGATGTGGAAATATAAAAACACAAATAAAATAAAGATAGTGATGAGATGAATGATAGGGAGAGATTTGGGCGATAGATTGGGTAAGACAAATGCGGCAAACTACGACCCTGTCACACGGCCGCAGCAGTTCACTACCACTGCAGGAGTGTATTGTCTCGGCGGGTTGAACAGAAAGAAGTCCTGGCGGCAAGTCTGGCAGACATTCCAAGTTTGGCAAGATAGTCGACAATGATCCTTTTGATTTCTAGGTTAGGATGCTCGAACACTCACGTGATGTAGGCAATACCTAGCAATCTCAGTGTCAACCTAACTCATGCAAGTCCATTCAATTGGTGATCCCTCTTAGCCGCTGAAACTTGTAGACTAGTGTGGAACCAAGTTAGTCACGCCCCAACAGGTTGTGACCATGCTTAACCATTTCGCGAGCCTTGCACTTTCGTGCCCGACAAATGGATTTTCTCTCAACTGACTGGTGTAGACTAATTGAGCAAAGAACATAGATTAAGAAAACTTTAGAATTTTATTGAAAACAACTAAAAACTAATACAATTGTTTCCCTCAACTTACTTATATACACGCGCCTCAACACTAGGAGAGTTGGGACGCGACCCCCAACAACTCCAACCTATCTAGCTACATCTCCATTGTCTGGCTGCTCAGGTTTGCATCCCCTCACCCTCGTCATGCCCCTATACCCTTAAATACAATGGGTATATATAGGGCTCATGGCCTAAGTTTGAGTCTTCCTTGAAGTAGGAGTTCTAAAATTAAATTACATTAAATACAGACTCCTTTATTACTTAAATATTGACTCTTTGGACGTTGCCTTCTTTCGCATGTAAGGATAAGTGCTCCTACTTATCGGTCTTGGATCAGCTCTGCCGGCCGCTAAAAGCTTCAGAAAATTACAAGACTGGGCTTATTGGGCTTATGAAATTGCCCTCTTTAAATCATGACCCATCTTGGCTAAGTCTGTGTAACTCCTGCCCGTGCGACACTTGGCAGCAATGCTGCTTCGGCAGCGTTCTTGGCAGCATTTGGAATTGCTTCAGTACAACTCCTTTTGTTCCAGCTTTCTTGTCCTCTCATGTCCTCTCCTCTCTTTGCTATAGCACCTGAAAATATAAACTAAACTAAAATAGTAACTTTTCTCAACCAAACATAGAATATTCAATAAAAACATGGTAAAAGAGAAGATATTGTTATAATGCATGCAATGCACCTAAATATACCTAAATGAGCTTAAGAACAACAATAATAAGGGCATGAATGTGTACAAAATATAGAACTCATGGACACTCTACACATCCCCAAACTCGAACTATTGCTTGTCCTCAAGCAATGCAACCTAGCTAGTAAACCTGCCCTTAGCACAAAATTAATAGAAGCATTAACTTTTAACTTGATTTCTTACCTCAAGGCTGTGGCACCTGTTTTTATGTTAGTGATAGGGAATGACATGAAATAACTTAGGTTTTAATTCTCTTATTGCCAGTGCAGTGTGCTGGTTTGTGTTCATGCTAAATATGCTAAGATAATTAAGTTAACAAAGAATGCCTAAAATAATTAAATTACTTGAAAGGATATGATTTGCTGCCTTGGCAGCACAGTTGGGCACTTTTGTTTTCTTTTTTTGATCATGGCTTTAAAGGCTTCAGCTCATCACAACTATTCTCCGGATCTGAAGCTAAGATAGGTGCACTCTACGAAACTCTGAACCCTTTGAATAGAGTCATCCCGTGAAGACTTTCATTCACTCTTGCTAATTTTTCTGTCACTTGGTTTAGATTCATGGACTTTGATAGCAGTGAAGTGTCCTTGCTCATGATCCTTCCTAGAGCCTGTTTCGGGCACCTCTAGGGTTTCCATCATCTTTGTTGTGCTGCCCTGTGCTGTCGTGGCGGCAAACCTATATTCAATCAAGGAATTTTTATTAAGGCAGACAATGTTAAACTCAAAACTCAAGCAACATTCATCATTTAACAGACATTGTAAAGATAATTGGCAGAAAAGAAAAATTTTCTAAGTATTTTTCATTCTTCTTCCCATAGTTAGATTAAAACTTTTTAGTCTGGTTCGAATATATCTAGTCGGCTAAGCTATCATAGGCACAAGTTTTTGAACTAAATATTTCTATTTCATTAAGTGCTAGGGGGCAAAAATTTACATGTGCATCTAAATGCTACTAAATGAACCTAAAACAAAGAGGACTAATTCCCCCCAAACTCAAGGATGGCATTGTCCTCAATGCCTCTACAAAACAAAAATTAAAAACAAAACATAAAATATAAAAAAATTAAAAAGAGAAAAATAAAACAGAAAAAATAAAATAAAATAAAACATAAAAATTAAAAAGAATAGAAAAGAAAAATGGTGCTATAGACTGAGGGAGTTCCCCTCTGTTGCTGCCGCGTCAGAGGAGGATGCTGAGGAGGCGGGTAGGACGAGGCGACGCGTTGTAGATGGTATGTCAGTTGGGCTCTTCTTCTTGCTATGCGGCGGCTGGATGCGGCTGGGGGTGGGCTTCTTTGATTGTTTTTCAGCTTCTCCACCCCGAGGCTCTGTTGCTGGCTGCTTTCTCTTTCTATCTGCCTCTGCTGGTTCGTTATCAAATGAGTCTAAGATCTCCATGTCTGAGTCGCTGGCGTCTTTGGCAGCAGCCCCTTTTGCTATTGGGGATGCAGCAGTGGTTTCCTCCTCCTTCTCTGATTCTGATGAAGAGAAGAGGTCATATGGTTGGATAGGGGTTGGAGAGGTTCTTCTCTTGAGGCGATGGTGCGGCCCCTCGCTATCGTCGGTGGCAAGAGCAGCAGCTGGTCTTGGAGTGATCTAGATTGGCTTGGAAGCTGCTAACTCCGTGGGAAAGGCAGACAACTGTGGGCCGACGTCTTAATACTTGTCCAACAAGTAGGCCACAAAGGCCTCTTGCACGTCCGCTACGTATTTGGTGAAGATCACCTGCTTGTGCTCGATCCTCTGGCAGCTTTGAACTAGGCTGCGTAGTAGGGGGATCACTTCGGACAAGAGGGCTGCTTCAGTACTGCTCGCTGCGGCTGGGGTGGCGGCAGCTTGGGACAGCGGATAGGCGGTGGAAGGTGTGTTTGGCTCTGAGTTATGCATCATCTGCTGGCGTAGCCTTCTTGTCCATCCTTTTTTTGCAGGAAGAATTTCATCCTTTGGGTGCGGTGGCACGCGAAAATTGGCATACAAGCCCGTGATGAGTGCATGGAAGAAGAGGGGTCCCTTGGCGTTTGGCTTCTCTACGTGGGCATAGACCTTCTTTATGATTACCTCACCAACGTTGATCTGCCGCCCCATCACAATACTGTGGATGAGGGCAAGTCGCGACCTTTTGACTATTGATCAGTGCGTGCTGGGCATCAAGCGGCGTTGTACGAAGTAACTCCAAAGGGCTACCTCTGGTAGCAGATTGCAACGGTAGACTGGCCCGTTGTTTTTTCCTGTTAGCCACTTGGTGTTTGGCTTACAGATCTCCCTCTTGATCTTATTGTAGTCAACCACCGTTAAGTAGGACTCCCATTCCTCATGTAGATTGCCACTAACTTCTACATGGTTGCTGTTGATTCCTTCTGGATGTCGTATCCCATCCCATGTTGTGGATCCTTTCGAATAGGGAGGGCTCCAAGCCAAAATCCCCATCAGACTTGTTGTATTGGAAACCCATCTCCTCCCATAGTTTCCGCTCTCTATAGTGTTTCTTGTAGGTCTCTTCGATAGCTGGGTTCAAGAACCTTTTTTAAGAGGTTTTGGAGGTGACGGTGGGCAGATGTGATGAGGCCATAGTTTGTGGGATGGTTGTGTTTCCTAAAGAAAGAAAAGAAAGAACGTGAAAGAAAATAAAGCAAGGGAAATCTTGGAAGCAAAGATTGCATAAAGAATTCAGAGTAAAGGAGAAAGCAAAGTGAAGAATGGGGGGAGAATAGTTGGCTTTATATGACCACTTCTCTCCACTTCCTTGGCGGGAACGCTGTCAACGAGCGGCAATTATTTCAGTGCGAATAATAAGATTCTAGCCATTACGCTCGTTGTGGCAAATATAGTCGTTGCGGCTAGATGTTATGAAGCCACTAGACATTATGCTTATCTGCCTTGGGCTGTCTTGGCTGCTAGTTGGGCTTCTCCCTTATTCTTTCATCTTTCTTGATCTTTCCTTAATTCCTAACTTGAAATAAATTTAATACAAGAATTAAATAAAAATTAATTTTAATCCTAATGCAAAAAAATAATTTAAAAGTAAAAATAAAAATTAAAAATTGGGTTATGTTGGGTTGCGCTTTTCCCAAGCATAACCACTTCCTGAGGGCTTTATGTTTGACTTTTCATCTGGGCATGTCCTTCCCCTCCTCAAGTGGATGTTGCTACCGTCCTTGCTACCTTGGCGGGACATACACCAAAGAAAACAAAGATGCTTTTTTTAGCAAATAAATGAAAAGAGATTTAATGTGCAAAAACTAAATAGGAGTGCAGAAATTCAAACGTAGTTGCCATTGCCAATCTTTGACAACGACGCCAAAAACTTGTAGAGCGTCTAGGTGTTCTCTATTTATGAGCGCAAGTGCACACTCTTGTCAAGTTATAGTATAAAAGATATCGTCTCCCGCAGGGATTGGGGCAAATCCTATGAATGATTTCCTGCACAAAGATTTAGTAAATTCGCAATTAAATCTCACGATGTGGAAATATAAAAACACAAATAAAATAAAGATAGTGATGAAAGGAATGATAGGGAGAGATTTGGGCGATAGATTGGGTAAGACAAATGCAACTCAGTAGCATGTGGTCTGCATTGTAAAGTCTGAGTATGTTTTGTGCTGCCATGAATTGCTGCCTCGGTGGGTATGGTGGGCGGCAAACTACGACCCTGTCACACGGCCGCAACAGGTCACTACCACTTCAGGAGTGTACTGTCTCGACAGGTGGAACGGAAAGAAGTCCTGGCGGCAAGTCTGGCAGACATTCCAAGTTCGGCAGGATAGTCGACAGTGATCCCTCCTATTTCTAGGTTAGGATACTCAAACACTAACGTGATGTAGGTAATACCTACCAATCTCAGCGTCAACCTAACACAGGCAAGTCCATTCGATTGGTGATCCATCTTAGCCGCTGAAACTTGAGGACTAGTGTGGAACCAAGTTAGTCACGCCCCAACAGGTTGTGATCGTGCTTAACCTATTCGTGAGCCTTGCACTTTCGTGCCTGATAAATGGGTTTTCTCTCAACTGACTGGTGTAGACTAATTGAAAGATCAAAGATCATAGATTAAGCAAACTTTGGAATTTTATTGAAAACAACTCAAAACTAATACAACTATTTCCCTCAAACAACTTTACATACACGCGGCTCAACCCTAAAAGAGTTGGGCCACGACCCCCAACAACTCTAACCTATCTAGCTACATCTCCATTGTGCGGCTGCTCAGGCTCGCATCCCCTCACCCTCGTCATGCCCCTATACCCTTACATACATTGGGTATATATAGGGATCATGACCTAAGTTTGAGTCCTCCTTGAAGTAAGAGTTATAAAAGTAAATTACATTAAATACAGACTCCATTATTACTTAAATATTTACTCTTTAGACGTTGCCTTCTTCTGCAAGTAAGGATAAATGCTCCTACTTATTGGTCTTGGATCAACTCTACAGGCCGCTACAGGCTTCAGAAAATTGCAATACTAGGCTTAGGAAATTGCCCTATTTAAATCGTGACCCATCTTGGCTAAGTCAGCGTAACTCCTACCCGAGCGACACTTGGCGGCAATGCTGCTTTGACAGCGTCCTTGGCGGCATCTGGAACTGCTTCAGTATAGCTCCTTTTGTTCCAGCTTTCTTGTCCTCTCCTGTCCTCTCCTCTTCTCTCCTTGCTATAGCACCTGAAAAATATAAACTAAACTAAAACAATAACTTTTCTCAACCAAACATAGAATATTCAATAAAAACATGGTAAAAGAGAAGATATTGTTATAATGCATGCAATGTACCTAAATACGCCTAAATGCGGCCAAGTATGTTGGAAATCTGGGCAGATGGGGGGCACCATTGGGAAATTTATGCAGTAAGTAAGCCACAAAGGCATCTTATACTTCCCCTACATACTTCCTGAACGTCAATTGCTCATGCTCTATCCGTTTGTTTCTGTCGATAAGAGTGCGGAGCAAGGCAATGACTTCATTGTTCTGGGCAGCTTCAGTACTACCCTGTGCTGCAATAGGGGATGTCTGAGTGGCTGATGGCTGGCTCGGAGTGATCTGTTCTGTCTCTAGGGCCTGCATTTGCATCATCTAGAGCCGAATTTTCCTTGTCCAACCCTTATTGGCAGTGGTCATCACGTCGTTTGGGTCGATTAGGACACTAAAATTGGCACACAAACCTGTGATGAGAGAGGGGAAGTATTATCAACCATTGGATTTCCAGTAGCAATTTTGGATTTCTTTGCAAATTATTTCCCCAACGTTTATTGGCCGATTTTTCATGATGGAGTGAATGAGCGCGAGATGCAGTCTGTCCACTGTTTAATTATGGGAGGTGGGCAGCAGACGTCGTTTTATGAATGTGTTCCACAACATCGACTCAGGCAGCAATCGACGGCTTTGCACTAAGCCGCTATGCTTGCCTGCTAACTACAACGTGTTGGATTCGCACATTCATGCCTTCATTCTATCATAGTCGTCAGTGAATGTCTCCATTGTTAATGAGGGTTCCCATCCATCTCTAATCCATAGAAACTGTTGATCAAGGCGTCATTGAGCTTGCCAGGCTCTCCTCGGACAAAAACAAAGGGTAGCTCTAGGCGAGGGTTGTGGGCATAAAATTCTCGTACGAGCATGATGTTGGCCACCTCTGGCTGTTTTGCGAAGATTTCCCAACCATTGTTGTGGATTTTCTCGAATAGGGTGGGCTCAAGGCCAAGATCTCCTATCGGTTGTGAGTAATAGAACGCATGTTCCTTCCATATCGCCATGTTTGAGACAATTTTTGAAATCTGAAACTAAAAAGAAAGGACTGAGAAAGAGAGTAGTGGACACAAGAGTAGGTAAACAAGGAGATGAAACTAAAGAAAAAGTGAAAGAAATAGTGGGTCTTATATAGAGGGTGTCGAGAGGTGTCGTGGCGGTATTAACTTCCCAACGGGCAAATTGCTTTGCGCACGTTACGGGTTTTCTACCCGTTACTTTTGTATCCGTTGGCAGCTAGTTGTTGGCAGTCAACTAGCCGTTACGTGGTTTCTGTGCCGGGCTGCCCTCAGCTGTCTCGGCGGGATGGTGGGCGGGTTCCTTGTTGGTTCGTCTCTTTTGTCCTGCTTATTTATTCCTAAAACCTGAAAATAAAATGATAAACTAAATAAAGAAAAATTGAAATAAAAAATACTTAAATAAAAATGTGGAAAATAAATTGCAAATAAATTAAAATCTAATCCTAAAACATAAAAATAAAAAGAAAGAAATTAAAAATAAATTAAGTTATGTTGGGAGTGCATTGAGGTGCACCTCCCAAGCATAACCACTTCCTGAGCTGGTTGTGATTTGCTTGTTGTCTAGGTGGATTGCCAGCTCCTTGGGGTTCTTGTTGCTCTGATTCCTGCCCTGGCAGCTGCTACCTAGCCCAGTCTCTTGGCTATCCTTGAGGCATGTGTGTCTACGCAGACTTATTTTCCCTTAGCTGGCTTGATGGGTTGTAGGACATGTATTTTTATATTTTGATTGTCCACTCTCATGATGAGTTCTCCATTCTCCACATCTATCAATGTTCAACCCGTGGCTAAGAATGGTCACCCAAGGATGATGGGGGCGTTCTCATCTGCCTCACAGTCTAGGATAAGAAAATCATCAGAAAAAATGAAGTTGCCCACTCGTACCAGGATATCTTCAACTTTACCATCTGGTTGCACAAAGGAATGGTAAGCAAGTTGTAGCATGATGGAGGTTGGTTTTGCTTGTCCAATTCCTAGTTTGTTGAAGACAGCCTTGGGCATAAGATTTATACTCACTCCTAGGTCGCATAGAGCTCACATGTCATGGTTGTTGCCAATCTTGCATAGAATGATGAAGCTACGTGGATCTGTCCTGTTGGGCGGCACCTTATTATGCATCATTGCCATACATTCCTTAGTGACAACCACCGTCTGGAATTCCCCGATTCTCCTTCTCTTGGACACCATATCCTTTCAGATACGTTGCTTAATTTGGTATGTTTTGTATGGCTTCCACGAGTGGGATGTTAATGTGCACCTGCTTGAGTATATCTAGGAACTTCTTGAACTGGTGCTCTTGTTTCTGTTGTTTAAGTGTTTGGGGGAAGGGCGACAGTAGAAGAATGTCATGGATGTGTTCCTTGCATGTGAATCTAATATGTGGTGGTTTAGGATTATCTTTATGAGGGTTGTCGTTATCTGCCTGAGAATCAGTTTGTTGTGCTGCCCCAATGGGTTGTTCATGTGCTACTGTGGCGGGTAGTTTTGTATGCTTTTCCTTTGGTTTCTCAACTCTGGGCTTATCCAATTGTCTCCCACTTCATGTAGTTATATCTTTACACTGCTCATAGGTGGGTTTGGTTGTGACCTTTGTGTTATTCGATGAAGCACCCATTGTCCTGTTGCTTATGATCTTCGTGAATTGCCCAAACTGGGTCTCTAGATTTTTTATTGCAGCTTCTTGGTTGTTCATCCTCATCTTTGTCCTATCCATAAAAGACTCAGTCTTATCAATAAATTTGTTAGCACGAACAATAAAATCACTAGTTTGAGACATAAAGGTATGTAAAGTAGTTTCGAGTGAGTTATTGCTCGTATTCTATTATTGCTGAGGTTGCTGTCGTGACAGGTTCTGTTGGTATCCTCCTGGTTGCTGAGTTTAATTTGCAACCATATTGGGTTACTCTAGGAGAAGTTCGGATGCTTCTTCTAGTCTGGGTTGTATGTGTTGGTGTTGGGTCTTCTATTCATCTCATTGGTTCCCATAAAGTTGGTTGATTCACTACATTCAGAGGAATCATGGTTGCCCCTACACTCATCACAAAATGGCTCCACAACCTTGGCCTCATATGTTTTTCTTTTGGCCATATTCATCACTAGCTCTGTTAGTTTATCCAGACGGGCATTAACAAATTCAGTGGCCTCTACTTCATGCACAACAGTTGGCCGCCTTATGCCGCCGCGTCAGACTGTAGGGAACTTGTAGTCATTTTTGGCAATTCTGTTCAGAATCTGTAGTGCCTCCTCAGGTGGTCTATCCAGGATGATTCCATTGGCGTAGGTGTTGAGCATCATTCATGTCGGTTGACTTTCTCCATTGTAGAAAATCGACACTTGAGTCCAGGATGGGAAACCGTGAAGCGGGCAGTTGTTTAGCATATGTTGGTACCTCTCCCAAGCTTCATACATTGGTTCTTCATCCCCTTGGAGAAAGGTTGTGATCTCGTTTCTCAACCTCCCTGTGACGTTTGAAGGACTGAAACAATCTAAGAAATCCTTGCACAACTTCGTCTGAGTATTGAATGATCCCGTCGGTTTGTTGTTCAGCCATTGTTTTGCCCTATCCCTCAATGAATAGGGGAATATTCACAGCTTCAGCACGTCTTGATGGACTCACTATATCTTAAAAGCTTTGCACATGTCTAGGAATCCTCTCAAGTGCTGCCGAGCATCTTCTGTGGCAGTTCTTCCAAATTGCCCCACTGTGTTTATCATGTTGAACATTACAGGCTTCAATTCGATGTGATCTGCTTCGATTTCAGGCTCTGCAACAGTTGGGTCAAATCCCCTAAAGTCGTGCTCCAGATAATCTATGGTGGTGCGCACATACTGTTGCTGCCTGGACGGAAATGGTGGCTGCTGCCTAGGTGGCAGATCTTGCTGCCCATCCCTGCCGTTACGAGCATTGTTGGCAGGGTTGTCGTCTTAGCCGTTATGCATGGCTGCCTCTGCCTTTCCTTCTTCCTTCGCTTTCTCGAGGGCTTTTATTGCTTCTTTCTTAAGTTCTCTTGGTCTTCGTTCGATCTCGTATAAAAAAGATTTCTCCTGATGGGTTTTCTCTGGTCATCCACTGGACAAGAAATCTGTAAAATTCTTTTTTTAATATAATGGAAAAAAAACTAAAATAAAATGCAAATAAAAATAAAAGTGCATAAATATAAAAACGAATTTATTATTGTCAATCCCTG
Organism: Hibiscus tridactylites; assembly: GCA_958450335.1. NCBI lineage: Eukaryota > Viridiplantae > Streptophyta > Magnoliopsida > Malvales > Malvaceae > Hibiscus > Hibiscus tridactylites. The sequence continues at coordinate 50,683,206 of OY288279.1, forward strand.
GCAACAGCGCCAAAAACTTGTAGAGCGTTTAGGTGTTCTCTAAATAGGAGCGTAAGTGCACACTCTTGTCTAGTTATAGTATAAAAGATATCGTCTCACACAGGGATTGAACAACTTATTCTAATTGACATTCCTGCACAGAAAATAAATGCACAAGTAAATTTTATTGTGTAAAGAAAAGTAAAGAACACAAGTAATTTGATAGAAAAGATCAGGGGTGATGGAATGGGTCAGGCTATGCTGCTTAGTAGTGTGAAACTGTGTTGAACATGTTAAGTTGCTTTGCGCTGCCAGACTTTGCTGCCTCGGCAGAGGATGACAGATTAGCTGCTTCGACGCTTTCGCTGCCTCGGCAGAACGCTTCGATAATGATCCCGCTTATGTCTAAGTCAAAATAATGTTGTTGCCCGCTGCAGATGATACCCGTCGGTGTGAATCTTACGATGAACAACAAACTTTGGTTCGTTCCTTTTTAGCCGCCTTAAATCCTAACCTATGTCTAGGCTGGATTGATCAACACCTGGTATTGATGAGATCATGCTTACTTCTTTTGTGAGTTTGACTCTCTCGATTCAAAACAAATAGATTACCTCCAATCAATCTCTTGACTCAATTTATAACAATGAAGAAGACGAAATAAGCAAACCTTGAATTTATTGCAAAAACAAACTTAAAGCCTAAAACAGTCATTCTCACAACTACTTTACAACATAACCCTAACCCTAGAGAATTTAGAACATAGTGCCGGCAAGAAAACACAAGAGAAACCTAAGCTATTCCAACTATGTGGTCGTAAGATGTCTAAAATACAAGGTATATATAGGGCATGGCCTAGGGTAAGTCCTCCTTGGAGTAACATTCTTCATCATCATAAAGTAGCTTTAGCATTGAATGCATCCTTTAAATTCCGACTTCTTTGACTTGAAGTTGGACTCCTTGTGGCACAAGTAACCTTAAGCCACCTTGGATAATCTACCCTTGGGCAGCTCAGTCCACTTTTTCTGGCATCGATAAAGTGCGTGGAAGGGCTCATTGGACTCAGAAAATTAAGCTCTCCCAATCGCACTCCAATTCACCAAATCTTTCGGTTTTTGCCATGAGCGACATGTATGGCGGCGGCAGCTACTCGACAACACTTCTCTCTGTGTTGAGCTGCTTCAGTACAGCTCCTTGGTCTGCTGGCTCAGTATCAGCTCCTCTCTCCTTCTGTCAGCTTCTAGTACCTAAAACTAAAACTAAACTAAAACAATACCTTTTCTAACCAAATCAAAGATATTCAATATAGACAGGCTAAAGTAAAGAATAATGTAAATAATACATGCATGCACCTAAATATGCCTAAAATGTACTTAAGAACAACAATAATATAAGGTGGAATGCATATAAAATATAGGACTTATGAGCACTTTACAGTTGACCAATAATATTTAAAGTGCATGATTCTTCTGGCCATGGTGAAACCACTAATGTGAGGTCCCCAAACTCTTTCATGAACTTCTTCTAGGATCAATTAAGCTTCTTTTGCGGCCACACATCTCAAAACCACCTGATCTCGACTTCTCTTGTATAGGTTTTCTCCGTCAAGGACGTACCCTGATGCCATTTTCATGATCATTTTCTTTTCATTCTTTGTAGCTTGTAGTGGGTATTGCTAAAATTTTACATACTGCAAGATGTCATGGTACCATGGCAAGCCATCTGCTTCCTCTTCCATGTCATAGCAATGAGCTGGGGAGTTTAACATTTGTAGTTTGATGGGCATCATTTTTGAACCTTCACTTGCCTTGAACGTAGCTGCTAGGGTGGCGAAGGCATCAACCATCTAGTTGTCTTCCTTGGGAAGATATTTGAAGGTGATTACATTGAATTCTTTGGTTAATTCAAGGACCAACTTGTGGCATTCTACCAACTTTGCATCTTTCGTCTCCCATTCCTCTCGTATTTGGTAAATAACCAATGATGAATCTTCAAATACTTTCAAGTTACGTATTTTCATTTAGTGGCCTCCCTTAGACCCATTATAAAAGCCTCGTATTCTACCATATTATTAGTGCAAAGGAACTTCAATCGACTGGTAAAAGGGTAGTAAATTCCTTTTGGCGAAACAAAAACTGCCCTGATACCTCCTCCTAATGCATTTGTGACACCGTCAAAGTTCATGACCCAAGATTCTGATGGAATCTCATCATCCTCTAAGATGCACATTATGTCCTCATCAGGGAAATTAAAATTTAATGCCTCATAATCATCACAGGCGCGGCTTGCTAAAAAGTCAGCTATGGCACTTCCTTTTAATGTTTTCTAACTCACGTACTGAATATCAAATTCTGACAACAACATCTGCCATCGCGCTAATCTTCCAAATAGGGCTGAGGCCTCCATCATGAACTTTTCTTTGATTGAGGAGTGTGATATAGCATATATTGCCTAATCCTTTCAGCTGCCCAGACCAGGGTACAACATAGTTTTTTGATTGAGGAGTACATGGTTTCACAATCGGTGAACTTTTTGCTTAGGTAATATATTTCCTTTTCTTTTCTTCCAGTTTCGTCATGTTTCCCAGAACACAACTCATAGAGTTTTCATACACCGTTAGGTATAGAATTAATGGCTTCCTAGGAACTGGCGGGACCAGCACAGGAGGATTAGTTAGCTGCTCCTTGATCTTCTCCAAGGCTGTCTGGCATTCTTCGTTCCATGTACCTGGGTTATTCTTCCTAAGTAGCCTAAACATCGGACCGCATTTGTCTGTCATCTGGGATATGAAGCTAGCAATGTAGTTTAATCTTCCTAAAAAACCCCAAACTTCCTTCTGTGTTTTTTGTGGCAGAAGCTCTTGTATGGCCTTAATCTTGTCTGGATCAATCTCTATTTCTTTCCTACTTACCACAAAGCCTAACAATTTTGCGAACGTAACCCCAGATGTACACTGATTTGGGTTAAGTTTTAACTGGTATTTCCTCAATCTTTGAAAGAGTTTTTCTAAATTTATCTAGACGCTCCTCTTCAGATCGAGACTTACCAATCATATCATCAACATACACCTATATTTCCCTGTGTATCATATCATGAAATAGGGTAACCATGGTTCTTTGGTAAGTTGCCCTGGCATTCTTCAAGCCAAAAGGCACTACTTTACAGCAAAAAGTGCCCTATAATGTTATGAAGGTGGTCTTTTCCATATCTTTTGAGCACATCTTAATCTGATTATACCCAGAGAACACATCCATGAAGGAAAAAAAGGAATCTCCAGATGTGTTGTCTACCAATGTATCAATGTGTGGTAGTGGGAAGTTGTCTTTGGGGCTTGCCCTATTGAGGTACCTATAGTCGACACACATTCACACTTTTCCATCTTTTTTAGGAACTAGGACGATGTTCGCCACACATTCTGGATATTTGGCCACTTCAAGGAAACCTGCGTCATACTACTTTTTCACTTCATCCCTAATTTTAAGGAGCGTCTCAGCTTTCATCCTTTTAAGCTTATGCTTTATAGGCTCACATCCTAACTTTATTGGCAGTCGATGTACAACAATGTTAGTGTCAAGACAAGGCATGTCTTGGTATGACCAGGCAAAAATATCCTTATACTCTTTTAGGAGCTCGATCAGGCTTTGCCGGGTAATAGCTGTAACCCCCTAAACCCGTCTTAGAAGAAAAGGCCGAATTTAAGAAGTTACGATTGAAAAATTTTCCCTAAAAAAACCAATTTTGGAAATTATGTTTTAATTCAGTTTAAAATAATATATAACAATAATTTATTAAATCACTTGGAATAAATAAAATATAAATGTCATAATTATTATTCGAATGTTTAAATAAAATCCCCGAAATGAAAAACACATTAAATGAATGCTAAAAATAATCTCAAAACATAAATAGTCTCAAAGTATGAATATACATCAATACTCCAAAATAATAAATAATAATTTGAATAAATAAAAATACTTCAATACTGAATAATAGAATAAATGAATAAAATATGAGATCCTTTAAGTACCACGTTGCCTAGAGTCCAAGGTATCTGTAAGAGAAAACTATGGGGAGTAAGCTATTGAGCTCAGTGTGTCTCTAAAGTGCAGGCAATCACAAACTCAGTTTCACAACAATAAAATTTCACAAAAATACTTAAAAGACACAAAGTAAGTTTAAACGCGGTTTTATTAAATCACAATGCAATGCACCCATACTCCATAGTCACCAAAAAGAGAAGGTTCACCAGAACCTCTCACTACATAGTCACCAACGCAAGTGGTATAAACCACTGAACTTCCTCCGTACAATCTCAACCCATGATAACACATTAAAAAGATATCACAGTTTTCACAGTCTCAACACAGTCCGATAGTAAATCGAGGATTCACAGTTCATTTACTTTAAAACATAATTTATTCATAGTCCGAAAATAATGTGCACATAAAATATAACGTAAAATCATGACATAGCCGAAAATCATTCAAGTGTAAAATCACAATCACAAAATCAAAGTATGCAGCACGGAAAGAGAACACACAAAAATAGTTTATTTATAGCACAGAAAGAAACACACCTCAAGCAGCAATAGCTCTAACGTCGAGAAGAACGCCTCTCACGTTCGGGTCTAACACTTGAACTATAACCTACTATATAAACCCTACATTAATATCCTATCACTATATGACTAAGGAATTTTCCTAAATATTAATTTAAAACAAATATTGATTTGGAAGAATTTGTATATTTAATTTAATAATGATAATACTTTAAAGTAAGAAAAAGCTTTCTTTGAAAATTGTGAAAGCAATTGAACTTATCTTGATTTGGAGTTTGGCTTCGCTGAGATTTCAAACACATTTATCTCAATGGAAATCGCAATTGTGTTCAGGTAATTGGGAGAGATCTGGGTGGTGGGTAATTTAACGATTTTGGGATCAATCGACAAGTTGTAAGTTTGATTAACGCACAACAATATGTGATGGATCTAGGGAAGAACGACGGTGACTGAAGGTTGAATGGTTCTAGGGTTTTAGTTGTCGGTAAGTAAAGATTTAGAGAAACATATTGTGAGCTTTAAGGTTTATATATAGGTAACATAATATTAATCGTTAAATAAATAAAATAATTTATAAAGAATTCAAAGGAAAAGATGGCTCCTAATTCTTATCAAACATAAATTGCTCATTTAAACTTTGAAGTTATTAAAGATGAGTAAATGGCACCAAACTTTAGGGAATTTGCAATTTAGACCATAGACTTGAAAAATTACAAAATTAATCTTTAAACTTTAAAAATATTTCGAAATCAACCATGAAGCTTTTAAAATATTTAAATAAATCTTAAACCAATAACATTGAATGAAAAATGCATTTTTTAAAGAAAGTTACTTGACATACCCTGAACTTTTAGAAATTAAGATTTTAACCCAAAATCAAAGTTTCTATGAATTCAATCATGAGTTCAAAAATGTCAAAATCAAAAGTTTCAAAAAAATAATAGTTGAATACCCAAAAGTTTATCATTTCGCAAAGTGGTCTCAAATTCCGATTTCAGTTTTTTCACAAATCGATTCAAAAATTACCAAAAGCTAGGATTTCAAAATTAGGTTTCTAAATTAGGGATTTTGTGAATTTAGGGTTTACAAATTGGGCGTAATTTTTGGGTGTTACAACTCTCGCACCCTTAAAAAAATTGTCCTCAAAATTTTCAGACCTAACGGCGGATTCCCGAAAGCATGAATATTTAGGTAGAAACTTGAATGGCTTTTCGAATTAGGTTACGAAGGACAACACAGAGTTTTCTGATAGACTTTGATCTCAAATTCATAGGAACATGTATGATCAGGATCGGTCGCTAATTTAGAGCTCTTACGAGGTGACATAGTAAACTATTTACAAAAGGGACAATCCAAGAATTAGAGTTGGTACTTGGAGTTCCTATTCAAAACTTATCTCCAATTCTTTAAAATAATAAATTTATTAGAAAATCCCAATTTGCCCCAAAACATTTAATATGCATGCAAAAATTATTTTAGGTTTAAAAATTTATGTGAGCCTCACAGTCCGAGAGTTGAACTTAGCTCTGATACCACTAAATGTAACCCCCTAAGCATGTCTTAGAAGAAAAGACCGAATTTAAGAAGTTACGATTGGAAACTTTTCCCTAAAAAAACAATTTTGGAAATTATGTTTTAATTTAGTTTAAAATAATATATAACAATAATTTATTAAATCACTTGGAATAAATAAAATATAACTGTCATAATTATTATTCGAATGTTTAAATAAAATCTCTGAAATGAAAAACACATTAAATGAATGCTAAAAATAATCCCAAAACATAAATAGTCTCAAAGTATGAATATACATCAATACTCCAAAATAATAAATAATAATTTGAATAAATAAAAATAGTTCAATACTGAATAATAGAATAACCGAATAAAATATGAGATCCTCCAAGTACCACGTTGCCTAGAGTCCACGGTATCTGTAAAAGAAAATTATGGGGAGTAAGCTATTGAGCTCAGTGTGTCTCTAAAGTGCGGGCAATCAAAAACTCAGTTTCACAACAATAAAATTTCACAAAAATATTTAAAAGACACAAAGTAAGTTTAAACACGGTTTTATAAAATCACAATGCAATTTACCCATACTCCATAGTCACCAAAAAGAGAAGGTTCCCCAGAACCTCTCACTACATAGTCACCAACGCAAGTGGTATAAACCACTGAACTTCCTATGTACAATCCCAACCCATGATAACACAGTAAAAAGATATCACAGTTTTCACAGTCTCAACAAAGTCCGATAGTAAATCGGGGATTCACAGTTCATTTACTTTAAAACATAATTTATTCACAGTCCAAAAATAATGTGCACATAAAATATAACGTAAAATCATGACATAGCAGAAAATCATTCAAGTGTAAAATCACAATCACAAAATCAAAGTATGTAGCACGGAAAGAGAACACACAAAAATAGTTTATTTATAGCAACGGAAGAAACACACCTCAAACAATAATAGCTCTAACGTCGGTAAGAACGCCTCTCACGTTCGGGTCTAACACTTGAACTATAACCTACTATATAAACCCTACATTAATATCCTATCACTATATGACTACGGAATTTTCCTAAATATTAATTTAAAACAAATATTGATTTGGAAGAATTTGTACATTGAATTTAATAATGATAATACTTTAAAGTAAGAAAAAGCTTGCTTTGAAAATTGTGAAAGCAATTGAACTTATCTTGATTTGGAGTTTGGCTTCGCTGAGATTTCAAACACATTTATCTCAATGGAAATCGCAATTGTGTTCAAGTAATTGGGAGAGATCCGGGTGGTGAGTAATTTAACGATTTTGGGAGCAATCGACAAGTTGTGAGTTTAATTAACGCACAACAATATGCGATGGGTCTAGGGAAGAACGGCGGTGACTGAAGGTTGAATGGTTCAAGGGTTTCGGTTGTCGGCAACTAAAGATTTAGAGAAACATATTGTGAGCTTTAGGGTTTATATATAGGTAACATAATATTAATCGTTAAATAAATAAAATAAATTATAAAGAATTCGGGGAAAAGATGGCTCCTAATTCTTATCAAACATAAATTGCTCATTTAAACTTTAAAGTTATTAAAGATGAGTAAATGGCACCAAAGTTAGAGAATTTGCAATTTAGACCATAGAATTGAAAAATTACAAAATTAATCTTAAACTTTAAAAATATTTCAAAATCAACCATAAAGCTTTTAAAATATTTAAATAAATCTTAAACCAATAACATTGAATGAAAAAGGCAATTTTTTTAAAGAAAGTTACTTGACATACCCTGAACTTTTAGAAATTAAGATTTTAATCCAAAATTAAAGTTTCTATGAATTCAATCATGAGTTCAAAAATGTCAAAATCAAAAGTTTCATAAAAATAGTTGAATACCCAAAAGTTTATCGTTTCGCAAAGTGGTCTAAAATTCCGATTTCAGTTTTTTCACAAATCGATTCAAAAATTACCAAAAGCTAGGATTTCAAAATTAGGTTTCTAAATTAGGGATTTTCTGAATTTAGGGTTTACAAATTGGGCGTAATTTTTGGGTGTTACAATAGTTGTAATGGTTGTGCCAATCTTTATCTCGTGCCTCTCTTCTTCTGTGCCAAGGTTCAGAATTTCCAAATCCTCCTTGTGTAGTAGAATTTGTTTCTCTTCTTCTTCTACCATTCGGAACAAGTCTTTGGGAGATCATATTCTTCCTCATCATCAACATTTTCAACTTCTACTTGGCATGAAGGAAGTTCAAAGTTAACTTCGGATTCTGGCTCTGAATCGTTTAAGCCATTGATATTTGAACACCTGCAAACAACAAGGAATGATGAGCCAATGAATGGAATGATTTGTCTTATTTTTTATTTTACTTTGAGGTTTATTCATGGTTTATGGAAAAATTGCCACACAAAACCTGTTGGAAGGAAAAATGCATCTTTTATTGAATTTCAAATTATCAATTTTGACATATGGCTTTTACATAAGATCCCCTATTGTCTCTAAGCCTGGAGCAAAGGGGTTGGTTTTGAGAATTACTCTAAAATTGTCTTAAAGACTACATAAATTTCTTCAGTAGTCTAGTTGTCAAGTTCAGAGCAGGGGCTAGTCATGGACAAGCACTTGTTATCTCCTTCCTCGCACGTCACAACGTTAATGCTCAACTTCTCAAATGCTTCACACAAGTCATTCTTTCCTTCCTCCTCCTCATTAACTTGGGTGTTGGGGGTCCATCAAGCCTTCGGATCTGAAATTATGGCTGAGAGGTGGTAATGTAATTGACCCCCATTAATTATCTTCCCTCAGGGTTCTAAATTGCGGACCGCAACCGCAATAGCGGTCGCAATCTCGCGGTAGCGCCGCCCTCCGTTACCGCTAACACCAATATTAGCAGGGAGAATTAGAATCACGCAAATAGCGGATGTTAACGGCCGCTAATTAACGGATATCGGTCAATCGCGGAAATAACGGGGCGCTATTACCATTATCAACCCGTTATCGACTTTAAATGATCCAGATTAAACTCAATCAACTTAAAAATCTAGCTTGAAAATCAACTGAACTCAAAGTCAAACTCAACCAAATTTGTAAATGATGGCAAATAAGCTTGTAGAACTAATGTTTTGATATAATAATTGAAAAATGTTTCGGACTAATTTAAAAAGAAATCAAAACTATTTCCAAAAGTCCAAATAACTTGAAACTATGTTTAGGGATGTTTTCAAAAGGGTTTTACATGTTTTCAAAAGCCAAACTACACAAAACCCTCCAAGTGTTTCGAAACACCCTTAGGTGTTTCGATACGGGGTATTCCAATAGCAAAAATGTTTCGATACTGGTATCGAAACGGGTCTTCCCTGGATGAGATTTTTGCCCAGCATTTTGGTACGGGCTATGCTGTTTCGATACGCCTACGTGGCATCGACCACAACGGTCATAAACCCCAACGGCTATTTTCCATCTAACTTTTAAATGCATAGTGTTTCGATACGGTGCCTAGCGTTTCGATACGGGCGTTACGATACGGCCCATGGCGTTTCGATACGGATGCTCATCAGACTGCAATGGCTCTTTCTTCTTAAAGAGCGTATCGAAACGGTTTCGAGCGTTTCGATACGGGTAGCAGCAGAACTGCATTTATGGTGGGAAATAAAGTCCTCAACGGCTCCAAATCAACCCCAACGGCTAGTAACGGCTTTAAACTCATCAAGGAGTATAAAAGAAACCTCCAAGCATCAAGATATGGTTAATGCTTCAATTGTCAATCAACATATGATCAAATATTGTCTTTGTACTTAAATTGCCAATTCTTGTATAGACAAACACTAGTGAGCCAAAATTGTCAAATTTGCTCAAGTGTTTTAGGTTTTGGGTGAGTGCCTTATTGAGAAAACAAATACCTATTAGAGGGATTTAAGTTTGTGTATTTTTTTTCTCTTGTAAAGAGGGTTTGATCAAGGCTTTGGGTAGAAAGCTTGATCGGTGTATAAGGGTTTCCTCCTTAACCGGGAAAAGGGGACGAATCAATAGTGGATTGATTGGAAATCCTTAGTGGGAAGCTAAGGTAGTGGATGTAGACCTTGGTTAGAAGGTTGAACCACTCTAAAATCGTTGTGTCATCTTTATTTTAGCTTCCACACCTAATCCACCCAAAAATTCCACCTCTCCCCCACTTGGTGAGCAACATCGATTGAAGGAATCGAGCTTCTCACAACTCAACAATTGGTATTAGAGCTTGGCTCAATCAAAGAGGATTAACATCCTATTGAGAAAATCCGGCAAACTCGATCATCATTTCACCAACCGGCTCAAATGTCGCAATCCATCGACAAACCGCCTTTCTTCGACGGAACCTACTATGCCCATTGGAAGACCAAGATAAAAATTTTCATAAAGTCAAGAGACTACAAACTATGGGACATAGTTGAAGATGGTCCGTTCGTGCCTCAACGAAGCAAAGCATAGTGGAGTGCCGACGATCGCAAGAAGATGGAGCTAAATTGCAAAGCCTTGCACATTCTCTTTTGTGCATTTGGCCCAACCATCTATGAGAAGATGTCTTCTTGTGAGAGTGCCAAGGAGGTATGGGACAAGCTTGAAGTCACATACGAGGGAACCGATGAAGTTAAGGAGACCAAGATTGGGCTCCTCACCTTAGAGTATGAGAACTTCAAGATGGATCCGGAAGAGAACATCGAGAAGATGTTTGATAGGTTCTCCACTATCACCAATGGTCTCAAGGGCTATGGAGAAGCCATTCCGGAGGAGAAACTTGTCCGAAAGCTCATCTACTCACTTCCTGAGTCTTGGGACTCAAAGAGGACCGCCATCATCGAAGCAAAGAATTTGAAGACCTTGAAGCTTGATGAACTCATGGGGTCACTCTTTACTCATCAAATCATGAAGAAGAACAAAGAAGATGAGAAAAAGAGGGAAGAAATTAGAGCTATGGGGGAGAAGAAGCTCAAGGGGCTTGGCGTCAACACCAATGCCATTGCTCTCAAGTCCTCCACTTGCCATCATGTCTATTCAAGTGAAGAGGAGGATGAAGAAGAAGAGATAGTTCATCTCTTCAAGAAGTGTGCCCCGTTCATGAAGAATGCCTTGAGAGAGCTTGAATGAGAATCTATGAAAAGGGAGAGGGCAAGCACTTCAAGCCATAAGAAGAAGGCATATGTGGCTACTTGGAGAGATGAGGACTCCACCGACAATGAACAAGCCAACCTTTGCCTTATGGTCATCGAAGAAGATTCAAGGGTAACTTCTAATTCATCTACTTCATGTTCTTACTCTTTTGATGAATTACAAGATGCCTACGATGATTTGGTTTTAGAGTTTAAAAATCACATTTTGAAAAACAATAAATTGATTTCAAAGTTAAAAATTCAAAATGATTTGATTTCTAAAACCAAACTTGAACTTGAAGCAAAACTCGAGGAGTTTGAACTAAAATGTTTTGATTTACAAAAATTGCTTCAAAAAGTTCAAGAAGAAAAAGATTTGATTTCCAAAGAGCTAGAAAAGAAAAACAATTTTGGAAAATCAAATTTTTATGTAAGACAATCTAGTGCCCTAGATTTGTAAAAGGAAAATGTTTTAAAAGTATTTGGGGTCCCAAAAGGACTTAGTACTTCAATTAAAAAGGATGAAACTGAAAAATGGATTCCTAAGGGGACTAAAGTTTGTGCTACTAACGTTTATGGATCCAAAGCAATTTGGATACCAAAAATTACTTGATTGTCTTTTGCTAGGTGTGGTGGAGAGTGTTCAACAAGTCAATTAATGGGGGGGCTCCATGCACACTAAGGAAGAACACTTGAAGAAGGAAGGCTTCACATCCTCCCTTGGGTTCAAGTGTGGTAAAATCTAGTTGCTTTTGTTTTATTTGATTTTTTTTTGTCAACTAGATGATCATATATGTTGGACTAACACTTTTAATGATGCTTTGAGTAAGGGGGAGCCATTTTAAAACCAAATTCTTATTTTTGTCAAATTATTCCTCTATAGTTATTTTGAACTTAATGTTTTAAATTCTTTTTGATATAACAAAAAGGAAATGGTTTGAAAAATTGAATTTTGAAATGAATAAGGGGGAGCTTTATATGATTTTATATCTTTAAATCTCTTATTCACAATTTTTAAGTTAAAGGGGGAGAATCCCAAACAATTTTTCAAGTTGGTTTTATTATATCACAAATGGGGAGATTGTAGAACTAATGTTTTGATATAATAATTGGAAAATGTTTTGGACTAATTTAAAAAGAATCCAAACCTATTTCCAAAGTCCAAATAACTTGAAACTATGTTTAGGGATGTTTTCAAAAGGGTTTTACATGTTTTCAAAAGCCAAACTACAGAAAACCCTCCAGGTGTTTCGATACGGGGTATTCTAGTAGCAAAAACATTTCGATACTGGTATCGAAACGAGTCTTCCCTGGATGATATTTTTGCCCAGCGTTTCGATACGGGCTATACCATTTCGATACGCCTACGTGGCATCGACCACAATGGCCATAAACCCCAACGGCTATTTTCCAACTAACTTTTAAATGCAGAGCGTTTCGATACGGTGCCTAGCGTTTCGATACGGGCGTTTCGATATGGCCCATGGTGTTTCGATACGGATGCTCATCAGACTGCAACTGCTCTTTCTACTTAAAGAGCGTATCGAAACGGGTTCAAGTGTTTCGATACGGGTAGCAGCAGAACTGCATTTATGGTAGGAAATAAAGTCCTCAACGGTTCCAAATCAACCCCAACGGCTAGTAAAGGCTATAAAATCATCAAGAAGTATAAAAGGGACCTCCAAGTATCAAGATATGGTTAATGCTTCAATTGCCAATCAACATATGATCAAATATTGTCTTTGTACTTAAATTGTCAATTCTTGTATAGACAAACACTAGTGAGCCATAATTGTCAAATTTGCTCAAGTGTTTTAGGTTTTGGGTGAGTGCATTATTGAGCAAACAAATACCTATTAGAGGGATTTAAGTTTGCGTATTTCTTTTCTCTTGTAAAGAGGGTTTGATCAAGGCTTTGGGTAGAAAGCTTGATGGGTGTATAAGGATTTCCTCCTAAACCGAGAAAAGGGGCAATAGTGGATTGATTGGAAATCCTTAGTGGGAAGCTAAGGTAGTGGATGTAGACCTTGGTTAGAAGGTTGAACCACTTTATACTCATTGTGTCATCTTTATTTTAGCTTCCACACCTAATCCACCCAAAAATTCCACCTCTCCACCACTTGGTGAGCAACATCGGTTGAAGGAATCGAGCTCCTCACAACTCAACAAAGACCTCATTCTGAAAAACATACTTAGCTTTGTGTGCACAATGTGGCCCACTTAATCATAATCTCAGCCATAAAAGCCAAGGTTTATATGCTTCCTTCCTCCAGCTCCTGAGCCTCTATTTATAGGTTGTTTTCCCTTATTACTTTACATATCTCACCGATGTGGGATATTGGGACATTGTTTCCCTCCTTGCTCCCCTTAAGCTTTATATAAGGATGGATAAATATCCATTTTAGCCCTTTCATATTTTGATTATATTAATTTAATCCTTATTTTCTCTTAATTTAGAGTGCAAATGTTATTTTTCATTGAATTTAGTTATTTAACTTTAATAATGTACTAATCTAAGTGTTAGAAAACAATTTAAAAATCATAAGAAGTGAATTTAAATAATTACAATTATAATTATTGTTTAATACAATAAGTTGTGCGAATTTTGAAAAAAATCACGACCGCGACACCTGCGGTGACCGCCGTAGCATATGTTATCTCTGTAAACGCGATAAACGCAACGCGACTGCGAACGCTATTTAAATCCTTGCTTCCCCCTTCAATCTTGCCCTTCTCCTTTCCCAGTGCTTTCTAATTTCTTCCTTTCTTTGCCAATGGTTGAGCTTGAAGCCTAGCCCAAATCGATAAGTCTTCACAGAGTACAACCTCACTTGGTGTCTTTTTCCAAATCCTTTTCCAACTTCAGCTCCTTTTCTGAGAGTCTGCTTCACTTGCATTTTTGTGCAGCTGGATAGTTCTGGCTACGACACTTTGCTCCCCTCGGTGACAAAGGTCGCATTGATTAGATCTAGTGTTCTAAAGTGACGCTCGAGCGTACCCTCATCTATCTCGATAAAAGGTGCATCAGTGGTTACTGATGCAATGATTTCCTTCTTTGCACCTATTGTTACTATTTGTCCGTCGATCACAAATTTTAGCTTTTGATGTAAAATAGAAGGGACTGCTCCCGCCGTGTGGATCCATGGGCGCCCAAGCGAGCAGCTGTAATGGGGCCTAATATCCATGACTACAAACTCCGCATCGAAAGTTGATGGTTCGATCTATAAAGCACTTCAATTCTTCCTATTACCCCCCCCCCTTGTGTCCCGTCAAATGCTCTCACCGTATTCTGATAAGCTCTCATATGCGAGTTATCTATTGGTAGCTTCTTTAATGTTGCTAGCGGTAGAACATTAAGGGCTAACACGTTATCAATAAGGATGTCCAGTAACATATATCCCTTGCATCTTGTTGAGATGTGTAGAGCTTTGTATGATCCCCTCCCTCCTTTCGGTATTTCCTCATCATTGAACAAAATAAAGTTGTTAACAACAATATTACCGACCAACATGTCCATCTTCTTGGTAGTGATCACTTTTGGTACGAACGTTTGGTTCAGAATCTTCAACAAAGCCTCCCGGTGGCCCTCAGAACTCAGTAATAGAGATAATATAGAAATTCGAGCCGAGAGCCTATGGAGTTGTTCCACCATGCTATATTCACTGTGCTTGAGTATCTTCAGAAATTCTTGAGCCTCTAACTTCTTCACTGGCTCATTGTATATTGGTGGCTTCTCTCTGAAGAAATCACTCTCATTTTCCTTCCCAGGCTCTTCAACCACAACCCTTCTTTGTGTTGCATCTCTATCTTCACCTTCCGAAGGGGAATAGAGTCTCCCACTCCTAGTGAAATGACTAACTTCATTGATTGGTTCATCTTTTTTTTCTCTTCAACATGTAATTCTCCTATGGTCATTAATGTGAAAGTGTAGTTCCATGCAACGTGCTTGCTATCCTTGTACAAAAATGAGGTTGATGCCTTGATTATAAGTCATGGGGTTACACCCCTCATGGATTCACTTATTTTTTCCTTAGTCTTGATAACCAAGGGCTTCATTCCAGTATACTCTTGCTTAAACTCCAAGAAACATTGGATCTCATGTTCTTCTTCCTTGTGGTCCTCGCAATACAACCCATCTTCAACCTTCAACTTCCGGGCTTCTCCTTCCAACATCCCAGCTGCCACCATTTGGGCCCATACCAACTTCATGGGTGCTCTGACCTTAGTAACATATTCCTTAATCATCTTGGCTCCCTCCTCGATGACTGCATTCACTCTTGTCTTCTGGTGGTTTGGTAAAGGATTCTGTTTCTCTATAGAGGTGTCGAATGACAACATACCTGACATCCGTAAATCATCCACCACTCTTTTAAACGTGGTGCAATTCTCAATGGTGTGTCCCCTAATTCTTGCATGGTATTCGCACTACGCCTTTTCATCGTACCATTGCGAGTATAGAGGTGAGAAAGGAGGGACATGTCGTGGTAGCACCATTTGGGATTTGATTAGTTCAGCGAACAATTCGGCGTATGTCATTGGGATTGAAGGGAAGTATGACTTTTATCCTCCTTAATATCTTCGTTCTTCCTTTGGCGAGCTTATTGCAACAAGGGCTGGAGTTGAAACATTGGGCTTATTTAATACTACACCCTTCGAATAATTAGGGTTGTAAACATTGGTTGCATTGACTTCACTCTCCTTTTTTCTTGTAGGGTTTCTTTGTCTCCCTTCAATCTAGCTTTCTGTTCTTGACAGCTACCAAGATTAACTCACCATTCATTAATATATCTGCGAAGCCTTTGGTTGCATGGTTTATCATGCGGTCATTGAATGAACCTGTCAAGGTTTCAACAAACATCGGAGTAATCACATTCTCCAAAAATGGTGGCTAAACTTGAGCAGATACATCCCTCCACCTTTACGCGTACTGGCGGAAACTTTCATGATGTTTTTATTCCATCCCTTGTAGGACCATTTGAGTTGGAACCATGTCTGTGGCATGCTTGTATTTTAAGCTAAAAGCTCTAGATAAATATTTCCATGATCTGATGTTGACCCGGCTTAGTTGCATGTACCAACATGCAGCTGACCCTACCAAACTATCCTAGAAGAAATGGATGAGTAGCTTCTCGTTGTCTAGATACATTGATATCTTCCTACAGTACATGGTTAGATGTGCTTAAGGGCATGTGGCTCCATTGTATTTTTCGAAATCTGGAACCTTAAATTTCGGGGGTACCACCAAGTCTGTCACTAGGCTCAGGTCACTCGCATCCATTCCACCATGAATACTTCCTTCTTGGAAGGATTTGCTCATTCCTTCAAGCTTTTCATATCGGTCCTCCCATTTCTTCTTAGCTTTAGCTTTATCAGAAATTTCATCGAGGTCAGGTACCTCGTAGTTGTTAACCTCTCCATTTGGGGCGCGAATTGAGGACTCAACGAAATGGAAAGGGGTTTTGGATTTGGAGCCAGCCTACTTTTGCATTCTAAAAGTCATTCTAGGGAATCGCGGTAGTGTACCGGTATCTCCTCCTACTTCAGCTGCATTTCGATCTTTGAACCCCCAGCATGGTTACGATCTGACTAACTATTTTTTGATGAGCTAATTGTATTTCCTGTTTCAGGTCGGTTTCAATCTTTTCCAGCTTGTCTTGGGTGCTTTTGTGGTTGGTTTCCAAAGTCATTAGCCTGTTTTCCATGTCCGTTGCTCTTACTTGGGAACAAGTACCGTACTTGTGAGTTGTTTTTTTTCTATTTTGAATGTTATTTCTATCATTTTTTATTTAAGCTAGTTTCTTATCATGTCATGAATGCATGGATGCAAACAAAGGGTCATTAGTTTCATAAAATATTAGCTCAAGAAACAACTTTCATTTAAATGCCAAAGGTCTTTTATTACAAGAAGTTTTATTTTTCTACATGTACATCTCAGCCCGAGTACCCAACTCCTTGATCTCTTCTATTAACCACATAAGCCTTGGTCCTACTTCTCTCACATGCCTAATGTATCGACGGAGGGTTGTGGCTTCAGTCTCTAACATCATCACGTGCCTAGCCACATCTTGTATTTGAGTCATCACAGACCTATCAAACTCATATCATTCTTGGAATCTTCTAGTGTCGTCTCTAAGACGAGTGAACCAATAGTCATTTCTTCTAACAACAATATTTTCAAGGACTAGGATCTTCATTCTGTATTCTTGGATGATGTTGTCCATCTCTTCCACTCACTCTTTCAAGAAGTCATTTTCGTTCAGACTAGCCTGAAGCTCCTCATAGGTTTGATCATTATGTAGCTTGTGAAGTGTCTGGTTTAGGTCCTCTATCTTGGCTTGTAATTCAGGAACGGAAGCCTGGCTTTGCTTCAATTTCTCACTAGTCTCATCGTAGGCTGACTGCAGTTCCAACAAACAGATCTTGTTGTTATGGGCCTTCCTTTTCCAAGCAACTACACTTTCCTTTTCTTTTTCAAGGGTTCGTTTGCCCTTTTCATTTTATGCTACTTGTTTACCTTTCTTCTTCTCTTCTATGAGTTGCCGCCTATATTTCTCAATTTTCCTTCTGCCATGCTCTCTTTCTTTGGCCACAACCTGTTCAATTTCTCGTTTCCATTGCTCTGGGCTCTTCCTTAGATCAGCATTCCGAACAATGGCTTGGAATTTGAGGAAGTCAACCCTTTGTATTTCATACTTCTCTTTTATGTCCATATACATCTTTTTACTCGATTGGTTTCCCCTTTATATTTCTCCATGTCAAGGCTTGACTCGAACTTGTCTTGTTGGTTCTGTTCTCGCAGGGCTTTGTAAATTGTCCATAAGTTCTATATTTCATGCACATTTCATCTCATATTGTTGTTGTTTTCAAGTGCATTTTAGGCATAATTAGGTCATGCATTGCATAAATACATTATTCTTTGTTTTGCCATGCTCTTATTGAATATTTGTTACTTGGTGAAGTGAAAATGATATTTTAGTGTAGATTTAGTTTTACAGGGCTAGAAGCTGTTAGAAGAAGAGTAGAACAGAGGAGAGGATGCTGAGGCAGCAGACCAGGGAGATGTATTGAAGCAGTTCCACACAGAGAGAGCCGCTGCAAAGGACCTGCTGCCGCCATACCTGCCGCCCAGGACATCAAAGTGAGCATGCCGCCCAGGACAACAAAGTGAGTCTGCCACCTAGGACAACAAAGTGAGCCTGCCGCCCAGGGCAGCAAAGTGAGAAGTTGGTAAATTGGAGTGCGATTGGTAGAGCAGAAAATCCCGATTCTGACGATGCCATCCACTCAATTTTCTGACACTTGGAGCAGCAGACAGAGCCGCCAAAGGAGAAGAATGAGCTTACTTGCGGAGCAAGACAATGGGAAAAGAAGTCAAATTCAACTCAAATAAGTCAGAATTTAAAGTTTCATTTAATGCAAAATCTCTTTGAAGACTTCTACTCCAAGGAGGACTTGACCTAGCTAATGCCTATATATACTCAATGTATTTTGTACTTCAAGAACAAATTAGGTTTTCCTTAGGCATAGCTTAAGTTTTCTTACCGCCGACATGTTCTAATTCTCTCCTTGGGATTGGGTTATGTTGTAATTAGTTGTGAGGACGGTTGTTTAGGTTTTCAAGTTTGTTTTTGCAATAAAATACTCTTAGTTTGCTTAATTCATGTGCTTCACTTCCTTCAATTAGTTCCAAAATTCCAGTTGAAGAATCCATTTGTCAGGCACGACGGTGTCAAACTCACGAAAGAATTCAGCATGGTCTCATCATGAAGAGGTGTTGACTAATTCAGCTTAGACATAGGTTAGAATTTCAGCGGCTAAAATGAGCAACTAAACGTTGATTGTCTGTGTTAGGTTTACGATGAGATTGCTAGGTATTGCCTACATCATGCAGCAATAGAATCCTAGCCTAGACATATGTAGGATCACTTCTGAATTGCTTCACCGAACTTGGAGTATCTTCCAGACTCGCCGCCAGGACTTCTCTCCATCTCACCTGCCGGGACAGCGAAAGTTGCAAGAGCAGAGTGTCGCCGTGTCCGCAAAAGTTCTCGCCGCATCAATCTTCCATCACCTGCCAAGGCATCAGATCGTGGCAGCACAAAGCAACTTGACCTATTCAACGCAGTTTCACACTAAGCAGCAGCATAACCATGCCCTCTCTATCAATCTGACCACTTCCTTTTTAATTACTTGTGTTTTTATTTTATTTTTCTTCTCAACAACCATCTTACTTGTGCATTTACTTTTCTTGTGCAGGAACAACAATTCGATTCAAGTTGTCCAATTCATGTGGGAGACGATATCATATATACTATATCTTGACAGAAGTGTGCACTTGCGCTCGGAAATAGAGAACACCCAAACGGTTTACAGGCTTCAATCTCCAATTAGCCTTTCTCAATTCTTCTCTCAAAATGTCAGCCTCAGATGGAACCACCTTCATATGTACTTCTAGAGGTTTAGCCTGCCCAGGAGTAGGTAGCATGATCTTTTCATTCATTCTTATGTGCCTCCAAATATCATAGTCAGGGGTGAACATGCAGTGTTTGTCAGAATCTAGCTTCATATAATAGCAGTTATTCCATGAATCTCTAATAGTCTGTATCTTCCCTCTGAACTCGCCTTGAAACTCTAACTCTAATGAACCAAGGCCAGTGGTGAAAGGAACTAACTGTCGAGATCCATACTGACATGATACCATCAAGGGAGCACACCCAATTCCATCCCATAAACCCAACATCATTAAGTTGTAATATCCACATCTGTACAAAACCTTAACATGACCCATCCATGAAACCCTCTATTTGATGTCTTCGTCATGGCGGTCTCTGAATATATTAACCCAATTATTTTTCTTAACAGTTGGCCAATCCTTGGGTAAGAATTCCTAGAGTGGAGAAAAATTGGGGGAGAACATGTTGGATAGAGTCAAAGTTGGGCACTTCCAGAAGTGGCTGAGGGCCCAAACCTGGAGTAAAGGAGCACATCCTCCAAAGCATACACCCTCTACTTTTCTATATGCATTCAGTGAGATGAAAGTTTCACCTAACACCGCAGGTAATGGGTTGACTTCCTTCTTTAATTGCTCAAAGAAACCAAGCAAGGCCATGTCAATGTTTCTTAAGACCTTGAGGAAGATGACCAAACCATAGATTGCAATAGCCAGGAGATCTACTCTCTTTTCTATGTCTGGATGAACATGTATTATATTTCTGATGCTTGACCAAGGGAAAGAAACACTACCTCCTATTTTCCTTATCAAACCCTTGACCCATCCATCACTCATGCTGGCGATAGTTGTAACCCTCATATGTGAGTTTTTGTTTTTAAGTGGCTTAGCATAAACCCAGTTTTCCTTCACCTTACGCAAATTGAAAAGGGCCAGATACTCCTCGAACGTTGGCATCATGTCTTCTCCATTAAAAATAAAGCAACAATACCCAAGGTTCCAGAACTGAACCAAGGCCTTCAAGAACTACTCGTGTATCTTCACATACAACAGGTACGCTATATCGCCATAAGTCTCATAGAATAACCATTTATTCTTGAAATCAAAGCGTTCATAGGTTTCCCGCAGCTCATGTACATTATTATGCTTGACACTAATATGGGCATATTCTGAAGTTTCTGCTTCATGATCATCAACCAGACTATCCCCATATTCTGTTGGTTGACCTCGGACCAGTGACGTACCTCACATTTTCATCTTCCTTCTCTAGGATCCTTCCATCCATGATGATCGTTTTTCTAATTGCGCAAATATTCTAAAAAACCAATCCCTTCTTGATATGGAATGATGATGCAAGATTAACATGCAAAACAACAAATCATAGGGAAAAGGTTAGAAATAAGGAGACAAAAAAGAGTCCAAATTAATTTCATTGTATAAATAATTCTGGGCAACACATTCCAACACTCAAGTACATGTCTCCACGAATTATCTTTGCGAAATAATTTTGACCATACTCAAAACCCTAGGCTTTCTGCATGGCTCTATTGGGGTAGGCTCTAGATTCTCAAACATGATTTGGTTCTAAAAGGGTACTCGAGCTGTCCTCCATGTCCCTTACAAAGGGTAGCAAGGCCCCTAGTTCTCACCCATTATAGGCTTCTAACAGCCGTTAAATTGATAAAAAAAACTGTAAATATAGAAGACCGATATTTTCAAATAAAAATATTACAAAGACTCGATGTCACAAAATTAAAATATAAATATTAAATTTCAAAATAGTAAAAGAACTTTTCTTAACATATTTAAAACTACATAAAATCGATATATAAAATAAATGTAAAAATTAGATTGAGTCCATGTAATTGGTTGAATGAGAAATTATTTGATTTCATGGTCCAACTATTTAAGTTCAACTATTTAAATTGGATAAAAAATTACTCTGCCGAAATAGATAAAGAACCGGAAAATCAATTAAAATCTATCAAATAGAATTTTTCATATTTTTTTATATTTTTGAATAAAAAACATTTTAATAATTTATATTTTTTTACATATAATTCTCCATATATAAGTAGAGTACGACGAACTTTCATGTAAATATCTTTCAATTTCATACAGAATGTTAACTTTTTTTTAAAAAAAAAGTGACCACGGAGATAATTTAGTATAATGCACCTTTAGATAATCTTATATTCTCCAACCCAACACTATAATCTTACCTTGTAACTCTTTAAACCTGACTCAAAATATCTAACATATCTAGAGAGTCGCATCCGAGTCCCAAAAATAACTCACGACTTGAAACTCAATAAAAATACATCTTTAAAACAATTGGATTATAAAAATACAAAAGCATTTGCTAAAAATATGTTTAAAACAATTAAATAAAAGGTAAACCTACATAGCATAACACTATTAAAAGTCAAAAGTGTGATTGGATCACTTTTAAAATAAGGGTTATTTTAATAAAATATTTTATTTATTAAAATAATATTTTGGTCTACGTAAAACCAGAAAATGAGTTCGGGGGTCGGTTACGCGTAGGGAATGATTAACACCCCACAACGCCCAAAAATTGGTACCTTATTGATTTCAAAGATAATTTTCAAAACTGAAATTCGTAAGTTCAAAGAGCTTCAATTTAATTGTTCGTTTAATGAATATAAATATATTTTAACCCCAACAAAGAAAAATAAAGGTGTTGACTTTTTAATTAAAACCTATTTAGTGGTTATTAACCTAGAAAAAGTCTACATATATTTTATCTATTACGGTTAAAGTAGAATTAAGTGTATTTTATTTTAACAGATGAAGAATATTTTTCCACACACAAAGGCTTTAATCTAAGTTTTGAGATCTTATTCCTAAGGTTTTAAAATTAACTAAACAATTTAACAACCAAAATAATGAATAGAAAATATTATAATTAAAATACTTTAATTTAAATGACTAAAATTAAATAAATAAAGGAATTTAAAGAAAAGGGATAGTAAAAAAATCATTTTTATATATTTTTAATAAGATTAGTGATTAAATTATAAGGAAAACAAAATATAATGGCCAAATTGAATGAAAAGAGAAACTTGGTGGTCAATTTTTAATATAAAGGATGAAATTGAAATGGTTAAAAGTTGGGATGGCGCGATAGAAGATTCGAGAGAGTTAGGCGCAGGTTGAAAAGAGGATACGGGCTGGCTAGAAGATCGATATAAAAGGATGAAAATAAAAAGAAAATCATTCGAAATCCCTTTAAACAAAACCGATCTCAACATTTACTCTCTGTTCTTTGAGCTCACCACGGTGAACGTCCGTCGTGCTGGCCACCTTCCACCGGTGCCGACTGTCATTTTCGACGGCGAAAATTCGAAAAAAAGCCTCTTTCGATTGTTAAAGCATTCCCCTTTCTGAAACCTTTTTAAATCATTTGCCCTCTTTGAAGAAATCCTAGTAAATAAACCTCAATCCCCTTTTAAAAAAAAACAAGTTTTTAAAATCTGGTGAGTACCTAAAGCGTATCTATCATCGGGGATACGACCTCAAACACCGTGCGCGGCGGCGGCTAAAGGAAAAGGTAAAATAGTCCTTTTACTTTATCTAAAAAACCTGCAAAGAGGTAAAAAAAATATCATAAATGAAGCTTGTTGTCTTCCACTAAAAGCTTTAAGTACAAATGCTTGCTCTTCTTGAATCCGAGTACAATTTTTACGAGTATGTTTCTGGGTATATGCTCGTGTGTCTCTACATGAAAATTACATGGCTTTTTATAGTTACAAATATGCTTGGATTTCAAGTATAGATCCCTAATTTCTATCCTGAATTTGATTCGGATTTTTCCATGATCATAGTCATGGCTTCAATTTTGGGATTGGTTCTCTCTTGATTTCGGTTTGATTTTTCTGACCAGTTGTTGGCCAAAAAACCAGTTGATGTCTGCAGAAAATCAGTTTTCACAAAAAAAACCAATTTTTGAGAGGAAAATAGAATACGAAAAGGTCGCAGCGAAGCACACACACGTTTTTTGTGCTTGTTTTAGGCTATAAAGATCCCTCTTAAGCTTGTACACTTGATTTTTCTTTCCCGGAACCACAAAACCTTCAGGTTGGCAAACATAGATATCTTCTTCAAGCTCTCCATTCAAGAAAGGTGATTTTACATCTAAATGAAACACATTCCAGCCCAGTTGACCAACAATAATAGTAAGTAATCTTATGGTGTTAAGTTTAGCAATAGGTGCAAATGTGTTGTCGTAGTCAACTCCACCTATCTGTGCATACCCCTTTACAACCAATCTAACTTTATGTTTAAGCACAATGCCATCCGGATTGAACTTGGTTCTATACACCCACTTCACACCTATAGAATGTTTTCCACTAGGCTGATTAGTTAAGAACCACACACCACTTTTTTCAATTGCAGAAATATCTGCCTTCATTGCATCAATCCATTCAAGTACTTTTGTAGTAGCAGCAAAACTTGTTGGTTCAGCAAAGATAAAATTGTACCTCTCATACACACTTGCTAAGGATTTGGTTTTGATAACCTTAGCATCAATTGTGTCTGCCACATCAAACAAATCACTGGACTCTTCATTCTCACCTTCATCAGTTATAACAATCTCTTCAGGAATAAAACTCAAATCATGTTTCTGCACATCATTATTCTCCTAATTCTAGTAAGAATCTTCATCAAAGATGACATCTCTGCTCATCACAATCTTTTTTCTTTCTAAATTGTAAATTATGTACCCCTTGGATTGAGAAGAGTAACCAATAAAGATACCTTTCCAAGCCCTTTCATCTAACTTAGATCTCATATTAGTAGTTATATGGCTTAAACAAATTGAACTAGACACTCTAAGGTTTTTCACAGATGGCTTAGACCCAGACCAATCTTCAAGAGGAGTTTTTCCATCCACAGCTTTAGTTGCTAACCTGTTCAACAAATAAACAGAGGTAGCTACAGCTTTTACCCATAACAATTTAGGAAGATGTTTTTCAAACAACATACATCTTGCCATCTCTAGAACAATTATATCCCTCCTTTCACATACTCCATTTTGTTAAGGAGTACGAGGAATAATAAGCTGATAATGAATCTCAGAGTCTCTGCAAAAATCATTGAACTAATTGGATATATATTCTCCATCGTTTTCTGTTCTCAAGATCTTTAACTTACAGTCACTTTGAGTTTTGAAAAAATTCTTGAATTCTTTGAATGTTGAAAACACACTCAGTTTAGACTTCAAGAAATACACCCAACACATCCTTGTTAAATCATCAATAAAAAATAGAAAATACTTGTTGTCATTTATAGAAGAAGATTTCATGGGACCACACAAATCAGATTGAACCAACTATAATTTCATATTAGCTCTTTTCACACCATCAAGAGAAAATGGCAACCTACATGACTTTCCAAGTTGACACTTACCACATTTATCATCATAAATATTCAGCTTAGGTAAATCTGTCACAAAATCATTTGACTGCATATACTTCAAAGTTCTAAGGTTAAAATGGCCCATCCTTTTATGCCAAAGAGAACTAACATCATCCTTTGCAAGGTATACATGTTCACAAACAACATCAAGCTTCAAATAAAAACTATTATTTTTCATTTTCAACTCAGCAAACTTAGAACCAGAAAGATCAAAGATACAACAAACATCATCCTTAAACTGAACACTAAAACCATTTTAACCATTTAAGGAATACTCAAAAGAATTTGATCTAAATCAGGAGTAAAAAGAACATTGTAGATAGCCCTTTTACCTTGTAGAGTATTCACAGAAATTGAACATTTTCCTTGAACCTAAACTATAACAGCTTTTCCCAACTTCACACTTGTTTTAAAGGACTTATCCAGTGAGTTGAAGTATGCAGCCACTGGTGTCATGTGACTGGTACACTCACTATCCACAAGCTAAACAAAGTTATGAGATGGTTCAGCAACATAAGAAACCATGAACAAATGCCCATCATGCTCGTGTTCTCTTCTTTTTCATTTTCTTGTTGTTGAGGTTGCTTCTTTGCTTGCTACTTTTTAGTCTAACAAAAATTTTCAGTGTGTCCAGGCTTACCATAAAAGGTACACTAAAATTTGGAGTTGTCTTTCTCCTTGAATCGATAATCATTTTTAGCATGATTTGTCTCCTTACAAATAGGACATGGAGGAAACTTTCCATTCGGACCACTAGAAGAAGAAAGAATAGATTTGCTCTTGTTTAAGCTTTTAGCTTTCTTTACGGAGTTGTTGAACTTTACTCCTTTATGAACAACAACAAAAGCACCTTGACTTGCCTCAAGAGCTCTCATAGAAACCCTTTGTTCTTGTGCTTCTAACTTGCTAACAAGATCAACAATGGTTAAGCTCATCATGTCACAAGATTCCTCAATAGCTGAAATTTTTGTTTCAAATCTTTTTGGAACACTGGTCATGACTTTTTCAACCACCATTTCATTAGGTAAGTCTTCACCATAAAGTATAATTTGATTCATAACATCTATCAGCATGTTTGAAAAATATTTAATCAAGTCATCCTCCTTCATTTGCAGCACATCAAACTCTCTTTTCAGAGTTAAAAGCTTTGTTTTCTTCACTCTATCACATCCCTGATATATTTCTTTGAGTTTATCCCAAACACCCTTGGGAGTTTCAAGATTCATAATGCTTGTAAAAAATGTGATATGCTAACCCGGAGTGAATGCATGTTAAAGCTTTATCCTTCTTCAACATTTCTTCATCGTAAGCTATGAGTTGAGCAAGAGTGGGAATCACTCTCAATGCTGGTGTTTCTTCATTGGTTTCAACAACCTTCCACAAACCAAGAGATCTCAAATAAACCTTCATTTTTACTACCCAAACATGATAATGAGTTTATGTGCAAATATGAACACATGTTGAAAGAGCATTTAAAGAAGCCATTTAAAAATACCTCAAGAAACTCTCAAGATCTCAAACTCACAAAAAACTCCCAAGCACTCAAACTCAGAGTGTTTCACTCACACAAGAAATAGCAATGGAACCTCACAGCCCTCAAGAAGAAGCTTTGATACCATTGTTGGTGTATGCATAAAAACTAGAAAACCAGTTGGTGGCTAAGAAAACCAGTTGTTGTCTGCAGAAAATCAGTTTTCACAAGAAAACCAATTTTGGAGAGGAAAATAGAATATGAAAATGTTTCAGCAAAGTAGACACACATTTCTGCTTCATTAAATTCCATTAAAAAGAATTACAAAGTTTAAATTGACAATTGTCTATTTATTAGAGTAAATAGACTAATAAAAACCTAGACAATAGCTATTAATTATCAAAACTACTGACACACACAAAGTAAATATTAATTTCCAATATCAGACTCAATACATCAACATAGACAACCAAAAGTTATGTAACTACTTATTGTCACAACAAACACAAGTACCTAAGGTTCGTGTACATGCATGTACTTCCCATATACGTAGATTAAAAACATATATATATATATATACACACACACGTGAGAATAAAAATTCATATCGTCGTCATAGTTATCATTAGATCTCATCGAGCAGTCGTCATAATCTACATAGTCAAATTAGGTTACATGCAAGTTTCATGGAAAACGAACTTGAAAATAAACTTGAATTGCAAAACCAAATATTTCCAGGGAATTAAATTGCAAGGAAAAATAATTTTTCTACCGACTTGATAACAATAAGTTTCAAGTTCAAACTTTAAATTAAGTAATTTTAAGATTGGTATCAAAATCTCAGGTTATTTGAACTTATAACAAATATCCAATTGCATTTTGAAAATATATGACTAAAATGTAATGTATGCAAAACAATTTTCAATAAGTCCATGTTGAAAAATACACATAAGTAGGGATGTAAAAATAGGTAATCAGACGGGTTTCAGGTCGGGTAAAATCAGATACAGGTCATTTCAGGTCATTTTTCTGTTTTGACTCGACTCGGGTTGGGTGCGGGTCCATTTCAAGTCGGACCTATTTCAGGTCGGGTCCATTTCAGGTCGGGTCTATTTCAGGTCGGGTCCATTTCAGGTCGGGTTAAAACGGGTCGGGTCTGAAGCAGATAATTGACAGGTTAATTCGTGTTAGGATACACTTCAGGTCGGGTCCATTTCAGGTCGGGTCTGTTTCAGGTTGGGTCCGTTTCAGGTCGGGTCCATTTCAGGTCGGGTTCATTTCAGGTCGGTTGCATTTCAGGTCGGGTGCATTTCAGGTCAGGTAATTTTAGGTCGGGTAGTTTCAGGTCGGATAATTCAGGTCAGGGTATTTTCGGAATTAGAATTCGTATTGAGTTTGAGTTCGGTACAACTGTATAAGTAGTTGATAGACTTTAGGTTGACCTTCGTCAATCTTCATTGATTTTGAGTTAATTATTTAAAGTCATATCAAATTAAAATTATAAAACATTGGAGTAATTAAAAAATAATGAAAAGGGGTCAGTTTGGATTAAAAATATCAAATTAAAATTAAAATTATAAAACATTAGACAAATTTAAAAGAAAACAAGGAAAAGGGATCAATTTGGAATAAAAATAAAGTTTTGGGGACTATAATGAACAAAAATATCAAATTAAAAGTATAAAAATTAGAGTAATTAAAAAAACAATAAGTAGAGGTCAATTTAGAATAAAAATTAAGTTTTAGGGTCTAGAATGAACAAAATTTCAAATTAAAATTATAAAACATGATGAATTAAAATATATACAAGGGTCAATACGGAATTAAAATAAAGTTAAGGGACTAGAATGAAGAAAATATTAAATTAAAATAATAAAACATTGGACAAATTAAAAAAATAAATGTGGGTCAATTTGGAATAAAAATAAAGTTTTAGGGTCTAGAATGATGAAAATATCAAATTAAAATTATAAAATATTGGACAGATTAAAAAAATAATGAATATGAGTTTAGGGTTCATACATTTATAGGTACATTTACATACATATATTAGGGTTTAGGGTAAAACTCATTAAGGGTTTAGGGCTCATACATTGATAGCTACATACATATATACTTATATACATTAGGGTTTTAGGGTTTAAGGTTTAAGGTTTAGAGTTTAGGGCATAGTGAAAACTCATCAAGGGTTTAGGGTTCATATATTGATAGATACAAACATACTTATATACATTAGGGTCTA
The DNA here is from genome assembly GCA_958450335.1 of Hibiscus tridactylites. Lineage (NCBI taxonomy): Eukaryota > Viridiplantae > Streptophyta > Magnoliopsida > Malvales > Malvaceae > Hibiscus > Hibiscus tridactylites. The sequence continues at coordinate 50,711,957 of OY288279.1, forward strand.
AGGTTTAGAGTTTATGTTTTAAAGGTTTAAGTTGTGGATTTAAGGGTTTAGGGTTTAGTGTATATAGTTTAGGGTTTATAGTTTTATGAAAACTTCATTAAGTGTTTAGGGTTCAGACATTGATAGGTACATACATACATATATACATACATACATACATACATACATTATGGTTTAAGGTTTAGGTTTTAAGTTTAGTGTTTAAGGTTTAGGGAGAAATTTATTAAGGGTTTAGGGCTCATACATCGATAGCTACATACATACATACATGCTTATATATAGTAGGGTTTAGGGTTTATGGTTTATTGTTTAGGGTTTAGGGTGTAACGAAAACTCAATAAGGGTTTAGGGTTCATATATTGATAGATACAAGCATACTTACATACATTAGGATTTAGGGTTTATAGTTTATGGTTTATGGGTTTATGTTGTGGATTTAAGGGTTTATGGTTTAGGGAAAACTTCATTAAGGGTTTAGGCTTTAGACATTGATAGGTATATACATACGTACTTATATCCATTAGGGTTTATGATTTAGGGTTTAGTGTTTAGAGTTTAGAGTTTAAGATAAACCTCGTCAAGGGTTTAGAGTTCACACATTGATAGATATATGCATACTTATATACATTATAGTTTAGAGTTTAGGGTTAAGGTTTATGGTCTATGATTTGATGAATTTAAAGTGTTGATAAATGTAAAATATTAACTGTTAATTTTTTAAATCAATTTAAAGTGTTAAATAATCTTTCTGTTAAATATACATATATAATCAATTTAATATATATGTATAAAAAATTGTATTTAAATATTCATTTCACGCTTCTATGTTTTAATTTTTATTAAATAATTCAATATGCTTAGTACCAACTCATTTAATATAAATTATTTTTGGCGTTAATAACTTAAAAGTTTTATTAAATTAATATTGGATGAATTAAAAATAAATTATTTAAATTTAAATCATTTTATTAATTATGATCATTAAATTAAAAATTTTAATTAGGGGGAAAAGTTAAAAATTAAAAATACTTTAGTTTTTAATTTAGGGGGGAAGTTTGCGCAGTCAAATTGGGGGGGGGGGGGGGTTTCGATAAAAAAAATTGGGGGGAAATTGATGGGGGAGGGATGTCGCCAAATTGAGTGAAATTGATGGGGAGGGTTTTTTTCTGAATTGAAAAGAGATGTCTAATTTGTTATTTAAGGGTTAATCACCCTTTAGGCCCTTCCTTAATTAGATGCTTAGGGTTTAGATTATTTAAGTTTTAGTTTGTTTTTTTTAGTGCTAACTTTTGGTATAGTTTCTTTAGATTTAATTAAACATGGTTGAACTACAAGAAGGATGAGCATGTCACAACTCACATGTGTCCTCAATTTTTTAGTTTAATAACAATTTAGGTCTCTATAAGTATAATTATTAGATAAACTATGTATTGTCCCTAAATTTTGAGTTTGAATACTTATTAAGTCCTTGTAATTTTGAAATTCAATATTTTAATTCCACCAAATGTTCAATCTTGATTTCTCCTTTGTATTGAAATAAAGTATTTTATGTGAGATAAGTTATGTCTTTGGTATAAGATCCGAGAGCTAATATTATTACAAACAAACTTCTTGTATTTTATCAGTTCAGGTCAACAACAGGTCGGGTCACTTAACATGTCGGGTTTAAAACAGGTCGGGTTCAAAACAGGTCGGGTCACTTAACAGGTCGGGTCCATTTCAGGTCGGGTTCATTTCAAGTCGGGTAAAATCGGATATCGGGTCAATTCAGTCGGGTAAATTCGGTTATCTGCCAGGTCGGCTTCGGGTTCGAGTTCGTTTTAGTCGGACGCAGGTCGGGTTTCAGGTCCACAGTAACAGGTCTAATTCGGGTTCGGGTCGTTTTCAGTCGGACGCAGATCGGGTTCGGTTACTACAGTAACATGTCAAATTCGGGTTTGGGTCAACAACAGTCGGTTACAGATCGGATTCGGGTCATCAAATCTTCGGGTCAAATCAGATTCTGACTCGAGCAAGTTTCAGTCGGGTCAACTTTTTACATCCCTACACATAAGTATTGAACCTAGTCTAAGATATCTAAACACTTAAACTCTCCATCAAGAAAAGGTATCGAAACCACCTATTGGTTTCGAAATCTAATGTTTTGGTTTCAAACGCAAACCCAAAATTGCAGGAAAAATGTCTTTTAATGAAACAATTTGCTTCCAAACATGCTTACACAATTTATACATGTTCATAGTGTAACATGTACCCATTAGGTACATGAAAAATACACTTGTATATAAATTTTTACCCCAAAAAAAATTCATTGGATCAAAATTTAGACCATCAAGTTTCAATTGTTCAATCGTTGAGTAGCGTTTTAGTTGTTTTATATAAAGGTTAGATAAACTTATAAATCAAGATCGAAAAAGGACATATAGCAACCAAAAAAACAAAAACTCTGGCCTCATCGTTTGCTTTTTTTCTCTAGTTACACCCTTCACATTATAATAACACGTCAACAAGAATGTTGCTCTTAGTATGAATAATTATATTATGAGTCTAGCTTACCACATCAACTATGGTCCCATTCAATAAAAACTACCCACTTTACCAGCATTTTTTTAGTCATTTTTTTAACCAATGAATCTCTAGTAATTTTTTTTCATGTCATTTAAAAAATAGTTTTTTAGAAGTTATTATATTATTAGATTAATGACATGAAAAATAATAGTGAAGTGGGTGGTTTTTACTGGATGAGACCATGATTCATGTGATAAGTCAGGCCCATGATATAATTTTTCTGTATACCGTTGGTTGACCATCCAAAAAAGATTTATTTGGAAAAGAAAAACAAAACTTAGAGGTTTAAATTGTCAAAGAAAAATTTTAATGCTACAATTATGTTGAGTTGATCGAACAATTGCAAATGGCCAAGAGGGGGGTGAATTGGCAATTAAAATTTTGGTGGGAAGAAATGAGTGAAAAATAAAATTGACACAAGTAGTTATAGTGGTTCAAGTTCTCCAAATAAACTCTACATCCACTACCTTAGTTCCCACTAAGGATTTTCAACAAATTCACTACTTGAATTCTTCCCCTTTTCTTGGATGAGGAGGTAACCTTACAAATTCGATTAAGCTTTCTACCTAAAGCTTAATCCACTCAATTTACAAAGAAAGGTTGTGGTAAACTCAAATGATTCCTCTCAAAGGATAATTCTCTACCCAATTACAATTTCAATAACCTCAAACTCGCAATACAAATTGACAATTGACAAACACTAGAGTTGGGTACAACAATTTGACTTTGAATAGCTCAAGGGTTTGGATTTTTGCTTTGATGATGCTTGTGGGTTGAATAGTTGTTGCTGACCTTTAAAGGGCTTCATTTTATACCTCCTCTATTAATTCTAGCCGTTTGGGTGGTTGAGAACTTGAATAGAGCCGTTGGAACCCTCTCTTACCACCATAAATGCACTTCTGCAGCTACTTGTATCGGTACTCGGGGAGCCGTATCGATACATGTCTCAGAAAAGAAAGAGTCGTTGTGTGCAATAAATAAGGGCTATCGAAACGCACGTAAGCGTATCGGTACGGGGTATCGAAACGGCTAAGACCGTATCGATACCTTTTTCTCAACTTAGCTCACTGTCGATTTCCGTTTCGATACGAGGGTTTACCGTATCGATACGGGTCAACGACCAATTTAAAATTTAGTTACCTAACCAACTGACACCAACGGTCGAAATATTTAAACCGACTTGAATTTAAAATTCATTAAAACCGTATCGATACGGGTGAAGTCGTATTGGTACGCCATTCAAACTCTTTAGACTTTTACGCAGGAGCGTATCGATACAGATTGAATCTGTTTCGATACGAGTTCCTCCAGTAGCCAACTTTGTAAAAAAGGTATCGATACGGCTGGAAGCGTATCGATACACCTGGACGATTTTCAATAGTTTGGCCTTGGAACACTTAGAAAATATTTTGAGTTTGAGTTTTTCAAATCAGTTTTAAAGTGTTGGTGATTTAACACTTATTAAGGGACTTATAAAACAATTTTAAGTTTTTTAAATTGATCCTTAAAGATTTAATTATATCAAAATCAAACATAGGTTTTACAAATTAAAATGTGAAAAACGTTGAGGGCTCTTTTTTACAATTATACCTTTTTAAAAGTGACTACATAAATCAGTTGAGCTATCCTATGTGGCTGTCAATAATTATACCTTTTTTATATGCATATATGCTTGTATTTTCACCACCAACCTAACTTATATTTGGAACCAACTTGAAACGTAATTTGGTGTGGTCTAGTATTATATCAAACTCCTGCACCTTCTTTCCTATGGCAAGACAAAGTGTATTCAAAATTGGTAAGAGATTGGGTTAGGGATTATTCCATTTTCGATCGGAACTCAATCTCAGAGCCGGGCGAAAACCTAAAGATAGGCCCCTATAGAACAAAATCATATCTCATTAATTTAATATTTCATTAATAACCAATAGTTACATAAACTTTATTAATCACATTATTTTTATTGTTTTGCTAAGAAATTTTGAAGGGGTTGAACTGTGGGTATGATATGGAGCTTGATTTTGAACAATAAATACAAAAAAGAATGAAGAATATTGTATCATTTTTTATCATTAGATTGGAGAAGAATAACAGAAAATTAAATTTTGAAAAACAAAAATGAAATTTTAAGATTTGAGAAAGAGAATTAAAGTTTACCGTTTGATTATTTATCAAGAAAATCATTGTTAGATTAATTTATTCATTTGATAAATTTAAAAATAAAATTTTAAAAATAAAGATGATTAATTTTTAGGGGCTCTCGGCTAATTGAGAGCCTAAATGATGGTTCATTCATGGTGCTTTCCTTCTGAAACCCCACTGTTCAATCCGAGAGTTGGAAAATATGCTTAGTAAATAATGAACAAAACAATTATGAGACAGCAAAAGGAATCCTAGCCTAGAGATTATATATGTTTGATAATTAAGGTTAACACGGCTCCGGAGAACAAGATGAAGATGGAGAGATTCTGAGCAGTGAAAAAGATAAGAAGAGTAAGGATGTTGCACGGAAACAGCACTTATGCTGCTTCATTCTCCCATCAACTCCTTTATGTGTCGCAATTTCATTTCTCGCTTTATCCTATTTTGTTCCTTGTATGGCCAGAGAGGGGTGGAGTCAACAAATTTAAATTGCGGTATCCGAATTATGAGCGTTAAGTCATATTTATTCAACCATAATTTAACTTTAAGTTCAGACTAATTAGGGTTTAGGGTGAACACTGAATAGTATGATTGTTGGATGTGTCTAATCTAGATTACAAATGAAAAGTAAAATATGAGCAATTTACTAACTAGTGTCGGGTGTATTGGTAAGGCACATTGCACTCTCAAGAGAATGAGGTGAATTTAAGCCTTGAAAATGATATTATTAGGAGGGACAGTCTGACACTCCAAACATGAACCGTAAAACGAATATATTCTTTTTCCAGTTTCCTTTTAAGGATTTGACAAATAATTTTTTTTTTTTAAAATAAAATACTCAAAAGTTTTATTCTTGAATCCCCTCTAGTAATTGAACGGAAAATGAACAGTATTCTAAAAGAAATTATAATTAAATTATTGAAAAGTTTATATTAATTAATATTCTTTTCTATCCAATGATTTCTCAACAGACAAATTGCTGTCCCATCCCCTTCTTCCTTAAAGCAGCATCTCCAAATTCCAAAAGAGCAATGGATTTGTTCCTCATTTCTTACTTCAATCCAACACTCTTGTCAGTGTCCTAACTTGGAATCCATCTTCCTAACACACTTGCACACACAATATACATGTGATAACATCAAGTTACACAATGTAAAATTCAATTAATTTTAGGATAAAGTTCATATATGGTCACTGAACTTTGTTAAAAAAAAACAAAATGATAACTAAACTTTCAAATGTTACAAAAAGTAACTAAACTTCATGTTTTGTAACAAAAATGGTAACTCAGCCGTTCAAGACTGTTATAGGTAACGTTGCAATTATAAATTTTTTTGATAATAACACATTTAGTCTTCTATATTTATAGATTCAATTAATTTAGTCCTAATTAAAAAATAATAAATTTAACTCATTTTCCTTTTTCATCATCTTGTCTTCTCCAACCATCCCAATGCTAAAACAGGTAGCAAATGGCTCGTGCGGTGCATCAAGGCTACATTTGCCATGGAGTAAACAGGATTATTGCTACAGATATTTTTCTTCTATTTAATCACTCAAATTTATTCTTGAAATAAAACACTGTGAATCTTTTACTGCTACTGCCGTTAAGTCATTGTCAGACGATTTCTCCGATGAGTTGAAATCCTCACTATCTTCCCCTCCCTAATTAAAAAATAATAAATTTATTCACTTTCCTGCGTGGATTTTTCTTCATCCTCCTCTGCGTTATTGCCATCGACGACATTATCTTAGGTTATTACGTCGCGATTTCAGTATCCAACAAATCATACTTGGCTTCACTTCTTTATATAGACATTCATATCCCAAGGCTCTGATATGGACCTAAATCTTTCTTTTTTATTGCCAAATGCTTGTAATTTTACTTTATTTTGAGTTTGTTTGTGTCGAATTCGGTTCTTAACCCAATACTGCAAACACCCCTCCGCCATTGTTGTGGTGCTTGTCTTTTAGCTTGAAATGACTAAATTAATTGAATCTATAAAGTTTAGTTATCATTTTATATCATTTAAAAATTTAATTACCGTTTTATTTTTTTTACAAAGTACAGTGACCATTTGTGAATTTTACCCTATTTATACTAATTCACGACCAATGGATGAATATAATGGACGAATGAGATTAAAAGTTGAAAATAAGAAGATTTTTGGTTAAAACTAAATGAATTTTACATCATGTAACTTGATCCTAACCCTATATAAATATAGGGTTAAGACCCACTTACACAGAAGATAAAACTCATAGTTTTATACGTTTTGCGGATCGTTGGATGAGTGAAATGGATGACTGAGATTAACTCGTTACTTTTTTTTCCAAGTAATAATCTTTACATAATTCACTGTTAATCTCAGCCAGCAAGCCATTTGACCCATCTAACGATCCAAAAATTGTGTAAAAGTTAAAAACTTTTACATTGTGTAATTGGATCCTATATCATATGTATGTATGTATGTATGTATGTATGTATGTATGTATGTATGTATGTATGTATGTATGTATGTATGTATGTATGTATGTATGTATGTATGTATGTATGTATGTATGTATGTATGTATGTATGTATGTATGTATGTATGTATGTATGTATGTATGTATGTATGTATGTATGTATGTATGTATGTATGTATGTATGTATGTATGTATGTATGTATGTATGTATGTATGTATGTATGTATGTATGTATGTATGTATGTATGTATGTATGTATGTATGTATGTATGTATGTATGTATGTATGTATGTATGTATGTATGTATGTATGTATGTATGTATGTATGTATGTATGTATGTATGTATGTATGTATGTATGTATGTATGTATGTATGTATGTATGTATGTATGTATGTATGTATGTATGTATGTATGTATGTATGTATGTATGTATGTATGTATGTATGTATGTATGTATGTATGTATGTATGTATGTATGTATGTATGTATGTATGTATGTATGTATGTATGTATGTATGTATGTATGTATGTATGTATGTATGTATGTATGTATGTATGTATGTATGTATGTATGTATGTATGTATGTATGTATGTATGTATGTATGTATGTATGTATGTATGTATGTATGTATGTATGTATGTATGTATGTATGTATGTATGTATGTATGTATGTATGTATGTATGTATGTATGTATGTATGTATGTATGTATGTATGTATGTATGTATGTATGTATGTATGTATGTATGTATGTATGTATGTATGTATGTATGTATGTATGTATGTATGTATGTATGTATGTATGTATGTATGTATGTATGTATGTATGTATGTATGTATGTATGTATGTATGTATGTATGTATGTATGTATGTATGTATGTATGTATGTATGTATGTATGTATGTATGTATGTATGTATGTATGTATGTATGTATGTATGTATGTATGTATGTATGTATGTATGTATGTATGTATGTATGTATGTATGTATGTATGTATGTATGTATGTATGTATGTATGTATGTATGTATGTATGTATGTATGTATGTATGTATGTATGTATGTATGTATGTATGTATGTATGTATGTATGTATGTATGTATGTATGTATGTATGTATGTATGTATGTATGTATGTATGTATGTATGTATGTATGTATGTATGTATGTATGTATGTATGTATGTATGTATGTATGTATGTATGTATGTATGTATGTATGTATGTATGTATGTATGTATGTATGTATGTATGTATGTATGTATGTATGTATGTATGTATGTATGTATGTATGTATGTATGTATGTATGTATGTATGTATGTATGTATGTATGTATGTATGTATGTATGTATGTATGTATGTATGTATGTATGTATGTATGTATGTATGTATGTATGTATGTATGTATGTATGTATGTATGTATGTATGTATGTATGTATGTATGTATGTATGTATGTATGTATGTATGTATGTATGTATGTATGTATGTATGTATGTATGTATGTATGTATGTATGTATGTATGTATGTATGTATGTATGTATGTATGTATGTATGTATGTATGTATGTATGTATGTATGTATGTATGTATGTATGTATGTATGTATGTATGTATGTATGTATGTATGTATGTATGTATGTATGTATGTATGTATGTATGTATGTATGTATGTATGTATGTATGTATGTATGTATGTATGTATGTATGTATGTATGTATGTATGTATGTATGTATGTATGTATGTATGTATGTATGTATGTATGTATGTATGTATGTATGTATGTATGTATGTATGTATGTATGTATGTATGTATGTATGTATGTATGTATGTATGTATGTATGTATGTATGTATGTATGTATGTATGTATGTATGTATGTATGTATGTATGTATGTATGTATGTATGTATGTATGTATGTATGTATGTATGTATGTATGTATGTATGTATGTATGTATGTATGTATGTATGTATGTATGTATGTATGTATGTATGTATGTATGTATGTATGTATGTATGTATGTATGTATGTATGTATGTATGTATGTATGTATGTATGTATGTATGTATGTATGTATGTATGTATGTATGTATGTATGTATGTATGTATGTATGTATGTATGTATGTATGTATGTATGTATGTATGTATGTATGTATGTATGTATGTATGTATGTATGTATGTATGTATGTATGTATGTATGTATGTATGTATGTATGTATGTATGTATGTATGTATGTATGTATGTATGTATGTATGTATGTATGTATGTATGTATGTATGTATGTATGTATGTATGTATGTATGTATGTATGTATGTATGTATGTATGTATGTATGTATGTATGTATGTATGTATGTATGTATGTATGTATGTATGTATGTATGTATGTATGTATGTATGTATGTATGTATGTATGTATGTATGTATGTATGTATGTATGTATGTATGTATGTATGTATGTATGTATGTATGTATGTATGTATGTATGTATGTATGTATGTATGTATGTATGTATGTATGTATGTATGTATGTATGTATGTATGTATGTATGTATGTATGTATGTATGTATGTATGTATGTATGTATGTATGTATGTATGTATGTATGTATGTATGTATGTATGTATGTATGTATGTATGTATGTATGTATGTATGTATGTATGTATGTATGTATGTATGTATGTATGTATGTATGTATGTATGTATGTATGTATGTATGTATGTATGTATGTATGTATGTATGTATGTATGTATGTATGTATGTATGTATGTATGTATGTATGTATGTATGTATGTATGTATGTATGTATGTATGTATGTATGTATGTATGTATGTATGTATGTATGTATGTATGTATGTATGTATGTATGTATGTATGTATGTATGTATGTATGTATGTATGTATGTATGTATGTATGTATGTATGTATGTATGTATGTATGTATGTATGTATGTATGTATGTATGTATGTATGTATGTATGTATGTATGTATGTATGTATGTATGTATGTATGTATGTATGTATGTATGTATGTATGTATGTATGTATGTGTGTGTTTTGTCTCATTCACAATCTCATGTGTGGTCATCTTTCAGTCAAACTTGTTCTTTAAGCATATATAACAACTTTAACCTAGATTTTCTTCATCTTTCAAATTAAAATTTGAACACATTATTCTGTTTTTTCTTCTGCTATTGCAATGACCCGATTCTTCGTGTTTATCGGGACAAAATTATGACAATAACCTCGGCTTATCAGTAATCCAATCACGTTGATTAAAAAAATAAAGTGATTTATTCATCTGTAAAGCAGTGCAAATAAATCATCAGGCATCTGCAATATTTTTCAGACAATGTTTCTTCGTTTAAGAATCAAAATTCATACAATATATACCAACTTAACATCAAATTTTATCCAGGGAATAGTATATATATTTGTCCATTATTACCTGTGGAAAATTTGTGGGTTGAAAAGCAGTACATAGATCGAGATTCTGGATTTGTGATGAGTTGGAATGTCTCACTTTTTTTAATCAACAAAGTGTGGAAACTGGCCCATACAACTTTCAAATATTCATGTTTGTGTCTGTTGAATGTTGTTCCTGATCTGGGTAATGCCCGAAATTCTCGCCTACTCTATACTCGACACGGTATATGTATAGGGTTTTTCTTTTCTTTTCCTACAGAACAATGTCATGTTTGCTGATATTTTCTTCAAGAGAATTTCTACCCCACTAAAGCTATATATATAGGGATCACTAAGAAAATGCCACAAAAATCTATATTAGGTTGGATTTATCTATATAATTATCTTTGTTATGTAAACAAAGTTTGAACGTATTGATCATGAACATAGTCTCCATTGTTATAAATTTATTGGTTGAACATTTTTAACATCTAATAAATAGTTAAACTAAGAGTAAACTACACCATTAGTCCATGAATTTTAAGATTTGTCTCTTTGTACTAAACTTTTCGAATTGATTTTTTTTCAACCATTAAATCACTAGTATTTTTATACAACAAATCATCGCCCATTGGACTTCTTAGGTTCTACAAATTTGACCCCCAAAGGTTTCAAAAGGTTCAATTTAACCCTCAAAATTAGGGCAAAAGTATTAGTCTCGAATTAGGGTTTTGAAACTACATTCAAGCTTGAGACGGTTTGGACTTGGTTGACATTCATTGTTGACTAATACCTCAAGGGATTTTTTGGAAGATGTGGAGAACTAGTTCGTTAAGGTGCAAAATCCGTTTCTCATTGAATTTGATTTTTCTTTGTCAAAATTTAAAATTTTATTTTGGACTCCTTGCACTCCAATAATTCATGTCAAGGTGTAGACTATAAGAGTTTGTGACCCAAATTCTTTGAACTTCTTCCTTAAGACTTTGGTTCATATTAGGAAGCCTAATTTGAGTTGATTTATTACCATGCAAGTTTTCTTTGTATTCAAGTAACTATTTCTATAAGTAGATACTAGGGATTAAGGTTTGCATTATGTTGATTCCACAAATCTCTTGTAATCCTCTTTATTTCGACATTAATGAATTTTCTCCTCTTCTCTCTATGACTTTTTATGTTAAGAATTTTCCGCGTAAAACATTGACGTCTCATTTAGTGTGTGGTCACTTTTCTTGTTAGAAACAAAAATTGCTAAACAAGGATTGAAATCTGAAAATTGAAGGATATTTTTATTAGACTGAAAACTTGACTTTAAATATCCAATTAAAACCAAAACGAAAAACATGAAAATAGCTATACTACTGAAATAACAAAAGAATCATATCCCTAAAAATAAGAGATTTTATTGTACCGGACTTTTACTCTTTCATTCCCTCCCTTAAACTAATTGTAGAGGAAACAAATTAGTTTAACTCTGCAATTTCACATACTCCCATCATTTTCCTCAGCTTTTCAAATGCTTCTAACTTCAGTGGCTTTGTCATCAAATCAGCTACTTGTTCTTGTGTTCCACAATGAACCAATTCAACCTCACCATTTCTTGTAAGATCCTTTAAGAAGTGAAATCGTACATCAATGTGTTTACTTCTCCCATGCAAAATCGGATTTCGGGATAGCTTAATTGTTGAGCTTTTATCACACATTATGATAGTACATCCTTCTTGTACATGACTTAGTCTCTTCAGTATCATTCTCATCCATATAGCTTGACAAGCACAAGCTGCAGCAGCTACGAATTCTGCCTTGGTGGTAGAAAAAGTAACTATAGGTTGTTTCTTTGATGACCATGAAACTGCTCCAGAGCTTAAAAGAAATACATACCCGGATGTGCTTTTACGATAGCAAAATCACTATCAGTAAAACCCATTAATTCTTCATCTCTCCCACTCTTTTTATAAAGAATCCCATAGTTGGAAGTACCATTCAAGTACCTTAAGATCCGTAAAACCTATGTTTGATTTTGATATAACAAAGTATGTAAAGGAGTAAATTGAAAACTTGAAATAGATATTTAAGTCCCTCAAATGATTTATAAATCATCAAGGCTTTAATCTGATTTGAAAAACTCAAACTCCAAATATTTTCTAAGTGTTCCAAGGTTTGGTATTGAAAAACGTCCAGGCGTATCGATACGCTTCCAGCCGTATCAATACCTTTTTTTACAAGTTTGGCTATTGGAGAAATGTGTTTCGATACGCCCCTAACCGTATCGAAACAGCGTATCGAAACAGATTACATATGTATCGATACGCTCTCTTTGTAAAACTGAAGGAGTTTGAATGGCATACTGATACGGTTCCACCCGTATTGATACGGATTTAATGGAATTTTAAATTCGAAAGCTTTTAATGATTTCGACCGTTGGTGTCAGTTGTTAGGTAACCGAAATTTAAAGTGGTGGTTGTTCCGTACCGATACGCTCTTTGTCGTATCGATATGGAAACTTCCAGTGAGCTCTGTTGAATTAATTGCATCGATACGGGTGTTCCCCGTATCGAAACGGTCCCTATCCCGTAGCGATACGCTTACACGCGTATCGGTACGCCCTATTGTTATTGTGCAACGACTCTTTCTATTTTGAGACAGGTATCGATACGGGTCCTCGTGTACCGATACGATAAGCTGCAGAAGTTCATTTATGGTGGAAAGTGAGGGTCCCAACGACTATAATCAATACCCTAACCACCCAAATGGAAAGAATTAATAGAGAAGGTATAAATTGAAGCTAATTGAAGACCAGCAACAACTATTGCATCAAAGATAAACATCCTAGCAAAAATCCAAGCTCAAAGTGCTTATTTTCCTATCTCTTGTAAAACCCCAAATTGTGTAGTGTTCAAATCTGATCTTGTAATCAAATTTGGGTTGAGTGTTTGTACTTAAAGGGGCAATTTTGTATTGAGAGATATCTTTCTTGCCTTTAATTCTTCTTTGTACTCTTGTGAGGGTTTGGTCAAATTTTGGGTAGAAAATTTGATCGGTTGTGTAAAGGTTACATCCTAAGCCTTGAAAAAGAGAAGAACAATTAGTGGATTGTTGGAAAATCCTTAGTGGTAGCTAAGGTAGTGGATGTATAGTTCATTTGGAACTTGAACTACTCTAAAATTCCTTGTTCTTAATTTTTAGCCATTCTATTTCTTCAACAATTTTTAAAAAACCCAATTCACCCCCTCTTGGCTTTAATCAATCTATTGATCTACTCAACAATTGGTATCAGAGCCTATCTCTTTGAAGGATTAACAACCACAAAAGGAGTTCTTAGGAATACTGTGGTCAACCACAAATCAAGCCATGACATCTACCTCCGGGTCAAGCATGTACGAATCTCAATCAACCACCAAACTGCCCTTCTTCAATTGTGATAACTACCCCTTTTGGAAGAATTGGATGCGCCTCTTCATTAAATCCAACGATTATCTAGTATGGGATGTCATTGAAGACGGTCCCTATATTCCAATGAAAAGAGACGACGAAGGAAGATTGGTGCTAAAGAAGAAACATGAGATGAGTGAAGAAGAAAGGCTTTGAGAAGAAGAAAAAGCTCAAAGCCAAGCTTGCTACTTGGAGTGACGAGGAGTCATTCGAGGATAAGGAACACGAAGTGGCCAACCTTTGCCTCATGGCTCTTGAGGACGATTCCTCCATGGTAACCTCTAACTCATAATCTTTCGATTTTACATTTGATGAATTGCATGATGCTTATGATGAGTTACAAGAGGTATATAATGAGTTAGTTGAGAAGTATAAAGAGTCAATCATAAGAAATAAAAAGATTATTTCAGAATTAAATGCTAAAAATGACTCACTTTCTCAAGCTAACTTAAAATTTGAGAAAAGGGTCTTAGGTTTACAAGATGAACTTAAATTCTTTCAAGATGAAAATGTAGACTTAAACAATCTTATTTCTCAATGCAATAGTGAACACCAAAATGTGTTAGATGAGCTTAACAAGCTCAAGGAGTCTTTTAAAAATGTTGGTAATGTAAAAAATGAGATAGGCGAATCCTCTAAAATTAACCAACCTAAGAGAAAGACATATCTACAAACAAAGTGGCTTCCATAGGCATAATAGAACTAAGAAGATTAGAAGTGTATGGGTTCCTAAGGAACTCGTCAAGTTTAATAATGTTGTTGCTTTGTCACCTTGGATTCCTAAGAGAACCAAGCTTTTGGGAGCTAACACTCGTGGACCCAAAATGATTTGGGTACCAAAAACCAAAGCTTAATATCTTTGTTTGTAGGGGGAGCATTGCTACAAGGCCAAAGCACAAGGTCAAAATTCATGGTACCTTGATAGTGGATGTTCAAAGCACATGACCGGAGACAAGAGTAGATTCATGTACTTAAAGCCAAAAAGTGGAGGAGTAGTGACATTTGGTGACAACTCCAAAGGCCACATTAAAGGTATTGGATCCATAGATAATCACTCTACTATTCTCATTGAAAATGTCTTATATGTCGATGGTCTAAAACATAATTTATTGAGCATTAGTCAATTATGTGACAAAGAGTTTAATGTCTTATTTGATAAAAATGGGTGCAAAATTGTTGATATTAAATCAAATAATATAATGCTCATTGGTCATCGCATGGGTAATATATACATGGTTTGTTGCACAAAATGAAAATGATGCATGGCTATGGCATAGGAAATTAGGACATGCTAGCATTAGTGTTTTAGAAAAATTAGTTTCCCTAAATCTAGTTAGAGGTTTGCCTAAAATTAAGTTCTCAAATGACAAAATTTGTGATGCATGCTCTAAGGGTAAACATCATAAATCATCCTTTAAATCCATTAATGATGTTTCTACAAGTAGGTGTTTACAACTTATTCACATGGATTTATTTGGGCCTATTAAAACTATGAGCTTGGGTGGTAAATCGTATGCATTCGTACTTGTTGATGACTATTCTAGATTTATCTGGGTTCTATTCTTAAGTACTAAAGATGAGGCTTTAGAAAAATTCATCACATTTTCAAAATTAACTCAAAATGATCTTGAACTTAAAATTTCTCATATTAGAAGTGATCATGGAACCGAATTTCAAAATCTAGGTTTTGAAGAGTTTTTAAATGAAAATGGTATTATCCATAATTTTTCAGCTCCTCGAACTCCTCAACAAAATGGGGTAGTTGAGAGGAAAAATAGGACTTTACAAGAAATGGCTATAACCATGCTTTGTGAAAACAATTTACCTAAATATTTTTGGGCGGAAGCCAAAAATACCGCTTGCTACATTGTAAACCGAGTAATGATTAGGCCATTTTTAAAGAAAACACCATATGAGATTTTAAAATCTAAAAAGCCTAACATTAGTTATTTTCATCCTTTTGGTTGCAAGTGTTTTGTTTTAAACAATGGAAAAGATAACTTAGGTAAATTTGATGCTAAATGTGATGAAGCTATTTTCTTAGGTTATTCCTTAAACTCTAAAGCCTATCGTGTATTTAATAAGAGAACTTTAGTAGTAGAAGAGTCTATTCATGTTGTATTCGATGATAACCTACCTCTTTGAAGGATTAACAACCACAAAAGAAGTTCTTAGGAATAGTGTGATCAACCACAAATCAAGTCATGACATCTACCTCCGGGTCAAGCATGTACGAATCTCAATCAACCACCAAACTGCCGTTCTTCAATTGTGATAACTACCCCTTTTGGAAGAACTGGATGCGCCTCTTCATTAAATCCAATGATTATCTAGTATGGGATGTCATTGAAGACGGTCCCTATATTCCAATGAAAAGAGACGACGAAGGAAGATTGGTGCTAAAGAAGAAACATGAGATGAGTGAAGAAGAGACAAAGAAGATTCAAATCAATGATAAACCTCTTCACATGTTATTTTGCTTTTTCGATCCCGACATCTACTCCAAAGTTTCCTCCATCGAAAGTGCTAAGGAAGTGTGGGATACACTTGAGACTACTTATGAAGGAACAAGTGATGTGAAGGAGACAAAAATTGGAATTCTCAATCTTAGCTATGAGAATTTCAAAATGGAGCCCGACGAAACCGTGTCAAAGATGTTCGATCGTTTCTCAATAATCGTCAACGGGCTAAAGGGTTTTGAAGAGATAATACCGGATGACAAAATTGTCCGAAAACTACTTTATTTACTTTCCGAATCTTGGGATGGGAAGAGAACCGCCATCATTGAGGCCAAAAATTTGAAGACACTCAAGCTTGATGAGCTAGTGGGTTCTCTCCTAACTCATGAGATAATGAAGCAAGGAAGGGAAGATGAAAGGAAGAAGGAAGAGAGAAGAATGGAGAAGCTTGAGGTAGATAAGAAGAAGAAGAAGATAAGAGTGACTCTCAAAGCTTCACTACTTGAGGAGAGCACTTCTAGTGAGGAGGAAGACCTAGAAGAATTGGCTATGATAGCCAAAAGGTTCTCACGGTTTATGAGGTCCAACCGAAAAAGGAAGATTCAAAGAAAAATGGACTTCAAAACCAAAAACAAAGAAGAAGAGAGGGATCAAATCATTTGCTTTGAGTGCAAAAACCGGGTCATATTCGTTCGGAGTGCCCCCAACTCAAGAAGAAAAGCTTTGAGACGAAGAAGAAGCTCAAAGCCAAGCTTGCTACTTGGAGTGACGAGGAGTCATCCGAGGATGAGGAACACGAAGTGGCCAACCTTTGCCTCATGGTTCTTGAGGACGATTCCACCATGGTAACCTCTAACTCATAACCTTTTGATTTTACATTTGATAAATTGCATGATGCTTATGATGAGTTACAAGAGGTATATGATGAGTTAGTTGAGAAGTATAAAGAGTCGATCATAAGAAATAAAAAGATTATTTCAGAATTAAATGCTAAAAATGACTCACTTTCTCAAGCTAACTTAAAATTTGAGAAAAGGGTCTTAGGTTTACAAGATGAACTCAAATTCTTTCAAGATGAAAATGTAGACTTAAACAATCTTATTTCTCAATGCAATAGTGAACACCAAAATGTGTTAGATGAGCTTAACAAGCTCAAGGAGTCTTTTAAAAATGTTGGTAATGTAAAAAATGAGATAGGCGAATCCTCTAAAACTAACCAACCTAAGAGAAAGACATATAACTACAAACAAAGTAGCTTCCATAGGCATAATAGAACTAAGAAGATTAGAAGTGTATGGGTTCCTAAGGAACTCGTCAAGTTTAATAATGTTGTTGCTTTGTCACCTTGGATTCCTAAGGGAACTAAGTTTTTGGGAGCTAACACTCGTAGACCAAAAATGATTTGGGTACCAAAAACCAAAGCTTAATATCTTTGTTTGTAGGGGGAGCATTGCTACAAGGCCAAAGCACAGGGTCAAAATTCATGGTACCTTGATAGTGGATGTTCAAAGCACATGACCGGAGACAAGAGTCGATTCATGGACTTAAAGCCAAAAAGTAGAGGAGTAGTGACATTTGGTGACAACTCCAAAGGCCACATTAAAGGTATTGGATCCATAGAAAATCACTCTACTATTCTCATTGAAAATGTCTTATATGTCGATGGTCTAAAACATAATTTATTGAGCATTAGTCAATTATGTGACAAAGAGTTTAATGTCTTATTTGATAAAAATGGGTGCAAAATTGTTGATATTAAATCAAATAATATAATGCTCATTGGTCATCACATGGGTAATATATACATGGTGCATTTAGATGACATTCATACATCCCATGCATGCTTTGTTGCACAAAATGAAAATGATGCATGGCTATGGCATAGGAAATTAGGACATGCTAGCATTAGTGTTTTAGAAAAATTAGTTTCCCTAAATCTAGTTAGAGGTTTGCCTAAAATTAAGTTCTCAAATGACGAAATTTGTGATGCATGCTCTAAGGGTAAACATCATAAATCATCCTTTAAATCCATTAATGATGTTTCTACAAGTAGGTGTTTACAACTTATTCACATGGATTTATTTGGGCCTATTAAAACTATGAGCTTGGGTGGTAAATCGTATGCTTTCGTACTTGTTGATGATTATTCTAGATTTATCTGGGTTTTATTCTTAAGTACTGAAGATGAGGCTTTAGAAAAATTCATCACATTTTCAAAATTAACTCAAAATGATCTTGAACTTAAAATTTCTCATATTAGAAGTGATCATGGAACCGAATTTCAAAATCTAGGTTTTGAAGAGTTTTTAAATGAAAATGGTATTATCCATAATTTTTCAGCTCCTCGAACTCCTCAACAAAATGGGGTAGTTGAGAGGAAAAATAGGACTTTACAAGAAATGGCTATAACCATGCTTTGTGAAAACAATTTACCTAAATATTTTTGGGCGGAAGCCAAAAATACCGCTTGCTACATTGTAAACCGAGTAATGATTAGGCCATTTTTAAAGAAAACACCATATGAGATTTTAAAATCTAAAAAGCCTAACATTAGTTATTTTCATCCTTTTGGTTGCAAGTGTTTTGTTTTAAACAATGGAAAAGATAACTTAGGTAAATTTGATGCTAAAAGTGATGAAGCTATTTTCTTAGGTTATTCCATAAACTCTAAAGCCTATCGTGTATTTAATAAGAGAACTTTAGTAGTAGAAGAGTCTATTCATGTTGTATTCGATGATAACCTACCTCTTTGAAGGATTAACACCCACAAAAGGAGTTTTAGGAATAGTGTGATCAACCACAAATCAAGCCATGACATCTACCTCCGGGTCAAGCATGTACGAATCTCAATCAACCACCAAACTACCCTTCTTCAATTGTGATAACTACCCTTTTTGGAAGAACTGGATGCGCCTCTTCATTAAATCCAACGATTATCTAGTATGGGATGTCATTGAAGACGGTCCCTATACTCCAATGAAAAGAGACGACGAAGGAAGATTGGTGCTAAAGAAGAAACATGAGATGAGTGAAGAAGAGACAAAGAAGATTCAAATCAATGATAAACCTCTTCACATGTTATTTTGCTCTTTCGATCCCGACATCTACTCCAAAGTTTCCTCCATCGAAAGTGCTAAGGAAGTGTGGGATACACTTGAGACTACTTATGAAGGAACAAGTGATGTGAAGGAGACAAAAATTGGAATTCTCAATCTTAGCTATGAGAATCTCAAAATGGAGCCCGACGAAACCGTGTCAAAGATGTTCGATCGTTTCTCAATAATCGTCAACAGGCTAAAGGGTTTTGAAGAGATAATACCGGATGACAAAATTGTCCGAAAGCTACTTTACTCACTTCCCGAATCTTGGGATGGAAAGAGAACCGCCATCATTGAGGCCAAAAATTTGAAGACACTCAAGCTTGATGAGCTAGTGGGTTCTCTCCTAACTCATGAGATAATGAAGCAAGGAAGGGAAGATGAAAGGAAGAAGGAAGAGAGAAGAGTGGAGAAGCTTGAGGTAGATAAGAAGAAGAAGAAGATAAGAGTGACTCTCAAAGCTTCACTACATGAGGAGAGCACTTCTAGTGAGGAGGAAGACCTAGAAGAATTGGCTATGATAGCCAAAAAGTGGAGGAGTAGTGACATTTGGTGACAACTCCAAAGGCCACATTAAAGGTATTGGATCCATAGATAATCACTCTACTATTCTCATTGAAAATGTCTTATATGTCGATGGTCTAAAACATAATTTATTGAGCATTAGTCAATTATGTGACAAAGTGTTTAATGTCTTATTTGATAAAAATGGGTGCAAAATTGTTGATATTAAATCAAATAATATAATGCTTATTGGACATCGCATGGGTAATATATACATGGTGCATTTAGATGACATTCATACATCCCATGCATGCTTTGTTGCACAAAATGAAAATGATGCATGGCTATGGCATAGGAAATTAGGACATGCTAGCATTAGTGTTTTAGAAAAATTAGTTTCCCTAAATCTAGTTAGAGGTTTGCCTAAAATTAAGTTATCAAAAGACAAAATTTGTGATGCATGCTCTAAGGGTAAACATCATAAATCATCCTTTAAATCCATTAATGATGTTTCTACAAGTAGGTGTTTACAACTTATTCACATGGATTTATTTGGGCCTATTAAAACTATGAGCTTGGGTGGTAAATCGTATGCATTCGTACTTGTTGATGACTATTCTAGATTTATATGGGTTCTATTCTTAAGTACTAAAGATGAGGCTTTAGAAAAATTCATCACATTTTCAAAATTAACTCAAAATGATCTTGAACTTAAAATTTCTCATATTAGAAGTGATCATGGAACCGAATTTCAAAATCTAGGTTTTGAAGAGTTTTTAAATGAAAATGGTATTAGCCATAATTTTTCAGCTCCTCGAACTCCTCATCAAAATGGGGTAGTTGAGAGGAAAAATAGGACTTTACAAGAAATGGCTATAACCATGCTTTGTGAAAACAATTTACCTAAATATTTTTGGGTTGAAGCCACAAATACCTCTTGCTACATTGTAAACCGAGTAATGATTAGGCCATTTTTAAAGAAAACACCATATGAAATTTTAAAATCTAAAAATCCTAACATTAGTTATTTTCATCCTTTTGGTTGCAAGTGTTTTGTTTTAAACAATGGAAAAAATAACTTAGGTAAATTTGATGCTAAAAGTGATGAAGCTATTTTCTTAGGTTATTCCTTAAACTCTAAAGCCTATCGTGTATTTAATAAGAGAACTTTAGTAGTAGAAGAGTCTATTCATGATGATGATGTAGGAATCCTTGATGCCTTTGATGGAGTACAAACTTCAAAGGAGGATGAGATTCCAACAAAAGAATAAGATAGACAAGATCCACCTCTTGAAGCCTTGAAGGACTTGGCTCCTGAGGAAAAGGAAGTGAGCTACCCAAGGGAGTACAACTATGTCAAAGGTGGTGAAATCTTTGGTGATCCATCCAAGGGGGTAACTACTAGTGTGTTAGCCAGGGTTCTTTACCGCAGGGAGATGGTGATAACCTTAGTGTGTTAGTTGATGCTACAGTGGTGCGGCTGGAGAATGATGGTTCTGCGAGGAAGAGAGCTCGTCTGTTGAAGCTCTGGGGCAGTGAGGTGTGTACGGGTAACCTTGTTAAGTAACCTTTGCCCTAGTTATCTTAGTTTGGTTTCGGTTTGGTCTTTCCTTGCGTAGTGGGTATGGTCTCGTTGCTAGTATGTTGGGGTAGTAGTTGTTGTTGTTTTGAAAACAACTTTAGTGTGAAGAGGGCATTAGTGAGTATCTTGTGGATAATGGGTTGCTAGAATGATAGAGTTGGTCAAGTTAGAAGTGAAATAGGAGGTTGTTCTTAGACGGATTCTGAGGATGTTATTGGTGGGTGTGTACCGACATACATGCACAGTTAAAATCATTCGTTATATGCTATATTATATATGTGCTGGTCCATGCATACATGTGACATGACATTATAGGTTTTGCATACATGTACATCAGGCATTGATAGGGCATATTGGTGACCATGCATACGAACGTTCACACTCGCTGATAGTTAATCGGGTCCGTTAGTGTTGTGATAGGGTTAGATTGGATGGGGGGTTTTAAAAGTTGTTTTGGTGATGGGTGAATGTTAGAAGTAATGGAGGGTATTAAGCGAGTTGTCAGTAATAGTGAGTGCGGTATAGCATGTTGGTAAAAGGAAGGTGTTTGATGCTTAATGAGTTTAGCGGTATGGTGGTGAGGAGATTACCGTTTGAGTTAGAATCAGTCAAAGTGGTTGTGAATAGCTGGTAGAAGTGGTAGTTTCTTGGTGTTAAATGCTGTGGTAAGTTAGTGGATGTGTTCCAAAGTGCTGAGGTAACTTGGCATTGATGTAGTAGTAGAAGGATTGTTTATGTAGGTGTTGGTTCGTAGCAACCTTCGAAGAGTTGAGAAGATGTTGAGTTGTGGGTTGTAGAAAAGGGTTAGCCTGGGAGAATAGAAGTTTCGTAACCTAAATATGTATGTATAGGTTGGGTGATGTTCTAGTAAGGCAAATGTTGTAGTCAATACTTGAAGTGGAAAGGCAATGTAAGATCAAAGGCCATTGTTGGTTGGACGGGTTTTTGTGAGAAGTGGTTGGCTGGTTGTGAGTAAGTAAATTCCATCTGAAGACAGCTTGTGGTGTGTGGAACGGCTGGCGAAATCAAAGTTGGAGCTTTGTGATGTGATTTTTCGGATGTTAGGTGAGTAGTCCTGGTGAATCGTTATGGTAATGATAGCGGTGGATGTGAAGGAATGTCAGCAATACGTTGAGAAGTTTGAGTAAGCAGTTGATGCTTAAAATTTTTTTGCTTGTTGTGGTAGTCTTTGAAAGAGGTTGAGTAGTTTTGCAAGGAGTTTTAGAAGCAGTGAAGGTTGTGGGTCACATGGTGGCTGAACTGGATTGGTTGGTGTCACTGTGTGAACAAGTTTTGGGAGTTATGAGCTAAGGTGGTGTATGCTGTAAAAGTTGGAGGTTTTTCAGGTTATTGTTGGAGCTATGTGCAGTCCGGAAGTGTGAAAGGTTAAGATGTGGTTAACATTTGAGTGTTCTGGAATTCGAGAACAGTTTGTGGTGGTGTTGAGTTTGGGTGGAGTTTTGTGAGGAGAGTGTTCGGTGGTGGTTAAGTCTCCTGTGTTGCTTTGTGTGTGTTGCTTTGAGAAGTTTGGTTGTTCTCTTTTCGCCGGTTGAAATTTCGAGGACGAAATTTCTTAAGGGGGGGAGAGTTGTAACACCCCAATTTTGGGCTTAGAAGTTTTGGGTTTGGACCGGGCTGGTCAGAGTGCGGTTCGAATATAAAAGGTGGTTTTTAGGAAAACCTAGTTCGGGTTGCAATAAAAATATGGAAAAATGTCTTAAAATCCTCTTTTATTATATATAAGAGAATGGTGAAATCAATTTTACAAAATGAGGTTTGGAAGTGTGACATTTTGGGTTAGTGACCAAAATGTAATTTTTGGAAACTGGGTGACTGTTTTAAAAAGGATTGAAACTTTGAATCTTTAAGGAGCTATTTACCCAAAAGAGTTTCTCCAGATTTTTCTTAATAATAATCAATTAATTAATGGTTTTAAATTAAAGGTAAAAGGGAGGGAAAGATATTTTGTCATTTTTAACTAACTTTTCCCAAATTTCCATTTTCCTTTTCTCTAAACTTTTCTCTCAACCCAAACACATTTCTCCAGCAAAATTCCCTCTGATTTTGACAACTAAAGATTAGATTTCAATCCTCATTTGATCTCTAATCAATTCTACAACAAAACCTTGGCATTAGCTTATTGAATTTTCAAGAATCTTGGTTCCAAAAAGGGAGAAACTCAAGTTTAGAGGTATGAACGTCCTTCTCCTCTAAATTCTCAGTTCTTTACTGAAATTCCCAAGTTCTCAATCCTTGATTTGAGTTTTATTAAAGGTTTTGATGTTGAGATCTTGATTTTGGCTTAAAATGCAAGATTTGGATTTAATTTTGAAGAAATTCGTAATAATTGATTGGGCTCTATTTTGAGATGTCTTTTTGATGTAATTTGGATATCTAAATGATGTATAATTGAGGTTTGATCAATGCAATCCTGAATAGGTTGATTTTCCTAAGTTTTTACTTGTGAAAATGGTGGTTTTTGGGGTGATCTTGGTGTTTTGTTAATGCTGGAGGTATATGGACGTGTTTGGGATCATTTTGGATGTTAATTGATGTTTAAAAATGGTTAGAAGTGATGGATCTTGGCTGGGTTAAGTTTTGGAAGAGTTTGGAGGTGATTTCGGTTGTGTTTGGTAGTCGAAATGTTGGATTTGTGTAGAGCAGCGAGTTGAGTTGTGTGGCTGGTGTTTTTAATGCATAATGATGCATTAATCCTCTGTTGTTATGTGCTTGAAACAGGGGAGAATGATCCGTGAGCAATAGAGGTGGCGTTGAAGGTTTCGGATGCTTGGAAGGCTTGTTAGCTAGCCTTGTTTTGTGTATCGGTGAGTGAAGTTGGGTTTTCGGCTTTAAAACCAAGGTTTGAAGGTTTTGGGAGCTTAGTTTAAGTCTAAACAACTTAGCTAAGCTCAAGAGTAAGTAAATGGAATTTCTCTCTTGGTTTGTGTAATGAATTGGTTTTTAAAGCACTTGTGATTGTTGGATGCAATGCATGTGAATTGCATGTTTTGAATTCTGTTTTGAAAGCATATTTTAGCATGGTTTAATGCTGGTTTTGAAAGCCATGTGTGAAGGATGCTCAAGGTAAGAGATCCTTGGTTTTGTACATTGGAATTGTGGAATTGATGCATAGTGTTGCATGTTGTTTAATGGCTTTGTGTAATGCTTCAAAAACAGTGGATTGATGATGGTAATTGGTGGTTTTGGCATTTTGGTTATGCTTGTAAAACAATGGATTAATGTGGTAAGATGGTTATATTGGCAAGTGATGTAAGTGGTTCTTGGTTACTTTAATCGAATATAGTTAGCCGGCTATAGGATTGGGTGCACCGTGAATAAAGTCGCCTTGGATGTGGAGTGGTTGTGATTGAACCGGTAACTCCATCCAAGTACACTAACGAGCTGGTTAAGAACACCATGGTGGTTAAAATTCCATGGGTGGGTCTTGTGTTAAGGTCATAATGGTGGTTAAAATTCCATTTGAGGACCTTGTGCTTGTTAAGATCACAATGGTGGTGTAAAGTCCATGTGTGGATCTTGTGTAGTATGTCTCGGATCTCGTTAGTGATGTTATACAACTACCAATGGGTGATGTTAAGGTCATATGGTGGTTAAAATTCCATATGAGGACCTTGTGAATGTTAAGGTCATATGGTGGTTAAAATTCCATATGAGGACCTTGTGAATGTTAAGGACATATGGTGGTTAAAATTCCATATGAGGACCTTGTGTAGGGTAAGGTCAAAATGGTGGTTAAAATTCCATTTGGGGACCTTGAGATTGGTAGTGTGTATGAAGCGTGGGGACAACGCTTGTGATCCGCGTATCCGATTGGATGTTGAGTTGAAAAGTGGATTTGGTTTATCACTTGGAAGCCAATATAATGTTCTTGAGTGTAATGAAACATGAGATGCTTGAAATGATGCATGGTTGCATGAGAAGTGTGTAATGTACCAAGAATGCATGTATTACTTGTTAGCTTGAACAAGTGTTTATTTTCTATTGAGAATGGTGCATGTGTGCATGAAATCTCTTAAGTGCATTGAAGTCTTGCGAAGACTTGTTTTTAAAGGCATGTAATGCAAATATTGATTTTGTGGTTCATATGTTGCATTTGTTTAATGCATGTGATAGATTGAATGAGTAAGTGGTTATTAAAGGTTTCTTGCTTTGAAATGATTTTCAATGTATGAGAAAAGTATGATGTGAAGTGGAAGTGTTTTCCAAGGATCTTGTATTTAACTTTGCATATGATATTCATGCATGGAATGGTTAAATTGATGGTTTTGCAAGGTTGTGCTTTGAAGTGAATTACTTAGCTTTTCTAAGCTAAGGGTTGGTTTTCATGTTTGAGCAATGCATGATTTAAAGCATGTTGTTAAAAAGGGTTTTCAAACATTGCTTTGGTTTATCGAATTGTGTTGCTTTTAAAAGAGGTTTTATGACTTGCTGCATTGATGGTGTTTTGGTTTTGAGCATTCCTCACTAAGCATTATGTGCTTACGCTCCTTTTTGTCCATCAATGCAGATATTTGAAGTTGGGACAGCGAGAAGCAAGGGATTCAAGAAGAGCTCCACTTGAGATGTATGTCTCGATTAATAGCTATAGATAATAAAGGCAATGGGGGGAGAATCTCTTATGTTGATGTTTAATGAGATTGTGTATGTTGGACAAGTTTGGTTTATGATTTTGAACTATGTGGTTTAACGCTTGCAACGTTTGAGTCTTCTTATTCTTAAGTCGTTATGCTATGCTTCTTGTTTAAAAAGCATGTTTGAGTGTTGGATGTGTTGAATGAGTTGGTGCACCTAGGGGTGGTTTTGTATCTAGATTTTGATGCAAATCGGTAGGTATGATGCTTGGCATGTTGTTGATTTAATGTGGGGTGGTTTGGAGCATGTTTGATGGGGTTTAAAGGTGTTTAAAAAGGTCTATCTGCTGTTTCTGGGCAGGGTGTTTCGAAACGCCTTTGCCTGTTTCGAAACAGGCCCTTGAATTGGCCAGGGTGTTCCTGAACGACCTAGCCCGTTTCTGAACACTTTGGCTACTGCCAAGGGGTGTTCCTGAACGGCCTAGACCCGTTTCGGAACACTTGACCGTTGGGCTTAAAATTTGAATGGTTTTGAGGTTTGCAAGCTTTACGTTTTAGTCATGATTCTTGTATGTGCAATTGCTTGAGTTTGAGATGAAATTTGGCTGAGAGGCATGAAACATGACTAATTTCATAATGGTAACTTAAAAATTGGTAAAGTTCTCTTAATTTTCAGAATTTACAAATTGGTCCCTAAATTCGTATTTTGTGCAATTGGGTCCCTTATTGTTTTCCGATTGCTATGATTTTTGAGTATGCTTATCTCAAGAGTATGCCTAGGTTAAATGTGCATCTAGACAAGTTTAAAAAGAAAAAAAGGGTCGTTAATCAAGGTTGACTTTCGGGTTGACTTTGGTTTTCCCCGTGTAATCTTCGTAGTTCGGGTCAACCGTCTAGGCCGGGCTACAGGGGTTACAAGGCACCTCTAGTTAACTTTCTAGAGCCAGTTTCGGGCACCTCTAGGATTGTTGAGTCTCTTTTGCTAAACTTCTTTCCTAGAGCCAGTGTTAGGCACCTCTAGGGGCTATTCAAGTGCCAAGCTTCCTATTCTAGTTTGGCTAAAAGAAGTCTAAGTAGTATAACAGTCACAATGGTGTTTAAGTTTTCAGAACTATAGAAAGACTCTAAACTTCTCCTTAAACTATCCTAAAGATGTTGTCACGACAGGCAAGTTCAGTTCACAGTTTTCAGCCAAAATTTTCAAGATTTTCATCTCTTTTTTTTGGAGAAAAATAACTAAGTAAAAGACACAAAATTTAACTAAGATGTACTCCATTAATATGGAGGGTTGCCACCCCCAAACTCGAGGGTTGCATTGCCCTCAATGTAAATGACAAAATAAAAATGAAGACATATGAAGGCAGTACATCACAAAATATATAAATGGCAGGCAGCAATAAGAAAATAAGAAACTTAAATTTTAAGCACTGTCTTCACTGCTACTGCTGAGGCTGATTTGGCGGCGGATTCTGGCTCTTGGGGCGGGCTGGGGTGGTTGTTGTACAACCTGAATGTCAGAGCTGTTGCCGCTGTTGTCACTGTTGCTGCTGGCCCTTGGCAGAGTTTTCTTATCTGCCATTCTTTTCTGCCTCTTTACCGGTGTAAATTCCTTCGACAGGTTCCTCTGAATAGAGGGTTCATCGTCGCTATCTGCCCAGACGGAGGAGGAAGAGAACCCAGCAACAAAGGCAGCAAGGTAATCCGAGGGCACTGGTCGCTTTGTTCCTCGAGCAGATGTTTCGGCATGGGTGCTGCCGGCTGCCGTCGGGGCAGGTGATGGTATGGAGGCGGCAGATGGTGTTTGTGGGGTAGCAGCATGTGTAGGTGTGTGGACAGGGGTGGGGACAGTAAAGTAGTGGGCAGGGAAGGTGGGGAAAACAACATCAGGGGAATTTAAAGTAGTTTGAATAAAATTTATCGTGGATGCAGAAAAGTCCTTGATGAATGTCATGAGGCCCAACTGTCTGTCCTCCATCCTTTGAATGGCAGCTAGGATCTGATTGGAGGGGTCTGTCAGAGCAGCTGCTGCGGCGGCAGGTTCAGGATTTGGCTACTCTGATGATTCAGCTGGGGCGGCAGCGGGGTTGAAAGATGAGAGAGAGGTTGCCACTGTCAGCTCCATGAGGCTGATGATATTCTTTTCTGTCCAACCCCGTCCTTTCACTATGAAATCGGTGTCGGCTTCCGGCACCTTATGACCGCGACATAGGAACGTGATGTGGTAGGGGAGGAAAAGGAGGCCCGACGGTCGATGTGCACTTTCCAGAATACTCTCTCGCATATAACTTCCCACATTAATGGGTTGTTCATTTAAAATAGAGTGTATTAAGGCTAACCTCTGCTGGTCAACGGTGGTATGATGCGGCGACGGCAGGATCCTCTTTTTGATGAAGGCGTTCCACAGTTTTGCCTCTGGCAGCAGCTGCCCCCTCTTCACCGTGTGAGGATTTTTTCGGCTTGCATTCCATTCGGTCCCATCTTCCGTCAGTTCTGCCATGACAGCGTCATAGGCAGCATCATCCAAGGTGTCGAGGAACTGCTGGTGTGCATCATCATTGGGGCCTAGGTAGAGGCCATATAAAGAGTTGATGCGCTCGGCTGTGAACGACACCTCTTCCCCTCTGATAGTCACTGCTGTCGCCGTTTTGCTGCTGATGGCAGCATAAAATTCCCTCACCAGTGTCTCGTTCATCTCCTCTGGTTGTTCCGCAAATGATTGCCATAATAGAGCTCTAATCTTCCTGGCGATGAAAGGCTTGAGGCCCTGATTCTTTGCCTTTGGAGTATGAATGAAGCCTCGTTCTTCCCACAAATCTCTGGTTGCAAAGGACTGTGGGGGAGTTGCTGCCGGTGAGGAAGTAGAGGCAACATTGCGGCGGGTTTTTCTAGAAGACATGTTAGTGCAAGGGTTGTGAAAAGTAAATGAAAGCAAATGAAAACTAAAGGGGGAGAGCAAGTAAGAGAGGCAGAAGTGAGTGAAAATGAAAATGAAACGGGGTTTTATAGAAGAGGAATTGCTGCCCGTTGAAGCTGTAACGGCAGGTGCGAATAACGGGGA
The DNA here is from genome assembly GCA_958450335.1 of Hibiscus tridactylites. Taxonomy (NCBI): domain Eukaryota; kingdom Viridiplantae; phylum Streptophyta; class Magnoliopsida; order Malvales; family Malvaceae; genus Hibiscus; species Hibiscus tridactylites. The sequence continues at coordinate 50,741,271 of OY288279.1, forward strand.
GGCTGTCGAGCTTTAGCGTGTCTGACGCGTCTGACACGTGTTTCTGCGTTTGTTACGCGTCTGTCACACGTTTCCGCGTCTGTCGTGACAGCATGGTGACAGCCTGTCTTTTCTGTGTCTGCCGCGGCAGCTGGAACGACAGGCTTCAATATTGGTCTTTGTTGGGCTGATGGATGGATGGTGGGCTGGGTTCACTTCTCCTGTTCTTCTTGACTCCTTTATTTCCTAAAAACAGTAAACATAAAAACATTATTAGAATAAAATAAACCTTATTTCCTAATAAATAATAATAATAATAATAAAATAATTAAAATTTAGGTTAAATTAGGGATGCCAGGTGGGGCATCTCCTAAGGTAACCACTTCCTGCATTCCTGGGGCTTCAGTCCCCTGATAATGCTTGAGGCGCTGTCCATTGACTTTGAATTGGTGCCCGTCTTTTAATGATCGGATTGTGATGGCACCATGGGGAAAAACTTGTACGACTTGGAATGGGCCAGACCATCTAGATTTCAGTTTCCCTGGGAAAAGTTTCAGTCTAGAATTGAACAGCAATACAAGCTGCCCTGGGCAGAACTGTCGTGGCAGCAACTTCCTGTCATGCCACTTCTTAGTTTTCTCCTTGTAGATTCTTGCATTGTCGTAGGCCATTGTCCGTATTTCTTCAATTTCGTTCAGATCTAACAGCCTTTTCTGCCCTACCCTGTCTAAGTCCACATTTACGACCTTGATTGCCCAGTATGCTATATGCTCTATCTCGACAGGTAGGTGACATGTTTTCCCAAAAATCAATTGGTATAGAGACATGCCCAATGGAGTCTTAAAAGCTGTCCTATATGCCCATAATGCATCATAGAGGAGTAAAGACCAATCTTTCCTAGTGGGCTTAACCATCTTCTCAAGAATGTTCTTAACTTCCCTATTAGATATTTCAGATTGTCCATTGGTCTGTGGGTGATATGCTGTCGCGATCCGATGCTTGACACCATATTTCTTCAAGGCGGCAGCAATAACCCTATTGTCGAAATGTCTCCCTTCATCATTGATAATCGCCTTAGGGATGCCAAACCTTGAAAAGATATTTTTTGTGTAAAAATCTTTGGACTGTTTTGGCATCATTCTTTTGAGTTGCCATAGCTTCAACCCACTTAGAGACATAATCTACTGCCAGGAGGATGTATATATTTCCACATGAAGATGGAAAGGTCCCATAAAATCAATCCCCCAAACGTCGAAGATTTCGACTTCTAGAATGTTCTACAGCGGCATCTCGTTTCTCCTTGAGATGTTTCCTGTCCTTTGGCACTTGTCACAGTTCTTGTAGAAGATTTGTGAATCTTTATACAGTGACGGCCAATAAAACCCTGACTGCAGCACCTTGGCAGCAGTTTTGTTGCCTCCTAAGTGACCTCTATACTGTGAAGCATGGCAGTGATGAAGAATGTCTTCTTGCTCTTCTTGTGGTACACACCTCCTTATAACCTGATCTGCACAAATTTTGAAAAGAAGAGGTTCGTCCCAATAATAATGCTTAACATCATTTTGGAACCTCTTCCTGGCTTGATAATTAAGATCAGAAGGAATTATTCCGCTAACTATGAAATTAACGAAATCAGCATACCAGGGGAGTTCAGAAGACTTACCTGCCGCCATGGCTGTCGCGGCAGTGATTGCGGCAGCAAAGAGCTGCTCATCTGGGAAGGTCTCCAGTATGTTTGTCTCATCTGTTGGTAGACTCTGTCCCTTCTCCGACCTTGACAAGTGATCTGCCACCTGATTTTCTGTCCCCTTTTTGTCCTTGATTTCAAGGTCGAATTCTTGCAATAGCAGGATCCACCGTATCAATCGAGGCTTTGCATCCTTTTTCGCGAACAAATACTTCAGGGCAGAATGGTCTGTGTGCACTATTACCTTTGTTCCAAGTATGTAAGAACGAAACTTGTCAATGGAGAATACCACAGCTAATAACTCCTTCTCTGTGGTGGTATAGTTCACTTGGGCGTCACTCAGTGTCTTGCTGGCATAATATATGACATGAAATAACTTATCTCTTCGCTGCCCAAGTGCTGCCCCGACAGCATAGTCACTAGCATCACACATGATCTCAAATGGATGTGTCCAGTCTGGTGGCTGTACTATTGGGGCTGTTACCAGTTTTTCCTTCAGAACCTTGAATGCTTCAATACATTCTTCATTGAAGTCAAAGGGTCGGTTCTGCTCCAAAAGATGGCATAGGGGCTTGGTGATTTTTGAGAAATTTGCAATGAATCTCCGATAAAAACCAGCATGTCCCAAGAAACTTCTAATACCCTTGACTGTGGTTGGCGGCGGCAACTTTTCGATCACTTCTATTTTAGCCCTGTCGACTTCTATTCCACAGCAGCTAATCTTATGGCCAAGGACTATCCCTTCATCCACCATAAAGTGGCATTTTTCCCAATTCAAGACTAGGTTTGCTTTTTCACATCTTTCAAGTACCTTTTGTAGATTGCCTAGACAGCTCTCAAAATCGTCCCCAAAGACTGAAAAATCATCCATAAAAATTTCAAGGAAGTCCTCCACCATATCAGAGAATATGGCCATCATGCACCTTTGGAAGGTGGCGGGTGCATTGCATAATCCAAACGCCATCCTCCTAAAAGCATACGTTCCGTAGGGGCATGTGAAAGTCGTCTTTTCTTGATCTTCCGGTGCGATAGCTATTTGATTATAACCTGAATAACCATCAAGAAAACAATAGTAAGGTTTACCCGCTAATCTATCAAGCATTTGATCAATAAAGGGTAAAGGAAAGTGGTCTTTTCGGGTAGCTTTGTTAAGCTTCCGATAGTCCATACAAACCCTCCAACCGGTCACAGTCCTGGTTGGGATTAACTCGTTGTTTTCATTGGTTACCACGGTCATTCCTCCTTTCTTTGGAACACATTGCACCGGGCTCACCCATTTGCTGTCGAAGATGGCGTAAATAATACCAGCATCTAAACATTTGATTATCTCTTTACGAACCACCTCTTTCATTGCATGGTTTAGCCGCCTTTGGGTATCTATAGTCGGCTTATGATCTTCCTCTAAAAGGATTTTGTGCATGCATAACGCCGGACTAATGCCTTGAATATCAGCTATCGTCCATCCAATTGCCTTTTTGTGCTGTCGCAACATCCCAATTAGATGTCGTTCCTGTTCCTGTGGCAGCTTAGAAGAGATGATTACGGGCAACGTATCATTCGAACCAAGAAAAGCATATTTTAGCTGCCCTGGCAGGGGCTTCAGTTCTAAAACAGGGGGCTTAACAGTAGATGGCTTTTGGATTGCATGGTTATCCGAAGTATAATTTAAAGGTTCAATAACTTACCTGGACGATCGCCTATCCAGCTTACCTCCTCCTGATCGTCAGTATCAGATGTATCGAAGTCAAAGGAGTTGTTGTCGTCGGTGCTGTCGTCAGTGCTGTTGTGACAGTCCTGTAAGTGGCTGCCACGGCAGTGACCAATTTTGATGTCGTGACAGCCCGACCTGATGCAGGGTTGATCAAAGGTAACTTCAGTGATAACCTTACATTCCTCGTCTGCATCAGCATGCTTCATAGCTTGGAGAACATTCAACTTAATCTCTTGATCATTCACTCGCATGGTGAGTTCTCCTTTCTCCACATCAATCAATGATCTTCCTGTGGCTAAGAAGGGTCGCCCAAGGATGATTGGTGCATTTTCGTCTGCCTCACAATCTAAAACAAGAAAGTCAGCAGGAAAAATAAATTTATCCACTCTTACCAGAATATCTTCGATTTTTCCTTCCGGATGAACATAAGAGCGGTCTGCCAGCTGCAGAATTACTGTTGTGGGCCGCGCCTTTCCAATACCTAATTTCTGAAAAATAGATTTTGACATTAAATTAATACTAGCACCAAGATCACAAAGTGTCTTACCCACGTATTTGTCTCTGATTACACAAGGTATAATGAAGCTCCCCGGATCCTTCTTTTTCTGGGGTGGCTGCCGATGAAGAATACTCATGCAACCTTCTATCATCTTTACCGTTTCAAATTCCCCAAGTTTAGATTTCTTTGACATGACATCCTTGAGAAATTTAGCATAACCGGGCATCTCCCTAACGACATCTAACAGCGGAATATTAATATGAACCTGCTTAAAAATATCATAAATCTTTTTGAGCTGAGATTCTTGTTTTGCTTGCTGTATCCGTTGAGGAAAAGGAGGTGAGGGACGATGATCAGCAATACGCCCTTCCCACTGTATACGAATCTGAGGAGGTTTAGGTTCATCAATTTTCTCCTCTGTCGCTTCTGCTGTGGTGACAGGCTCATCGGCAGCAGTCTGTTTGTTGCCTGTCGGGGCAGTTTCCTCGGCAAGTTTATCTAAGGCTGGTTTCCTTACTGTTTCAGCTTCTTTTTCCGGCCCTGGTAGTTTCTTCCCACTCCTAGTAGTAATGGCTTTACACTGCTCATGTGTGGGCTGCCTAGCATTTTCAGTATTACTAGGGAATCCTCCAGTCTGCCTTGGCTTAATATGTTGGGACACCTGACCCATTTGTGTCTCCAAAGATTTCAGAGTAGCTTCATGATTCGTCATCTGCATCTCTGTTTTATCCATGAATGTCTCTGTTTTCTGGACAAACTGATTCATATTCTCAATATAAGTACCTGTCTGAGACATAAAAGTGGCCAGAGTCTGTTCCAGTATACTGCTCGTGGCAGCTGGTTGCTGCTGTTGCTGCTGCGGCGGCAGTTGCTGTCGCGTTAGCAATCTAGGTCCTCCCTGATTCTGATTGTGTGCTTGAGGATTCAGGGCATTATTAAGATTACTCCAAGAAAATTTGGGATCCTTTCTCCAGTTGGGATTATAGTTGTTGGAATTGTAATTCGGCAGTTGCTACGTAATGAATTGTGTGCCAGATTTTTCAATACTTGCATAGCCTCGTCCGGATCTTTATCCAATAATAGTCCATTTGCTGCTGAATCAATTCAAATACGAGTTTGTAAGTTGGCAGCATTATAAAACTTTGTTACCTGATTCCAGATGGGGAATCCATGCATTGGGCAGTTCCGTAGAAGAGTAGTAAATCTGTCCCAGGCCTCGTGCATCGGCTCGTCATCTTCCTGTTTAAAAGTAGCAATTTCATTACGTAATCGCTCAGATAAATGCGAAGGATTAAAATGAGATAAAAATTCACGAGATAAATCTGCCCAAGTTCTAATTGAACCCGACGTAAGTTTATTCCACCAAGTTTTAGCTCTGTCCCTCAATGAATGGGGAAATAACCGAAGCCTCAGTATCTCCGGAATAACTCCTGGCAGTCTAAACGAACCACATAACTTCTGGAACGTTTTTAGATGCTCCCTAGCATCCTCTGTAACAGCACCACTAAGCTGCCCGACATTGTTGATCATACTAAACATAACAGGTTTTAGCTCGAAGTTGTCAACATCTATGTCCGACAGCGTGGTTTCCAGTTCTATATGATCGTTCAACATGTAGTCACGACAGGACCGTCGTCCGACAGCGGCAGCAGGGTTGCCGGCAGGCGGTATAATATCGCCGATAGGCGGGTCGTTTCCATTGTGGGCCATCTTCTCTAGCTGTTCCTCAAGGTACTCGTTCCTGGCTAGTAAGTGACGAAGTTGTTTCTTGAGATTGAATGATCGTTCGATTTCCGGATCTAATTGATACTCAGGATCTTTACCTAGATTTGATCTGCGCATAAACAAGTAACCCTGTGAAAATCAAGAGTTGAATGCACCAAAGAAAAACAGAAAAATAAAAATAAAAACAAAAAACGAAAAGTGCAGTAAAAGAAAAGGTAGAGTTATGTTGCCAATCCCCGGCAACGACGCCAAAAACTTGTTGCGTGTAAAATAGTCTATCGCAATTGTAGTGCAAGTATACACGACGCAAGTAGTAAAGTGATACGAAGAATTGGATATCGTCTCCACATGGATTGGGCTAATAGCTTCACCTTAATTCACTACACGAAAGTAAAGGAAATATTTTAGAGTTGTCACAAAAATAATAAGGTAAACTTAAATAAAAAAGTAGAAATATCAAGATAGAGAGAATGGGCTGGTATTGAATTGCTCAGTAGTGCAGGTATTGCAGAGTTTAGGAAATCCAATTCTGTCGTCGCGCCCGTCGCGGCAGCACCTGTCGCGGCAGCAGTCCGTTGATTTTCGCGGCAGCAAACACTCAACTACGTACTTTCAAGTTTGGAAAGAATCCCAGATCTGCCTTGGCCTATCCCTAGGTCCAAGTCTGTCGATGATCACGTCTTGATGATACCTCCCGGCGTGAATCGAAGGATGAACACCGGTGTGTATGAATTATTCTTTAGCCACTTAACCTCGCCCTATCCCTAGGCACGAGATAGTTCAACTATAAACTAGAGAACTTGCTCTTATTTCTTTCGTATACTTAACTCTCCCGATGCTAAGTAAATAGATAACCTCACAATGCTCTCCCGATGCTCTTGCAAGATATTAATAACCAAAATAAGAGAGCTTGAAGTTTATTTTATTGAACTGAAAATCCCTAAAACAAAACAACCCTTGCAACTACTTTACAAATCAACCCGTGGCCCTGGGGGGAATTTAGAACATGTCGAGGGCAGGAAAACGACTAGAATTTGGGAAGGAGGCTAGGTAATCGGTTATGGGTTATGGTATGCCCTAGGTTAAAATACATGCCCTTATATAAGATTTAGGCTCAAGTTATCTAAATTAGCAAGAATACAACTTTAATTGAAAGTATGATTCTAATAAAGACTAAATCTTCAAGGAATCTACTTTCCAACCGTCATCTTCTTGCTTGGGATTTTCCTGCCTTGAACTTTGGGCTTGACATATCTTTTGATCTGGGGCTTGGAAAAATATGAGGTTTTCACACGACAGACGGGCTGAATTTTCTCTATCTGTCGAGGTCCACTTTGCTTCTTCTCCTCAAAATTGCTGTCGTCCTCTGCTGTCACGGCAGCAACCATGGCAGCATCGTCCTCTTTATCTGCTTGTCCAGTTCAGCTCTTCTGCTTCTCTGCCCAACGCCTGCCTTCACCGTCTGCTACGGCAGCAACCTGCAAAAACAGCCATTCTTAGTAGAATCTGTGCCTTTAATATATTTGTGATGTTTTGCTGTAAACTAACCTAAATGCAATGAATAATGCTCGAATGCAGGAGAAATATGGGTTAAAAGGGTGTAAATAATAGAACTTTTACACACTAAACAAGAAGTAATGTATGGATATTAGTTGAAAGGCCTAGTAATCAATCTACTATAGGAACTAAATGGGTATTTAGGAACAAACTAGATGAGAGTGGTAACATTGTGAGAAATAAAGCTAGATTATTTGCTCAAGGTTATACTCAAGAAGAGGGAATAGATTTTGATGAAACTTATGCACCCGTAGCTAGAATAGAGGCTATTAGGATGTTGCTTGCATATGCATGTTATCATGATTTCAAGCTTTTTCAAATGGATGTTAAAAGCGCATTTTTAAATGGTTTTATAAATGAGGAAGTGTATGTGGAACAACCACCAGGTTTTGAAGATTCGAAATTTCCAAATCATGTTTTCAAACTAACTAAATAACTTTATGGTTTAAAACAAGCTCCTAGAGCTTGGTATGAAAGACTTTCACACTTTTTGATTGAAAAAGGTTTTGAAAAACGTAAGGTGGACACTACACTTTTCATAAAAAGGTATAAAAATGACATCTTAGTAGTACAAATATATGTTGATGATATTATTTTTGGATCTACTAATGAGTGTCATTGCAAAGAGTTTGCTAAGTTAATGCAAGGTGAATTCGAGATGAGCATGATGGGGGAGCTCTCATTCTTTTTGGGACTCCAAATCAAGCAAAGGAAGGATGGCACCTTCATCAATCAAGCAAAGTATATCAAGGATATGCTCAAGAAGTTTGGCTTGGAGAATGCAAAGCCTCAAGCCACACCAATGAGCTCATCTACAATGCTTGACAAAGATGAAGGAGGTAAGTGTGTTGACTCTAAGCTTTATCGCTCTATGACTGGATCTTTTCTTTACCTTACCGCAAGTAGACCGAATATATTGTTTAATGTTTGCTTTTGCGCTAGGTTTCAAGCTAGTCCTAGAGAGTCTCACCTTATAGTCGTTAAGAGAATCTTTAGGTACATTAGAGATACTCCTTGTCTAGGGCTTTGGTACCCTAGAGACTCAACCTTCAACCTTCATGCTTATTCGAATGCGGATTATGGGGTGTGTAAAATCAATAGGAAGAGTACTTCGGGAACATGTCAATTCTTAGGTAGTATGCTCATATCTTGGTTCTCTAAGAAACAAAATAGTGTAGCTCTATCTACCACCGAAGTTGAGTACATATCCTTAGAGAGTTGTTGTGCTCAAGTCCTTTGGATGAAATAACAACTCTTAGATTATGGTATTAAAGTTGAAACCATACCCCTTAAGTGTGACAACACTAGTGCCATATGCTTAACTAAAAATACCATCCAACACTCTAGAACCAAACATATAGAGATAAGGCATCATTTTATTAGAGATCATGTCCTTAAGGAAAATGTTGTTATAGAGTACGTTGACACCTTAAACCAACTAGCGGACATTTTTACAAAGCCTTTGGATAAGGAGCGTTTTTGGTCCCTTAGGAGATGGTTAGGTCTAACTAGCCTTCCTTGACCCTTTAGAACTCTTTTTGAGGTTAAAATTGCTTGAATTTGTGAAATTTCATGTTTATGTGTTGTTGCTCTTGAAAATATCCATGCTTATAGCTAGGAGGAGTATGCTTCTATTAGAATATGCTTAGAACTGCTCATTCATCAATTGCATTCATTTAGGAGGTGCTAAAATCGAGCCTTTGGTTGTTCTTAAAGCCTAAAATACATTTCTGGGCATAGGGTATCGATACGACCTTACGCGTTTCGATACAAGTACTGTATTAGTTTTCCATACTGCATTTTGCCTAAAACGAGTATCGATACAGTTAAACTCGTTTCGATACGAGTTAAAAGTGTTTCGATACGGATTGCATCTGTTTCGATACGGACCTTCGACGAGCGTTTCAATGGAATTACAATTTTACCTTCGTATCGATACACACTCAGGCGTATCGATACGCGACTGCGCAGACAACTTCTTTAAGGCATTTAAGGAGTTTTATTTTTACCAAAATTGCTTTTACAAAACCCTAGCCGTTTTTCACTCTATAAAAAGCCTCTCAATCCCTCATATTTTCACACCACAACTCAAAATCTCTTGAGGGTTTTCAACATCAAGCAAACCTTTTCAAGCTTTTCATCGATTTGGTACAAAGTTCTTCACACATTCCTCTCTATCAATATCAAGGTATAAATCTCTTTTTTATTATTCTCTTTTGATATTCGTTTTAGATTTTCTTGTGTTTTTGTTTTTCTCAACAATAATCTTTTTTTTTAAATCCTTTTATTTTTTTTGTTTTGTTTCTAATTTTTTTTAACAAAAACCTTGATTATTGATTTTCAATGGGTTGAGTGAGAAAGTTAATGCATACACTGTTTTTGATCTTTTCTCTAGTCAATCGCACCTAAAAAGAGAGCACGTACTAGTGAAGCCGGTGAAGGTTCTAATGTCGGAGATGGTACTCGCCCGAACCTCACTCTTATATATCAAAAGTGCTTCAAGACTTCTGGAGATCTCACATATTTCCGACAATTTCAAAACTACAAAATCCGTCCGGAGAGGGTAGTTTCCGTTCCTTTTCTCAACTCGGAGCGCTTCAAATTTTTTTACTTACCATTGCTCCAAGAATGAAAATTTATGGATTTTATTCAAATTCCTGGCTTTTCTATCGCAATTTGGTATTGATTTTCTATGCTAATGCCAAGTGTGTCGCCAATCCATCGGGTGTTGTTACGGTTGTTAATTCCTATCTAATGGGTAAAAAGGTCACCATCAAAGTTCAATCTCTTTGTGATATGTTCAAGTTAGAGGATGAAGGTCTTGATGATGAGAATGCTCTTGGCTATGTCTTGGGAGGTTCCGTCACTGCTCTTAATTCTCAAGATCGAATCTTACATTTGATAGTTCTTGGTGGTTTAGGCCCTCGGGAGGCAAGTATTCCACTATCCGCCAAGTTTTCAATTTTTGGATTCGTTGCTTCCGTCAAAGACAACAACCAAACCTTGCTCGGATTATGTTTGCAGAGATTATCTATCTCGTGCAACATCGCCACGCTACTCTTATCACTTCATTCACTTATGGAACGACCTTGAGTTATTTCTTCACACAAAAGGAGATAGATTGTTCACATGACTACCCGACATCCCTTATCGATCCTATCAATGAAAGATCTCTCTCAAGGGGTAAGTTCATGTACTTCAATGGAAATTGGCTTCATCTATCCGAACTCCCTAGTGATGCTATTCCGGAAGAAATTGCTAATCCTCAAGCCGCTCAAGCTCCTCCTCATCCACCTTCCATGGATGCCCTCATGACCTTTCTCAACGAGCAATTCACGGGCTTGCGCATGGGAATTGCTTCCATGTATCAAGCGATGAGTTCAGGATTGGCTGCTATAGACACACGTTTTACAAGTCTTGAAGATCGTGTGAAGAATGTGGAGACACGTCTCACTTCCCTTGAAGGCGGTCACAACTCGATGAACATATCTCTTACCACTTTCCATGACGAGTGGTGTCAATCTCGGAGGAATGATGATGCACATGATGAGGACGATGAAGATGATGACGATGGCGATGGAGATGCGTAGTAGTTCATCTTTGCATATCATTCATGTCATTTAGGATATTTATACACCTTCGATTATGTTTTTAGAACTAAGTTTGCATTCTAAAACATATGCTTTGATTTTCTGTTTTTTTTTTTATTTTACGTTGATGTTATCTTTATTTTGAACTTAATGATTATCTATATTATGTTGCTTCGTGTCTCTATTTTTGATCTAACAAAAAGGGGGAGAGGGAACAAGCACAAACTTAAATTTTTTATTTTCAACTTAAAGTTTACCTAGCTAATATTAAGGGGAAGTTATTTTGCAAAGTTTTTCAAAGTGTCAAAAATTTCAAGTTTTGGTTTTGTTATATCAAAAAGGGGGAGATTGTAAAACCTATGTTTGATTTTGATATAACAAAGTATGTTAAGGAGTAAATTGAAAACTTGAAATAGATATTTAAGTCCCTCAAATGATTTATAAATCATCAAGGCTTTAATCTGATTTGAAAAACTCAAACTCCAAATATTTTCTAAGTGTTCCAAGGTTTGGTATTGAAAAACGTCCAGGCGTATCGAAACGCTTCCAGCCGTATCGATACCTTTTTTACAAGTTTGGCTACTGGAGAAATGTGTTTCGATACGCCCCTAACCGTATCGAAACAGCGTATCGGAACAGATTACATCTGTACCGATACGCTCTCTTTGTAAAACTGAAGGAGTTTGAATGGCATACCGATATGGTTCCACCCGTATCGATACGGATTTAATGGAATTTTAAATTCGAAAGCTTTTAATGATTTCGACCGTTGGTGTTAGTTGTTAGGTAACCAAAATTTAAAGTGGTGGTTGTTCCGTACCGATACGCTCTTTGTCGTATCGATATGGAAACTTCCAGTGAGCTCTGTTGAATTAATTGCATCGATACGGATGTTCCCCGTATTGAAATAGTCCCTATCCCGTACCGATACGCTTACACGCATATAGGTACGCCCTCTTGTTATTATGCAACGACTCTTTCTGTTTTGAGATAGGTATCAATACGGGTCCTCGTGTACCGATACGATAAGCTGCAGAAGTGCATTTATGGTGGAAAGTGAGGGTCCCAACGGCTATAATCAATACCCTAACCACCCAAACGGCTAGAATTAATAGAGAAGGTCTAAATTGAAGCTAATTGAAGACCAGCAACAACTATTGCATCAAAGATAAACATCCTAGCAAAAATCCAAGCTCAAAGTGCTTATTTTCCTATCTCTTGTAAAACCCCAAATTGTGTAGTGTTCAAATATGATCTTGTAATCAAATTTGGGTTGTGTTGCGTGTAAAAGTGTCTATCGCAATTGGAGTGCAAGTGTACACGACGCAAGTAGTAAAGTGATACGGAAGTATCAGATATCGTCTCCACAGGGACTGGGCTAATAGCTTCACCTTGAATTACTGCACGAAAGTAAAGAAAATATTTAAGATGTTTGTCACGAGATTAATAAATAAAACTTAAATAAAAGAGTAGAGAAATCATGATAGAGAGAATGAGCTGGTGTTGAATTGCTCAGTAGTGTAGGTATTGCTAAGTCTAGGTGAATCAGTTCTGTCGTCGTCCCCGTCGCGGCAGCACCTGTCGCGGCGACAGTCTATTGCTTGTCGCGGCAGCGAACACACAACTCCGTACTTCAAGTTTGGCAAGAATCCATGTTGTGCCTTGGCCTATCCCTAGGTCCAAGTTTGTCGATGATCACGTCTTTGATGATACCTCCCGGCGTGAATCGAAGGATGAACACCGATGTTGTTGAATTCTTCTTTAGCCACTTAACCTCGTCCTATCCCTAGGTCCGAGATAGTTCAACTATAAACTAGAGAACTCGCACTTATTCCTTTCGTATACTTAACTCTCCCGATATTATGTAAATAGATAACCTCGCAATGCTCTCCCGATACTCTTGCAAGATGTTAATAACCAGAATAAGAGAACTTGAAGTTTATTTTATTGAACTGAAAATTCCTAAAACAAAAGCAAACCTTGCAACTACTTTACAAGACAACCCGTGGCCCTAAGGGGAATTTAGAACATGATGAGAGGATGAAAACGGCTAGGGTTTTGGGAAGAAGGCTAGATATAGGTCATCTCCCTTCCTAGGTCGAATTACATGCCTTTATATAGGCTTTGGGTCAAAGTTTTCTAATATAGCAAGAATACAAGTTTAAATTAAAGTACAACTCTAATAAAGACTAAATCTTCAGAGAATATAGCTTTAACTCATCCTCCTTCTTGCTTAGGATTTTCTCTCCTTGAACTTTGGGCTTGGCATTCCTTCTGATCTAGGGCTTGGAAAAATATACTGGTTTTCCACGACATACAGGCTTAATTTTCTCTATTTGTCGAGGTCCACTTTGTTTCTTCTCCTTAAAACTGTCGTCGTCCTCTGCTGTCACGGCGGCAACCATGGCAGCATCGTCCTCTTTGACTGCTCGTCCAGTTCCAGCTATTCTGCTTCACTGCCCAGCGCCTGCCTCTCCACCTGCTACAGCAGCAACCTGCGAAAACAACCAATTTCAGTAGAAACTGTGCCATTTAATATATTTGTGACGTCTAACTGTAAACTAACCTAAATGCAATGAATTACGCTTGAATGCAGCAGAAATATGGGTTAAATAGGGGGTAAATAATAGAACTTTTTCACACTCAACACACCCCCAAACTCAAGTTTTTGCTTGCCCTCAAGCAATTCAGACCTAAAGAAAAATAAAATATTTTTGTTTTGGCTTAAAACAGTGAACTTTCCCATACCCTCCATTCGTTCTCTGTGACGGCAGCACCCCATCGGATAACTTAGGATTTGTCTGGAATCTCACTATAGTCCTCGTGCAGTGTGTGCATGCTTGTGAACAGTTATATGCCAAGACTCTCTTAGTTTCACTAGAATATTTCAGCCTCTAACTTGAATTTTTATGCCAAAGTTTATCTTTTGAAGGCATTTCTTATGCTCCTTTGATTTTTTTTTTGTTTTGACTCGATTTCATTTATTTTTTTAAGTTAAAGTTTCACTAGAGCCAGTTTTGGTCACCTCTAGCTAACTTCATAGAGCCGGTTTCGGGCACCTCTAGGGCTGTTGAGTCTCTCGGATGACGAACAAGAAGTGGCCAACCTTTGCCTCATGGCACTTGAGGAAGATTCCTCCATGGTAACCTCTAACTCATCATCTTTAGATTTTACATATGATGAATTAAATGATGCATATGATGAGTTACAAGAGGTCTATGATGAATTAGTTGAGAAATACAAGGAGTCGGTCATTAGGAATAAGAAAATTATTTCAGAACTAAATGATAAAAATGACTCACTTTCTCAAGCTAATTTAAAATTTGAGAAAAAGATTTTAGGGTTGAAAGCTGAACTAAAATTCTTCCAAGATGAAAATGTTGACCTTAATAATCTTATTTCTCAATGTAATAGTGAACACCAAAAGGTGTTAGATGAGCTTAACAAGCTCAAAGAGTCTTTTAAAAATGTTGGTAGTGTGAAGCATGAAATAAGTGAATCTTCAAAAAAAAACCAACCTAGGAAAAAGACTAATAACTACAAACAAAGAAGCTTTCCTAGACATAGTAGAACTAAAAAGATTAGAAGTGTATGGGTTCCTAAGGAACTTGTAAAATCTAATAATATTGTTGCTATGTCACCTTGGATTCCCAAGGGAACCAAGTTATTGGGAGCTAACACTCGTGGACCCAAAATGATTTGGGTACCAAAAACAAACGTTTAATATCTTTGTTTGTAGGGGGAGCATTGCTACAAGGCCAAAGCACAAATTCAAAACTCATGGTACCTTGATAGTGGATGATCAAGGCATATGACCGGAGACAAGAGTAGATTCATGGATCTAAAGCCAAAAAGTGGAGGAGTGGTGACATTTGGTGACAACTCCGAAGGCCACATTAAAGGTATTGGCTCCATAGGTAATCACTCTACTATTCTTATTGAAAATGTCTTGTATGTCGATGCTCTTAAACACAATTTGTTGAGCATAAGTCAATTGTGTGATAAAGGATTTAATGTTTTATTTGATAAAAATGGGTGCAAAATTGTTGACATTAAATCTAATAATATTATGCTCATAGGTCATCGCATATGCAACATTTACATGGTGCATCTAGATGACATACATTCATCCTATGCATGTTTAGTAGCTCAAAGTGAAAATGATGCATGGCTGTGGCATAGGAAACTAGGACATGCTAGCATTAGTATTTTAGAAAAATTAGTTTCCCTTGATCTAGTTAGAGGTTTACCCAAGATTAAGTTTCCAAATGATAAAATTTGTTATGCATGCTCTAAGGGTAAACAACATAAGTCTTCCTTTAAATCCATTAATGATGTTTCCACAAGTAGGTGTTTACAACTTATCCATATGGATTTATTTGGGCCAATTAGGACTATGAGCTTGGGTGGTAAATCTTATGCATTTGTTCTTGTTGATGATTTTTCTATATTTACTTGGGTTCTATTTTTAAGTACTAAAGATGAGGCTTTAGAAAAATTCATCACATTTTCAAAACTAACCCAAAATGAGCTTGAACTTAGAATTTCACATATTAGAAGTGATCATGGAACCGAATTTCAAAACTTAGGGTTTGAAGAGTTTTTAAAAGAAAATGGTATTAGCCACAATTTTTCGGCTCCTCGAACTCCTCAACAAAATGGGGTAGTTGAGAGGAAAAATAGAACTTTACAAGAAATGGCTAGAACCATACTTTGTGAAAATAATTTACCTAAATATTTTTGGGCGGAAGCCACAAACACTTGCTACATTGTTAATCGAGTAATGATTAGGCCAATTTTAAAGAAAACACCTTATGAGATTTTAAAATCTAAAAAGCCTAACATTAACTATTTTCATCCATTTGGTTGCAAGTGTTTTGTTTTAAACAATGGAAAAGACAAACTTGATGATGTAAGAATCATAAATGCCTTTGATGGAGGACAAACTTCAAAGGAGGATGAGATTCCAACAAAAGAAGAGAACACACAAGATCCACCTCTTGAAGCCTTGAAGGACTTGGCTCTTGAGGAAAAGGAAGTGAGCTACCCAAGGGAGTTCAACTATGTCAAAGATGATGAAATCTTGGGTGATCCATCCAAGGGGGTAACCACTCGATCTTCTCTTAGACTAATGAATCATGTTGCATTTATCTCACGCATAGAGCCTAAGAATATAAAAGAAGCAATGAAAGATGATTTTTGGATTATGGCTATGCAAGAAGAGTTAAATCAATTTGAGAGAATAACGTTTGGACATTAGTTGATAGGCCTTGTAATCAATCTACCATAGGAACTAAATGGGTCTTTAGGAACAAACTAGATGAGAGTGGTAACATTGTGAGAAATAAAGCTAGACTAGTAGCACAAGGTTACACTCAAGAAGAGGGAATATATTTTGATGAAACCTATGCACCCGTAGCTAGAATAGAAGCCATTAGGATGTTGCTTGCATATGCATGTTGTCATGATTTCAAGCTTTTTCAAATGGATGTTAAAAGCGCATTTTAAATGGTTTTATAAATGAAGAAGTGTATGTGGAACAACCACCGGGTTTTGAAGACTCAAAATTTCCAAATCATGTTTTCAAACTCACTAAAGCTCTTTATGGTTTAAAACAAGCTCCTAGAGCTTGGTATGAAAGACTTTCAAACTTTTTAATTGAAATTGTTTTTGAAAAAGGTAAGGTGGACACTACACTTTTTATAAAAAGGTATAAAAATGACATCTTAGTAGTACAAATTTATGTTGATGATGTTATTTTTGGTTCTACTAACGAATGTCATTGCAAAGAGTTTGCTAAGCTAATGCAAGGTGAATTCGAGATGAACATGATGGGGGAGCTCTCATTCTTTTTGGGACTCCAAATCAAGCAAGGGAAGGATGGCACCTTCATCAATCAAGCAAAATCGATCAAGGATATGCTCAAGAAGTTTGGCTTGGAGAATGCAAAGCCTCAAGCCACACCTATGAGCTCATCTACAAAGCTTGACAAGGATGAAGGAGGTAAGTGTGTTGACTCTAAGCTTTATCGTTCTATGATTGGATCATTGCTTTACCTTACCGCAAGTAGACCAGATATCTTGTTTAGTGTTTGCTTGTGTGCTAGGTTTCAAGCTAGTCCTAGAGAGTCTCACCTTATAGCCGTTAAGAGAATCTTTAGGTACCTTAGAGATACTCATTGTTTAAGTCTTTGGTACCCTAGAGACTCCACCTTCAACCTTCATGCTTATTCGGATGCGGATTATAGGGGATGCAAAATCGATAGGAAGAGTACTTCGGGAACTTGTCAATTCCTAGGTAGTATGCTCATATCTTTGTTCTCTAAGAAACAAAATAGTGTAGCATTATCTACCACCGAAGCCGAGTACATATCCTTAGGGAGTTGTTGTGCTCAAGTCCTTTGGATGAAGCAACAACTCTTAGATTATGGTATTAAAGTTGAAACCATACCCCTCAAGTGTGACAACACTAGTTCCATATGTTTGACAAAAAATCCCATCCAACACTCTAGAACTAAACACATAGAAATAAGGCATCATTTCATTAGAGATCATGCCCTTAAAGAAGAAGTTGTTATAGAGTATGTTGACACCTTAAATCAATTAGCGGACATTTTTACAAAACCTTTAGACAAATAGCGTTTTTGGTCCCTTAGGAGAGAGTTAGGTCTAACTAGCCTATCTTGACCTTTTAGGACCTATTTTGTGCTTAAAATTGCTTGATCTTGTGAAATGCCATGTTTATGTGTTTTTACTCCTAATTTCATCCATGCCTATAGCTAGGGGGAGTATGTTTATGTTTGCACATGTTATTCCTGCTCATTCATGCAAGTTAGGCCTTCAAACTTTTCATTTTTCTGCACTTTTAGTGCCTCATCTGCACTTCCAGGACCAAGTGTTCGAAACAGGTCCACATGTTTTGATACGGATCTTTAAAATTCTATCTGAGAGAACGGTGTTTCAAAACGCCTTCCAAAGGTTTCGAAACATTTTTGCTACTGCCAAGGGGTGTATCGAAACGTGTTTCGATACGAGTCAATGGGGATTCGATACGGTCAATGCCGTATCGAAACGGTCAGCTGGAGTTGAAAAGTCGGTCAACCCTCGGTGCCTGCGTTTCGGAACGGTGTCGACCGTTCCGAAACGGGTTAGCGGACATCTTTATAGGGGGCTTTTAATGTTAAAGTTTTACTTTAATTAAAACTCCATTCAAACCCTGAAAACCCTAAAACGATTTTCCCCTATAAAAACCCTCTAAACCTCATTGTTTTCACCAAATCTTGAGGGCTTTTACTCTTAAACACAAGTCTAAGCAAGCATCAACAACTTTGTGCAAGGATTTTCACCATTCATCCAAAATCCCAATTTAAGGTATATTTTCATCTTTTTCTTTTTCCTTAAATTTTTATTCGAATCTTAGGTTAGAAAATTTTAATTTTGTATAGTTTATGTGTTTTGATACTTGGGTTTTTCAAAACTTGTAAATTTTTTTCAAAATCTTCAATTTTTTTATTCGAATATATGAGTTTTCATTCTTATTTTCTTTACTGTTTTTTTAAATTGTTTTTCTCTTAAAAGTTTTTTTTGTGTGTTTTGTTTTGTTTCTTTGTTCTTAAACTTTGTTTTTAAACCTAAGTGGGATTTACCTTTGGATTGAATTAAGAAACTTCATGCATACACTTAAACTTTGTTTTTAAATTCCTTGCTTTTATGTTTTTAGGATTGTTTCAATGGATCCCGTTAACAAGAAACGTAAGGCACCTCAATCGGGTGAAGGATCAAACCAAGCCTCTCTCCGTCCTAACCTTACTCAATTATTTCTCAAGAGTCTCAAAACTCCCGCGTTGAAGGCGCGTTTCCAATATGTCAAGAATTTTGGCGTTCGTCGTGAGCGAGTTGTTGACATGACGTTTATTGACTCCGAGCGCTTTCTCTTTCGTTATCTCCACCATTTAGCAGAATGAAGCTTCCTTGGTTTCTTGGATATCCAGGATATTTGTTACAAGCACATGGTCCTTGTCTTTTACTCTAATGCCCAACTCATCAACAATGAAGATAATTTCGAAGTTGTTCGCATTGAGTCTCAGATCTTAGGAAAGAAGATTGCTATTGACATACCTTACTTAGAGGCTACCTTTGGTCTTAAGGACGAAAGACTCGAGAATGAGAAACACTTTGGTTCTCACACCGGTTCAGTGCTTGCCTTGGATGCTCACGATAGGTTTCTCCACTTGATAGTCTCATGGTTTATTCACCCCTCTGAAGGTAAATTTTCTCACATTCATCAAGTAGATTATTTTTGGCTTGAATGTTTTCGTCGTGGAGAGCAACCTAATCTTGTTAAGATCATGTTTGCCGAAATGGTGAATAATGTTAAGCTCCGTGAAACCGATGCGCTCAAATCTTTCACTTATGGGACTGTTTTGAGTTATATCTTTGAGAAGCTTGAGATTGATTGCACTTATAACTCTCCGGAACCCCGCAAGTCAAAAATTGGTGAGTCTTCTCTTCGCAAGTCCGGATTTCACTATGTCAACAATGGGCAATGGGAACGTGTTGATAGGGAAGCACCTCCAGCTCAAGTCAAACCTCAACCACAAGTTTCGGTTGCAAACAATGAAGCTCTCACGGCTTTTCTTACCGAGCGGTTCAACACATTGGACACTAACATGTCTAGGGATTTTGGTGCTATCAATACTCACTTGCAATCCGTAGAGGATCGTCTCCTTGCAAATGAGAATCGTCTCACATCCCTTGAGAATCACCATACATCCATGGACATGTCCTTCTCCACCTTTTATGGACAATGGATAGATTTTCGTCGCGCTCAAGCTAAGAATGATGTTGATTCAATGGATGATGATAGTGACGACGAGGCTTAGGATTCTCATGTCATCTTATATTAGCTATGCATATTAGGATTAAGTTTGCATCTTTATTTCCATTATTTTTATGAACTTATGCTTTTGATTTCTTTTATTTGGGATTATGCTTTGAACTTATTGTTTAAGATTTATGTTTTGGATATTTGAATTTTATGAATTAGTATTATGTTGCTTAATGCTTATTGATTATTGCTTTTAACCCTATCTCTTCTCTTTGAGCCTTGTTTATTATTTTTGATCTAACAAAAAGAGGGAGAAGTAATCTAAGAGCCAAAATTTGTTTTAAGTGGTTTAAGTGTTTTTAAATTTTAAAACTTGAATTTAAATCCTTTTAAAACTTTAAAAAACCCATCTTAAATTGAGGGGGGGTAGAATGTATTCAAAATTTTCAAAACTCTTAAAAATTCTAACTTTGGTTTTGTTATATCAAAAAGGGGGAGATTATGAAACCGATAATTTAATTTTGATATAACTAAAGAACTTAAGGACTAAATTGAAAATGTGAAAACAAATTTTTAAGTCCTCAAACCTCTCTATATGTTTTAAACAAAATGCCTAAGTTAAAAATTGATTTTATCAAATGTTTTCTAAGTGTTCTCAAAGCCAAAACAGTGATTTTCGAGTCAGCGTTTCAAAACGGCCTAAGGCGTTTCGAAACACTTTTGAAACTGTGAGCTCCTGTTTCGGAACGGGTATCGAAACAGTTTTAACACTATCAACCCGTGTTTCGAAACGAGTTTCGAAACGGCTTAAGAACCTCGAGAGATCGTATCGAAACGACTTCAAATGTTTCGAAACGATATTCAATCAGATTTAAAAATATGACCGTTAGAAAGTTTTTAACTGATTTTCAACAAGTCGTTAAGGCATATCGAAACGATTCAAGACGTTTCGATACTATCCTTGACAGTGGCAAAAATGTTTCGAAACGGTTCTTAGAGTATCGAAACATGTTTAATTGTTTCGATACGAGCTTTTTAATGCACCCCAACAGCTCTTTCTATTTTGGTCTATTTCGAAACAGGGTTGGGCATTTCGAAATGGTTGGTTGCAGACTGCATTTATGGAGGGAAGATAACATCCCAACGGCTCTATTGATGAATGCATCAACCACAACGGCTAGAATTCAATGAGAAGGTATAAAAGGGACCTCTAAAAGCTTCAGCAACAACTATTGATCCAAAAGCAAACATCCAAACATCAAATCCAAGCATTTGTGCCTAAATCCCATTATTGTCTTGTAACCCCAATTGTATTTTTCATTCTTATCATTTCAATTGGGTTGAGTGCATGTAATTGGGCCATATTGTGTATTGAGAGATACTTGTTTTGGCCAACAACTTCTTTGTTTCAATTGTGTGAGGATTGGGTCAAATTTTGGGTAGAAAATTTGACCGAAAATTGTAACGGTTACCTCCTTAGCCTAGAAAAGGGGAAGAGCAATTAGTGGAATTGTTGCAAATCCTTAGTGAAGCTAAGGTAGTGGATGTAGAGTTCGATTGGAACTTGAACCACTTTAAAATTCCTTGTCTACCATTTTTATTTGCAAATTCCACCACCAAAAGCTTTAAAAATCCAATTCAACCCTCTCTTGGTTTATTTCGATCATTCGATCCACTCAACAGATGTAATAGCTAAAAAATGAGATTTGAGTATGTTGTCTTGTGTTAAGGAGCTTGTTAAGACTCCTTTAATATATTGATGTTTTGGTTTGTGGCTGATTATGCTATGTATGTTGGCCATGTGGCCCTTGTCTCTATGCTTTTGTGACTTGTTTAATGGTTGGATTCTTGGTTCTTTGATGGTATGCTTTATGGATGTTGTTGATGCCCCGTTGATTGCTTAATATGTTTTTTATGTTGTTTCATGGTTGTTAAATTTTGTATGGATGGTTGCTTGTGGCTAGGCGAGTATTAAATTGCATTTAGAGTTGAGTCTTGGTGTGTTTTGCTGCAAATTTGAGTCTTGCAGTGCAGGGCGTATCGGTACGCCTAAGGGCCGTATCGATACGGTCCTACACTTTGGGACTCAGATTTGGCTTAGCGTACCGGTACACGGGGGTGTATCGATACGCCAAAGGCTCTTTGGAAATTTGAGATTTTGATGTATCGGTACGGGTCTAAGGTGTATTGATACGGTCTTTTATCGTTGATCATGAGAAGTTGACCAGTGAGGGCGTATCCGTACGGTCAACCAGTGTACCGATACGGTCTCCCTAGGTTGACCTTGGGCAGTTGACCTAGTCAAGGCGTATCGATACCCTCTTCTAGTGTATCGATACGACCTGCGGTATAATCTAAAATGGGCTGTTTTAAATTGCTTGCTTGCATGATTGCTTTAATTCATTGTGTTTCCGCTGTCGTGTTTCACATAGGAGTTATTAAATCATCTAGAGAAGATAATGTTAAAATAAAAGAATTTTCCTAAGACCGTTAACCGAAGTGGAGCCTTAACGGGTTTTGCCTTAGTTTTCCCCGTGTGTGACCCGCTCGGACCGGTCAGCCGCCCAGGCCGGGACGAGGGGGTTACATAGGGCCTTCTATATGTAATATGGACATTTCAATGGACTTTATATTTTTTTGGGTTGATTATTATGTACACTTATCATTGTTTATTTATTTACTTATTTTTAAATATATATATATAAGGTAACTCAGGTAAAAATCAGGTATTACGAATCTAATTTTTATAATGTGGGGCATAGAAAGAAACATCGAAAAAAGAAAAATAATTTCTATTCATTAAACAAAGTTTTATCTTTTGCTACTCACAAGACTTGTGAGAGGGAGGCCATTGTACAAAATCTTTAAGGTGAAATAATATTTAAAATATTAGACTAAATTATGAAAATTAGGAAGAAATTCGGGGTAGTTGTAGATTAAATAAAGATTTGTAATACTAAATTAAACACAATATATAATTATATTTAAAATGTTAGACTAAATTATAAAAATTGTAAGGAAATATAGGTATATTTCGGGTTCAATATAGATTTTAGGACTAAAATAAACACAAATATCATCATATTAACAATATTGGACTAAATTAAAAAATTAAAAATAAATCGGGGCCAATTTCAGGTTAAATAAATATTTTTAGGACTAAATTGAACAAAAATAACATCATATTTAAAATATTAGACTAAAGTAAAAAATTGAAAGAAATCGAGGTTAGTTTTTGGTTTAATAAATATTTTTAGCACTAAATTGAACAAAAAATATAATTATATATAAGATATTGGACTAAATTATAAAAGTTATAAAGTAATAGGGGTCAATTTTGGGATAAATAAATCCTTTGAGGACTAAATTGTCAAAAATATCATAATATTAAAAATATTGAACTTAATTATAAAAACTAGAAAGAAATTTGTGTCAATTTCAAGTTAAATAAATATTTTTATGGTACTTATATAAGGGGGTGCGTACTTAGGACTGAGTGAACAAGTACATTCAACGTGCCCACAGGGTGAGTGATCTGGGTGCGGTTAGAAACCTATCCATGGCTATGGTGATCCGAATAATGTAATTAACTTGATAGGTTGAGTAAGGTCGAGTAACCTGATAGGCTGAGTGACCTCAGGTAAGAACTACTTGTGGCTAATGTGATCCATGTATGATTAGGACATATCATTGACTGTGGCGATCTAGATATGGTCCTTTCAACCCGACGGTTGTGTGAGCACAGTAAAGTAGGGCTTCGTTGGCCAATTAAGTGGATGATGTATGGATTTGTTTATATATGTTGCATGGATTCTATAGATGATAGCTTATGGATGTATTGAACTCGATTGGCTGAGTCACCTTAAGTATTGTGAAGTTTTGCGGAACATGTAAGACTTCTTGTGGCCTTAATGATGCCTAGAGATAGGTGATCTAAGAACTCTAGCTGGTGTAGGCTAGATAATTAACACATAGATAATGAAGCCTTATTTATGCTTTCTAAACTATATTTATCTTGCATGTTTATTTTATGATAACAATGAATTGTGGTAGAGTAGAAATGTACCACTGAGTTTTGTAATCAAAGAGTTAGAAATTGTTGTTTTCGTTCGCAGGTTTGTAGGTTGATTGTAACACCCGGGTTTAGGGGTTAGGTGAAAATAATATTTTAATATTATTTGAGCTCGGTTTTATAATTAAAATAATCTTTCTAAGTTTCGGGTTTCAAAAATAAATATTTGATATTGGACCAAATTGAAGGAATTGCAAAGTGGAGAGTTTTTAAAGAACAAAGAAGATAGCCATTCATTAATGGCCTTTTTGTAATTATCCCAACTTTTGATTTTAAATCCCCTTTCCTACCAAATAGTCACTATTCACTCTCTTCTTCATCCAACCTAACGTGAAATAGAGCTCCCACCTCTCCATCACTATTCCATCAAAAAAGCTCCTCCATTTCAACTCATTTTTGAAAGGTAACATCGTTTTTGACTTCTCCTCAACTTCCTCTCTTCAAAAGTACCATTAGTTTTTATTTTCATTGAAGTTTTGAAAATGGGGATTTCAAAGGATTTGATTAAAAATGATGCCTTTGTGTTGCTAAACCTAATATTTTGATTTAATATGGTTAGTTATGAAGTATAGGAGTTAAATGATTCAACATATGTGAATTTTTCTTGATTTTGAGCAATTCCCGAATTTGGGTATAAATGGGGTTTTTGAAGGGTTTTGGGTGAGTTTTAGGGATTGTTTTAGGTTGGAATTGATAGACTATTGGTAGTACTATGGTTAGGGGTTGATTTGGGATCATTTGTGGGTGTAAAAGGTGTTGGAAACATGGATTTTGGAAAAGGTTTTGGGGCTGTCCGAGTTTGCAAAATATGGGGTTTATTCATGGCTTGAAATTGTGTGAATTGAGTTTGAATTGTGTTCCGGGTTAGTATTTTGATGTTGGGCTGATTTGAGGTTATTTGAATTGTATTGAGGTTGTTTAGAAGCAAGAACTTGCGTCGGAGAAGCTTCGAGAAGAAATCCGGAAACTTGAGGGTGGTTGCTTGCTTGGCTTGGAGCTTGGAAGCTTAGGTGAGTGGTTAAATGTTTAAAGTGGTTTTTAAATGGTTGGTTCGAGTATGTTGACTAGATTGGGCTTGGTAGACCCACCTAGAGCTAGGATTAGGGTGGTAGCCTAATCCTAAACTTGATCTAGAGCCATTGGATGAACTTGTATTTGGATGTTTATGCCTCGTATGACTTGTGATATGATTGATTTATGTATAATGTGATATACATGTGAGATGAGGCATGATTTGTGATGCTTATGGCATGCATGAAAATGGTTCATAATTGCTATCATGGTGAGTACGTGCTAAGTACGGAATTGATTGTAATGAATAATGTGGAATGAGTTAAATATTGGCACTAGTATGCTTGAGTACAAATGATCGATCGTTAGGATGTTAGTGTGCACACATGAGTCTAAAGTCGTGTGTGGCCTTGGTGGCGTTGAGTCACCAAGGAGGAGTACGGGTACGCCCGGAAATTGTATTTATATTAGTCGATGATGAGTGGAATCCTATCGACGGGGCGTGAGGATGAGTGGAATCCCCTCCGCGAGACCGGTGATGAGTGTAATCCCACCGTGAGGTAAAGTGGTTGCTGGATGTGAGTTCCAACGGGTTTATTCGCGTATTCGGGTCATAGCTAGGTGCCAATATTGATTGATATGTGTATCAATGTGTTGTAGAATATGACTTCTACTTGGATGTTTATATGTGTTTACATATATATTGTGAAATGGAGCTTGTTGAGCATAGCATATACTTGAATATTGTTCATGCATCTTTAACTTTTGGCTCTTGTGGATCCTTGGTAATCATGTATTTACCTTGGCTAAGATCGTGCTTGGACCCTGCATTGTCGAGGTTTGTTTTTAAAGAGCTTACCCTCACTAAGCTTATTGCTTACGCTCTCTCTTTGTTCGACAATGCATATCCTTAGTTCGTGGGTTGCTAGGAGCAAGAAGGGGGCCTCCAAGTGTGTTGGTGGTGCTTGTTTGACTACCAAGTATGAACTTTTAAATTAAGATGTAATGGTCAAGCAATGGGACATGTAATCGTATTATGATGCTTTTGACGTATGTTGTTGTTGATGTTGTTTAGGAGCATGTTAGACTCCTCGTTTGTGCTTGTTAATTTGGCTTTTGGGATGTATGCTATGCTTGTGACCATGCTAGTATTTTGCTACCTAGAATTGTCTAAGTGTTGGCTATGTTGAAGCTAACACCTTTAATGATATGTATGGATGTATGGCTTTGTGATGTTGTGCCTTAGTGTTTAGCCTTGTTATAATGATGTTCAAGCATGCTTATATGTTGGGTTGCCTTAGGATCGTTGCTAGTGTGTTGTTGGAGGTTTTGGTGGGGTTTAGGGGCACCCTTGTGCCTTAAACCAGCAAAAAAACCAGTCTGCTGACAGGGGGCGTTTCGAAACGGGCTACCCTGTTTCGATACGGTCCCTTTGTTTTTGGCCGAGCGTTTCAAAACGGGTAGGGGTCGTTTCGGTACACTTTTGCTACTGGAATTTTGAGAAATTGGCGAGATGAAGGTGTTCCGAAACGGCTCTGTGGTGTTTCGAAACGGTCAAATCTCGTTGACCACGAGAAGTTGACCATGGAGGGTGTTTCGGAACAGTTGACCCCCATTCCGAAACGGCATCCTCGTGTAGGCTTAGAAATGTTGACCAGGTCAAGTCGTTCCGATACACCTTGAGGGTGTTTCGAAACGGCCTGTTAAATTACATAAAAAAGGGATGTTTTTCTTAGGTTCTTCGAGTTATTGCTTTGCGTATGCTTGTCTCCTGTTGCTGTGATCACTTAGGAATTAAATGTGCATTTAAAGAAGATTAATTTTAAAAGAAATTTTCTGGGTCATAAACCGAGGAGGAACCTTAACGGGTTTCGCTTCGGTTTTCCCCGTGTGGCCCACTCGGACCGGTCAAGCGTCTGGACCAGGACGAGGGGGTTACACTTGTTGGTATCAGAGCCTAAGGTTACCGAGACCTTGGGCAGGTAAGTGAGGTAAGTTCAAGTTTTGAATTGATATGCACGGTTTTTGCTTGCTTTGTAAGTATGATTGCTTGTGTGACAAGTATGTTGATTGTTTGGTTTAAAAGCATGTTTTTGGGAGTCCCATTGCTACTATTACATCGGAAAAGAATTTTAAGTGAGGAAACGTACTTGAGCACTTGGGAGACCTGCCTTGCTAACCCAATCTTGTATATTTTGTTTGTTGTAGTTGTAGTTATCGTTTGTGAGCGATGTCTAGGCCAAGGGGTAGGCCGAGAGTGGTTCGTCAGGAACCACGTGTTGCGGCTCCTGTTGAGCCGGTGATTGGAGTGGAGGCGCATATTGAAGGGCCGGTGGCCGCGGGAGTTGGAGCTCCTCCACCACCACCACCTCCTCCGCCTAGAGTTGGAGGCGAGGATGGAGCTGAAGAAGAGGGACCTCAAGGTGGCCAAGTTGGCCAAGGTCCAGCCGGAATCGATATGACTCCGCTAGTGCAAGCTATAGCGGGAGCATTTCAGGCCGCAGTTGCGGGAGCTCAGGCTGCAGCTCAGCCTAGGTGTGACGATGCTAGTCTACCTTTGGAGAGGCTCCGTAGCTTGGGGGCCGAAGAGTTCAGAGGATCTACTCCGGAGAGGTCGGAGTTATGGTTGGAGAAGACAGTTCGTATCTTAGCTCAGATGGGTTGTGCGGGCGCACGTAGATTGGGCTGTGTGATTTCCTTGCTTCAAGGTGATGCCTACACCTGGTGGGTCACCATTACTACTGGGGTTCCAGAGGCAGAGATTGGTTGGGATTTCTTTGAGGTCGCTTTCAGAAAGAGGTACTTGGGACCGAGGTACTTAGATGAGAAGAAGCGAGAGTTTATGGCCCTTACTCAGGGAGATGCTTCTGTGACAGACTATGAGATCCGTTTTGTCCGCTTGAGTCAGTACGCTCCAGAGTTGGTTCTTACTGAAGTGGAACGCTGTAACCGTTTCCGCTATGGCTTGAGCGAAGAGGTCAAGAGATACACGTTAGCTTCTGACTACTCAGACTTTGATGTATTGGTCGCGAGGGCCAAGGATCTAGAGCACAGTTTGGGTTCGGCCAAACGATCTGGTGGTTCTAGTTCTGGTAAGAGGCATAATCACTTTGACAGTAGAGATGCCAAGAGGCATAGAGGTGGCGGACATCAGTTTGACCATAGACGTGGCGGTGGCCATCATGGTAGAGGCCATCAGGGCCATAGAGAAGGAGGGCGTTTGCCCGAGTGCACACGTTGTGGGAGACAACACACTGGTGAGTGTTGGGGTAACTTCCATGCTTGTTGGAACTGTGGTTCGAGGGACCACTTTAGGAGGGATTGTCTGCATCAGGCGGCACAGGCACCGAACATTGCTCAGGCTCCTGCGAGAGCGAATGATTTTCAGAGAGGCCGTGGGCGCGGTCGTGGCTACTTCCAGCCTAGGGCTGATGCACCTAGGGTAGATGCTCAGAGGAACCTTGCTCATGTTGTGGCAGTGCAGCCAGAGGCAGGAGGACCAGCGAGAGTCTATGCTCAGAGTGAGGCCGGGAATAGCACTGATGTGATAGCAGGTAATTTTGAGTTACAGTCTATGTCTTTGGTTGATTCGGGTTCTACACATTCCTACATTTTGAGTGAGCATGCAAATAAGTTAGATATACCTGTTGAGATTTTAGATGTAGGTATGCATGTGACTAGTTCTTTTGGTGAGACAGTTGTGGTTAGACGTATGTATAGGAGATGTCCACTAAAGATTCAGGGTCATGTGTTCTCTGTGGATATGATGGAACTTCCTTTTTATGGCTTTGATATTATTTTGGGTATGAACTGGTTAGTTGAGCACCGAGCTAGTGTGGATTTTGAGACGAAGAGAATTTCCTTGAAACTTTCTGATGACTACGAGGTAGTAGTAGTAGTAGGCGAGAACATTAAGTTCTTGTCTAATGTGGTGTCAGCTTTAGAGGCTCATAGGTTGATGGACTCCGGATGTGGGGCTTACTTAGCTTATGTTATGAATCCGGATATGAGTGAAGCTAGACCGAAGGATATCAAAACAGTGTGTGACTTTCCAGATGTGTTTCCAGAAGAGTTGTCGGGTTTACTTCCTGACAGAGATGTTGAGTTTGTGATTGAGACTATTTCAGGGTCTAATCCAGTTTCGATAGCTCCGTATCGTATGGATCCGAAAGATTGAAAGAATTGAAGAGTCAGTTGCAAGAATTATTAGACCGTGGTTTCATTAGGCCTAGTAGTTCTCCTTGGGGTGCTCCCGTGTTGTTTGTGAAAAAGAAAGATGGTAGTATGCTCATGTGTATTGACTATAGACAGTTGAATCAGTTGACCGTGAAGAACAAGTATCCGTTGCCTCGCATAGATGATTTGTTTGACCAGTTGAGAGGTGCTTCAGTGTTCTCGAAGATAGATTTGAGATCCGGGTATTACCAGTTGAAAGTGAAAGAGTGTGATGTTTCGAAGACAGCTTTTAGGACTAGATATGGTCACTATGAGTTTCTTGTGATGCCGTTCGGGCTCACGAATGCACCTGCAACATTCATGGACATGATGAACAGAATTTTTAGAGACTATCTAGACCGTTTTGTAGTTGTTTTCATTGATGACATACTTGTGTACTCGAAGACAGAAGAAGAGCATGATGAGCACTTGAGATTTGTTTTACAGATATTGTTGAGCAATCAGTTGTATGCGAAGCATAGTAAATGTGAGTTCTGGATTCGAGAGGTTGTATTTCTTGGCCATGTTGTTTCGGCCGAAGGTATCCGTGTTGATCCATCGAAGATTGAGGCTATTGTTGAGTGGAAACAACCTAAGTCTATGACCGAGATTAGGAGTTTCCTAGGATTAGCCGATTATTATAGGAGATTTGTTGATGGTTTCTCTAGAGTTGCTGCTCCTTTGACTAAATTGTTGCAAAAAAGAGTTAAGTTTGAATGGTCAGATGCGAGACGGAAGGCCTTTGAGAAATTGAAAGAAGCTTTGACAAATGCTCCAGTGTTAGTGCAACCTGTTTCAGGTAAAGAGTTTGTGATTTACAATAATGCTTCCTACATAGGTTTAGGATGTGTTTTGATGCAAGAAAGAAGAGTTGTTGCTTATGCTTCTAGACAGTTGAAGATTCATGAGAAGAACTATCCTACTCATGATATAGAGTTAGCCGCGGTTGTGTTTGTATTGAAGATTTGGCGTCATTACTTGTATTGTGAGAAGTGTATAGTTTACACCAATCACAAGAGCTTGAAGTACTTGATGACACAGAAAGAGTTGAACTTGAGACAAAGAAGATGGCTTGAGTTGCTAAAAGATTATGATTTGACCATTGAGTACCATCCGGGTAAGGCAAATGTAGTAGCCGATGCTTTGAGTAGAAAAGTGGCCGTTGAGTTGAGAGCTATGTTTGCTAGATTGAGTGTGTCCGATGATGGTGGGTTGATCACCGAGTTGCAAGTGAAGCCTTCCTTGATTCAGTTGATTAGAGAGAAGCAGTTGCAAGATGTGACTTTAGTCCCTCATGTTCAGGACATAGCCGAAGGAAGACCGACCGAGTATAGTTTCAGTGGTGAGAGCTTGTTGTGCTTTAGAGATAGAATTGTTGTACCAGAAGATGTTGAGTTGAGACGTCAGATTCTGAGTGAAGCACATTCGAGTCCCTTTTCTATGCATCCGGTAGTACCAAAATGTATCGTGACTTGAAGAATATTTACTTCTGGGTTGGCTTGAAGAAAGATGTAGCCGAGTATGTGAGCCGTTGTATGGTTTGTCAGAGAGTGAAGGCAGAACATCAGGTTCCTTCAGGTTTGTTACAGCCTTTGAAGATTCCGGAATGGAAATGGGAGAGGATCACCATGGATTTTGTGTCGGGGTTGCATTTGTCTCCTTCGAAGAAAAATTCTGTTTGGGTGATTGTTGATAGGTTCACTAAGTGTGCTCACTTCTTAGCAGTGAACACTACAGATTCCTTAGACAAGTTTGCAAACTTGTACATCCGTGAGATTGTGAGACTTCATGGAGTTCCGAAGTCTATTGTTTCAGATAGGGATCCTAGATTTACTTCGAGGTTCTGGGGTTGCTTGCATAGAGCTCTAGGTAGCCGTTTGCATTTCAGCACGTCTTATTATCCGCAGTCCGATGGGCAGTCAGAGCGAGTGATACATATTCTAGAGGATATGCTTCGTTGTTGTGTGATTGACTTCCAGGGTTCTTGGGAGAAACACTTAATGTTAGTTGAGTTTGCTTACAACAACATTTATCAGTCTAGTATTCAGATGGCTCCTTATGAGGCTTTGTATGGTAGACGGTGTACCACTCCGATTTGTTGGGCTGAAACAGGTCAGAGATTGTTACCTATGCCGGATCTGCTTAAGGGGACTATTGACAAGGTGAAGTTGATTTGTGACCGTTTGAAAGCAGCTTCCGATCGTCAGAAGTCTTATGCGGATTTGAAGAGGAAAGAGATTTAGTACTCCATGGGTGAGATAGTGTTTCTGAAAGTATCTCCGTGGAAGAAGGTAATGAGATTTGGCCGGAAGGGCAAGTTGAGTCCGAGGTTCATTGGTCCGTATGAGATAGTTGAGCGGATTGGGCCTGTAGCTTACCGTTTGAGGTTACCTTCTGAGTTAGAGAAGATCCATGATGTCTTTCATGTGTCGATGCTTAGAAGATATAGGTCGGATCCTTCTCATGTTATGCCCGTAGTGGAGATAGAGTTGAATCCGAATTTGTCTTATAATGAAGAGCCTATTGAGATACTTTCTTCTGATAGCAAGGTGTTGCGTGGTAAGACCATAGAGTTGGTCAAAGTGTTGTGGAGACATAGAGGTGTGGAAGAGGCCACGTGGGAAAGGAAAGCTGATATGGTTGAGCAGTTTCCGTATTTGTTTCCGTCAGGTAATTTCAGGGACGAAATTCCTTAAGTAGGGGAGAGTTGTAACACCCGGGTTTAGGGGTTAGGTGAAAATAATATTTTAATATTATTTGGGCTCGGTTTTATAATTAAAATAATCTTTCTAAGTTTCGGGTTTCAAAAATTAATATTTGATGTTGGACCAAATTGAAGGAATTGCAAAGTGGAGAGTTTTTAAAGAACAAAGAAGATAGCCATTCATTAATGGCCTTTATGTAATTAGCCCAACTTTTGATTTTAAATCCCCTTTCCTACCAAATAGTCACTATTCACTCTCTTCTTCATCAAACCTAACGTGAAATAGAGCTCCCACCTCTCCATCACTATTCCATCAAAAAAGCTCCTCCATTTCAACTCATTTTTGAAAGGTAACATCGTTTTTGACTTCTCCTCAACTCTCTCTCTTCAAAAGTACCATTAGTTTTTATTTTCATTGAAGTTTTGAAAATGGGGGTTTCAAAGGATTTGATTAAAAATGATGCCTTTGTGTTGCTAAAACTAATATTTTGATTTAATATGGTTAGTTATGAAGTATAGGAGTTAAATGATTCAACATATGTGAATTTTTCTTGATTTTGAGCAATTCCCGAATTTGGGTATAAATGGGGTTTTTGGAGGGTTTTGGGTGAGTTTTGGGGGTTGTTTTAGGTTGGAATTGATAGACTATTGATAGTACTATGGTTAGGGATTGATTTGGAATCATTTGTGGGTGTAAAAGGTGTTGGAAACATGGATTTGGGAAGAGGTTTTGGGGCTGTCCGAGTTTGCAAAATATGAGGTTTATTCATGGCTTGAAATTGTGTGAATTGAGTTTGAATTGTGTTCCGGGTTAGTATTTTGATGTTGGGCTGATTTGAGGTTATTTGAATTGTATTGAGGTTGTTTAGAAGCAAGAACTTGCGTCGGAGAAGCTTCGAGAAGAAATCCGGAAACTTGAGGGTGGTTGCTTGCTTGGCTTGGAGCTTGGAAGCTTAGGTGAGTGGTTAAATGTTTAAAGTGGTTTTTAAATGGTTGGTTCGAGTATGTTGACTAGATTGGGCTTGGTAGACCCACCTAGAGTTAGGATTAGGGTGGTAGTGTAATCCTAAACTTGATCTAGAGCCATTGGATGAACTTGTATTTGGATGTTTATGCCTCGTATAACTTGTGATATGATTGATTTATGTATAATGTGATATACATGTGAGATGAGGCATGATTTGTGATGCTTATGGCATGCATGAAAATGGTTCATGATTGCGATCATGGTGAGTACGTGCTAAGCACGGAATTGATTGAAATGAATAATGTGGAATGAGTTAAATATTGGCACTAGTATGCTTGAGTACAAATGATCGATCATTAGGATGTTAGTGTGCACACATGAGTCTAAAGTCGCGTGTGGCCTTGGTGGCGTTGAGTCACCAAGGAGGAGTACGAGTACGCCCGGAAATTGTATTTATATTAGTCGATGATGAGTGGAATCCTATCGACGGGGCGTGAGGATGAGTGGAATCCCCTCCGCGAGACCGGTGATGAGTGTAATCCCACCGTGAGGTAAAGTGGTTGTTGGATGTGAGTTCCAATGGGTTTATCCGCGTATTCGGGTCATAGCTAGGTGCCAATATTGATTGATATGTGTATCAATGTGTTGTAGAATATGACTTCTATTTGGATGTTTATATGTGTTTACATATATATTGTGAAATGGAGCTTGTTGAGCATAACATATACTTGAATATTGTTCATACATCTTTAACTTTTGGCTCTTGTGGATCCTTGGTAATTATGTATTTACCTTGGCTAAGATCGTGCTTGGACCCTGCATTGTCGAGGTTTATTTTTAAAGAGCTTACCCTCACTAAGCTTATTGCTTACGCTCTCTCTTTGTTCGACAATGCAGATCCTTAGTTCGTGGGTTGCTAGGAGCAAGAAGGGGGCCTCCAAGTGTGCTGGTGGTGCTTGTTTGACTACCAAGTATGAACTTTTAAATTAAGATGTAATGGTCAAGCAATGGGACATGTAATCGTATTATGATGCTTTTGACGTATGTTGTTGTTGATGTTGTTTAGGAGCATGTTAGACTCCTCGTTTGTGCTTGTTAATTTGGCTTTTGGGATGTATGCTATGCTTGTGACCATGTTAGTATTTTGCTACCTAGAATTGTCTAAGTGTTGGCTATGTTGAAGCTAACACCTTTAATGATATGTATGGATGTATGGCTTTGTGATGTTGTGCCTTAGTTTTTAGCCTTGGTATAATGATGTTCAAGCATGCTTATATGTTGGTTTGCCTTAGGATCGTTGCTAGTGTGTTGTTGGAGGTTTTGGTGGGGTTTTGAGGCACCCTTGTGCCTTAAACCAGCAATAAAACCAGTCTGCAGACAGGGGGCGTTTCGAAACGGGCTACCCTGTTTCGATACGGTCCCTTTGTTTTTGGCCTAGCGTTTCGAAATAGGTAGGGGCCGTTTCGGTACACTTTTGCTACTGGAATTTTGAGAAATTGGCGAGATGAAGGTGTTCCGAAACGGGTCTGTGGTGTTTCGAAACGATCAAATCTCGTTGACCACGAGAAGTTGACCAAGGAGGGTGTTTTGGAACGGTTGACCCCCGTTCCGAAACGGCATCCTCGTGTAGGCTTAGAAATGTTGACCAGGTCAAGGCATTTCGATACACCTTGAGGGTGTTTCGAAACGGCCTGTTAAATTACATAAAAATGGGTTGTTTTGCTTAGGTTGTTCGAGTTATTGCTTTGCGTATGCTTGTCTTCCGTTGCTGTGATCACTTAGGAATTAAATGTGCATTTAGAGAAGATTAATTTTAAAAGAAATTTTCTGGGTCGTTAACCGAGGAGGAACCTTAACGGGTTTCGCTTCGGTTTTCCTCGTGTGGCCCACTCGGACCGGTTAAGTGTCCGGACCGGGACGAGGGGGTTACATTGATCGTGATCGAGGAGCACATCGAGAAAGGATCTCCCATCACCATATCGTTTCAGAGTACATTGCTTAGTATTTAGTCTTGGGATTATGTATTCATAGGACCTTACAAATGTTGAGTTTGTAAACTCTAGTTGCTTTACTATTTTGTTATACAATATTTTATGGATGTTTAATGTTTTTAAATGATGGCTAAACTTATAGTTTTAAATTGGAAATTTGATGGGTCGGATTTTGGGTGACCCGAATGTAGTACATCGGATCCGGATCGGGATCAAGGTGTTATAGAGAAGCTGGGTTATATGGATCAAGCATTGTGGGACTTCCCGAGGAAGATGAGAAATTCATGAGCTTGGGCACTCGACAATATAGGTGAACTTTTAGGTTTAGTTACAAAAGAAAAACAGAGCAAATAAAGAAGAAGAAGAAGAAGAAGAAGAAGAAGAAGAAGGAGAAAGAAATAAAGTTAACTTGTCACATCGACGTTTTTTAATGGAAGTTAATGGGAGGGACCAAATGAAAGCGGACTAAAATTTGGGTGACCCCAATGATAGTTTTAAAAGTTCGATGACTAAACTGAACGCGCTCTAAAAGTTCTGTGACTATTGTTGTACTTTATCCACAAAATATAAAAGGTTGAAACAATAATCTATTGTTTAAAAGAAGGTGAGGAGGTATGAATGTATTTTTCTTTGAGGTACAAAGGTAAGAATATGATTACGTGGGAGGAAACTCAAACTCATATCACTTACAAAAGTTTTGATAACAAATTTAGAATTTTGATTGCCTCAGTTTGTCAATTAGTTGATAGTTGATAATGGATTACATTACGTGGGAGGAAACTCAAACTTATTGTAACGTCCCGGTTTTGGGCTTAGAAGTTTTGGGCGTTGACCGGTTCGGTCAAAGTGTTGTTCAAATCTAAAAGGGTGAAATTAGGAAAGCCTAGTTCGGGTTGCATTAAAAATATGGAAAAATGTTCTAAAATCCTATTTTAATATATATAAGTGAACTGTGAAATCAATTTTACAAAATGAGGTTTGGAAGGGTGACATTTTGGTTAGTGACCAAAATGTAATTTTTGAAAACTGCGTGACTGTTTTAAAAAGGATTGAAACTTTGAATCTTTAAGGAGCTATTTACCCAAAGGGAGTTTCTCCATATTTTTCTAAGATATTTAATGTTTTAATTCTGATTTTTAAACAAAAGGGAAGTGGAGGGAAGTTATTTCTAACTAATTTTTCCTAAAATCTCATTTTTCCTTTCTCTCATTTTCTCTCAACCCAAACACTTTTTCTCCAGAGTTTTTCTTCTGATTTTGTCACTTAAATCTCTCTTTTCAATTCTCTTTTGATTGCTAATCATCTCATCAACAAAACCTCACCATTTGCTAATTGATTCTTCAAGCTTTTTGGTTCTAAAAGAGGAGAAACTCAAGTTTGGAGGTAAGAACGTCCTTCTCCTCTAAACTCTCAGTTCTTTACTGAAATTCCTAAGTTCTCAATCCTTAATTGATGATTTATTAATGGTTTTTAAAGTTGTGTAATGGATCTTGGCTTTAAATGCAAGATTTGATGATTTTTGATGGATTTTCGTATGATATGATTGGGCTGTGTTTTAAGGTGTTAATTTGATGTTAAATGAATGTTAAATTGATAAGGAATTGAGTTTTAATTAATGCAATCCCGGATAGGTTGAATTTCCTAAGTTTAGCTTATGATTCTTGGTTGTTTTGGAGTGATCTTGTGGATCTGTTGTTGCTGGAGATATAAGGATGTTGTTAGGTCCTTCTTAGATGTAAAATGATGTTAAAGGATGTTTAGTTTTGATGGTTTTTGGCTGGGCATTGTTGAGGAGTTGTTTGGATGCATTTTCGGTTGTGTTTGGTGGCCGAAAATGGAGTGTGGATGAGAGCAGCGAGTTTAGGTGCTTTCATTGAAGCTATTAATGCATGATGATGCATTAATCCTCTACTTTGATGTGTTTAAAACAGGGGAGTCATCTTTGGATCCAAGTGGTGGTGATCCGGAGGCTTGATTTGTGTTTCGGCAAGAGGCGAAACGGAATCGGTGAGTGGAATTTGGTTTTCGGCTTTGAAACCAGTGTTTTGGAGGTTTGGGAGCTTAGTTTAAGTCTAAGCAACTTAGCTAAGCTCAAGAGTAAGTTTTCAGAAAAACTCTCTTGGTGATGGCCATGGTTTTTGGTTGTATGCAATGTGTTGTTTGCATGATTTTAAATATGTTTTGAAAGCATATCTAGCATGTTTATTTGCTGAGATTTTAAGCCATGTGTTGAAGGAAGCTCAAGGTAAGAGTTCCTTGTTTTTGAACATTGTTTAAATGTGGTTTAATGCTTAAAGATGCATGATGTTTATGGCTTGGTTAAATGCTTTAAAACAGTGGATATATTGATGATAATGATGCATATTGGCAAGTGATGGTTAAGGTCACAAAGGTGGTTAAAAGTCCTTGTGTGAACCTTGTATATTTAAGAACATCAAGGTGGTTAAAAGTCCTTGGATGGTTCTTGGTAAGATCACAAAGGTGGTTAAAAGTCCTTGTGTGGATCTTGGAAAGTTTAAGAACAACATGGTGTTTAAAAGTCCATGGTTGGTTCTTGGTTAAGGCTCAAGGTGGTTAAAAGTCCTTGTGTAAGCCTTGGTTTCTTAAGAACTCCAAGGTGGTTAAAAGTCCTTGGGAGATTCTTATTAAGGACACAAAGGTGGTTAAAAGTCCTTGTGTGGTCCTTGCCATGGTGTTTAAAAGTCCATGGGCCATGGTGTTTAAAAGTCCATGTGTGGATCTTATGTGAAATGTGTCACTTGTTGCCAATATGACTTGTTATGAACTTGAAGCATGAGATGCTTGTTTAAAATGTTTAAGAGCATGTTTAATGTTACCTGAAGCATGAGATGCTTGTTTTAAATGTTTAAGAACATGTTAATGTTGCTTGAAGCGTGATTTATAAATGAGTTTTATAAATGCATTATTGAATGGTTTTAATGAGCATTCCTCACTAAGCTTTTGCTTACGCTCTCTCTCTTTTCTTAAACCAATAATGCAGAGCATTAAGGTGCATTGAGGGCAGCAAGGAAGGCAAGCAATCAAGTGGAAGTTAAGCTCAAGTATGGGAAGGTTTTCCTAAACACTTTTAGCTTTTGGTATTTGGCAATGGGGGGACCTATGTGGATGTTTTGGGAGGTGTTGTGAACTCCCTAGGAAGCATGCCTTTAGATTTGGGGCTTTTCATGTTTGATGCCATAAAGATGATTGAATGATGCATTTATGTTCCTTACATGTTGAATGTCTTGCTGGTAAAGCTTGGTAGCATTTGGAGCATGTTTGGTTGATCAATTGTGTGTTTAAGCAAGCATTTTCTGCATTCTGTGCAGGCCGTATCGGAACAGTAGCTACCGTTTCGGAACGGGTGCCTTGTAGTAACCCAGGCGTCCGAAACGGAAGACACCGTTCCGAAACCGAAAGTCCTCTGCCAGCCCTCGTTTCGGAACCCGTTGCGGAACGGTCCCGCGTTTCGAAACAGGTTCTCCCTGTTTCGGAACACCTGACCGTTGGGGGCTGACATTGGCAGTTATATGTTTTGAAATGTTTGCGTTTTGGTCCTGAATCTTGTTTGTGCAATTGTATGAGTTTGGGAAGTCCGTTTGAGCTGAAAATTTGCAGAGAAGCATGAAACTTGATTAATTACAAGTTGGTAACATTAATTTGGGTTAAGACCTTATAATTTACAGAATTTACAATTTGGTCCCTAAAGTTGTAAATTGTTCAATTAGGTCCCTATTTGATCTCTGATGTTTATGATCTTTGAGTATGTTGTTTGAATGATCATAACTAGGGTTAATGTGCATCTAGACAAGTTTAAAAAGAAAAAAAGGATCGTTAATCAAGGTTGACTTTCGGGTTGACTTTGGTTTTCCCCGTGTGACTTTCTTAATTCGGGTCAACCGTCTAGGCCGGGTTAAGGGGTTACACTTATATCTCTTTGTCTTATCCCTTTTTCTTCTATCTATAATTGAAAGTAAAAAAATTTTAAATATTGTATAATTTTAAAGTTAAAAAATTTGACGAGCAAGATGTAATAAAGTCAAAGCACTCAAAATCAAAATCTATTAGGCTAAACATATAAATAATGCAGCCTAAGAAATAATGTACTGGCCAAACCATATAACTATGCCCGCCATAGCTTTTTTGAATTCGATTTCAATATTTGAACCCTAAACTGCAATAAATTTTATTTATAATTTTATTTATTTCTTCTAACATCTAGAATTTATATATTCACTATTAAAAAAGAATTTCAATATTCACAATATAAATATTAGTTAACAATTTGCATTTTTAAAACAATTCATTTTTATTCCTATTTTAAGAACAATATGTTTTTAGATGGAATTTTGATTTAGGGTGAATTACATCGCTCATCATTTAACTTTTTTCTCATTCTTATATTGGTTACTAAAGTATCAAAATTTTTAATTTCATCACTTAGCTTTCAATTTGCTCTTATTGTAATTAGACATGACTTATTTTATTAATATTTGCCTATGGTGTGATATATTTTATTAATATTTTAATATCATGTTAGATTTAAAATAAAAAATAAAAAGAAAATAAAATCTTCAAACTTTAATTTTAATCTCAATCCCTAATCTAACCATAATCCCCAATCTATACCCTAGTACCCAATCTGTAAACCATCATCATAATAGATGAAGGGAACCACCGAACCATAACTCTAGCACTAGCACAAGTTGAAATGGTCGAGAATCACTGGATACACAAATGATTTCAACCAAAGATTAATCGTAACACGATGAACTATATTATTCGCCATTGCAAAGTCCCTAGGATCGACAAGAAATTCAACGACATCTTGCCCCCATAAAAATTTCAATGTCAGAGCGTTCTGGATTCCCATTGGGTTTAGGGTGAAGATAAGGCTTTAGGCTTTGTAGATTGGGGATTAGGGGTTATAAATTAGGGATTGGAATTGTGATATTAGTCACAACCAACACTCAAGAAAAAACTACAATATTTCAATTAAGATAAGAACCAAACGAAGAACCACATAAAGAATGGTTCAATTCTAGATAGAAGAAGAAGAAAGAGATAATTCCCAAAACAACAGAACCATAATTTTGGAATAATTCCCTTTACTTAAACCACCTGAAACGATAACGTTCAGGGTTCACAAAAGACAAATTTAAATAAAACTGAAAATTATTGACAACTCGATTTTTTTTTCACCCTTTACTTAAACCACCCTAATTATTGACTCAAACTACTGCAGTTTGCATAAAACTGAATCAATACCCCCTGCTCCAGAAAATTTTTGTCCTCAATGATTGAATTGAGAAAAATCCTACTGCAATTTGTGAAAGAGCTCGTAAGTTGCATCTCCAGGGAGTGAATTATTCCACTCAGCCAAGACTTCAATAACAACTCGATTTTCATTTTTCACCATTATCATGTCCAAAATTCTTAGTGGTTCCTTGACAATTATTCCATCAAAACCAAGCACTAGCGGATCATATTAGGAAGGGGCAGATCCAATATGATTCTTAAGTTGTGAAAATGAAAAATACGGTGCACTCAGGAACCCGTAGGCAACTGTTATTTGTAAGCCACCTTTCCTACTCTTGCCTGGATTAAAAAAACCCCAAACTATTTGGTAGCTCCTTAAACTCACATATTGTTGTCTAAAAGGTTGTAACTTCAAGTAAACCCATTCTCCAATTACAAATTCTTTATCACTCCTCCTCTTATCAGCTTGTTTCCTCATCCTATCCTGAGCTCTTTGAAAATAAAATTTTAACATTTTGATGGCTGCCTCTCTGGCTCGTAAACTTCGATCAACTGACGCTACAAGTGATTCCCCATCCAAATATAGTAAATGCACTGCTAGTTCATCTTCATACAAGGAAATTTATGGCAGAATGATGGGATGTATTATACAACCACTCGGATAGTGATAGCCAACAACTCCAATCTTTGAGTCTTTCTCCAGTCATACATCTCAAGTGCGTCTCAAGGCATCTATTCACCACCACTGTTTGCCCATCTATTTTAAGGTGGTAGGCAATAGAAGTAGTCAAAGTTACCCCATTTTACTTAGAGTGAGAAGTAGGATTCT
Source organism: Hibiscus tridactylites (assembly GCA_958450335.1). Classification (NCBI taxonomy): domain Eukaryota; kingdom Viridiplantae; phylum Streptophyta; class Magnoliopsida; order Malvales; family Malvaceae; genus Hibiscus; species Hibiscus tridactylites. The sequence goes on from OY288279.1 coordinate 50,781,893, forward strand.
TAACCAAATCAGCTACAATCTTCTGTAAATTAGCATCACTAACCCAGGATTGTATTATCTTATTTAGCAAGTTTGTGCTAAAACCACTAATTGTCATCAAGTGTCCGCTCAAAAACTATGGATTTTTAGAAAAAAGCATCTGTTGTTGTGTTGTTAGCTTCTTTTCTGTAGAAAATCTCATAATTGTAGCCCATCATCTTGGACACCCAAGTCTATTGAGCTGGAGTGGTTGCTTGGTTGCCAACCAAAAATCTTAGGCTTTGGTGGCCAACTTTTATTTGGAAATGTCTCCCTACTAGATATAAAGACCACTTTTTTACTGCTAACAAGACTGCTAGCATCTCCTTTCATATATAGGCATGGCTTAGTGCTTCACCCTCAATCCCTTGCTAAAATATGCTAAAGGTCTCCCATTTTGCATCAACACAGCACCGACTCCTTAGGCAGATGCATCCATTTCAATAACAAATAATTGTTGGAAGTCAGTGAGAGCATGAACAGGGGCAGCCACCATAGCAGCCTTCAACTTCCTTATAGCATCATCCGCTTCTTCATTCCATCCCCAATTATTTTTCTTCAGTAAGTTAGTGAGAGGTTTTGCAATGCTTTCATAGTTTTTAATAAATCTTCGATAGTACCCTGAGAATCTCAAAAATCCCCTCAATTCCTTAATATTAGCTGGAGTAGGCCAGTCCACAATGCACAAAATTTTCTTCATGTCCATGGAAATAAATCCATTAGAGATATTGTATCCCAAATAATCCATTTCAATAGAACCAAAGTACATTTGTTCCTCCTCGCAAACAATTGATGTTGTTTGAGAAATTTTAGCACCTCACGCTAAATGGTCTTCCCAACTCACTCATATACTAAATATCTTCAAAAAACACCAACATAGATTTCCTTAATAATTCTTTGAACACTGAATTCATTAGACCTTAAAATGTGGTAGGGGCATTGGTTAGCCCAAATGGCATGACCAAGAATTCATAGTAGCCCTCATGTGACCTAAATGCTGTCTTATGCACATCAACTTTGCACATTCTAATTTGATGGTACCCTGACCTCAAATACAACTTAGAAAAAAAATATGGTTGCTCTTAGCTCATCAAGCAGTTCTTTAATTTAGGATAGGGAATTTATCTTTCAAAGTAAGATGGTTCAACTGTTTGTAGTCAACACAAAGGCGCCACGAGTCATCTTTTTTAACCATTACAACGGAAAGAGCAAATGAGCTAACATTGTCTCGAATAATGCCAACTTGCAACGTTTTATGTATCAATTTCTCCATCTCATTCTTTTGCACAGTGGGATACCTGTATGGTCTGATTTGAACAACTACATGTTCATGTTGTAACACAATTCTGTGTTCATGATCACACCTTGAAGGTAGACCTTGAGGCTCTAGAAAAATCACAGAATATTCATCCAATAATGTTGAAGGTCTGTAGCATTCTCATCTCCCTTCAACAGAACTTCCACTTGAGGACACATGGTTAACAAGGACATGCCAAAAGTAACACTGGATCCCTTTAGTATCCTAGCAGCTCTATTCTCTTGTAACACTTGAATAGAACCAGGATGCATGCCCTTTCAGCAAACTACCTTCTGTCTAAACTCAAATAGCATAATTAGAGTAGAAAAATTCTACTGTATAGCCCCCAATGAAGCCAACCACTGAACCCTTAAGACCATGTCACATCCTTTCAATGGAAAAACTAAGAAATCAGTAATGAAATGATGCCCACAAGATTTCCTCTCCAATGCCTTGAAAAGCCCTTGAGTTTGGATGAACCCTTCATTATTTGATGTTTTTGTTCTACTAGCAGACCACTAGCTTTCACCACATTCAAGCTTAAAAAATTATGAGTAATACCTAAGTCGATCAAAGCCACAATTCTTTGTTTCCTCAGTAATACCATAACCTTCATTGTCTCACAGCCTATTGAACCCCACAACAAAGGGATCTCTGATTCAGTTTTATCAAGGAAAACATCCCCAATTATCTTAGGATCTAGCTTCTCCTCACAATCCACAAATTCCTCCTACTCTTCTTCATTCTCAGCCTCTTCCATAAGCAATTAATACAAATAAGATATTGTGCACCTATGCCCATGATTATTCTTAGATGGACACCAAAAACATAACTCCTGACGCCTTATGTCTTCCATTTCAGATAAAGGTTGTCTCCTAGGGCCATTACCAATTGCATGAATCCTTTATTTTAGAGAGGGTGCACGGCTGCTTCTAGCACTAAAATTCTTACTATAAGAATTTGGAGTCACTGTGCCACTATTGTACCTGAAAACCGACCCAACTTTACTAAACATAGAGGGTACATTTGGAGTGAAAGTTAAAGTCACAGAAGATGGCCTAACCACAGATGAAACCGAAACACAATCTGTTAAAAATGTAGGGCCAAACGATACGCATCCAACAAATCCTTAGGTTCAAAAATCCTATTTCAGATTCTTAATAAAAATCATCACCAAGTTGTATATGGTTCACTAAACTCACAAACTCGGTGTAATATTGATCCACTGTGGTATGGCCGAGGCGGATATCACGTGGGAGTTTTTCAGGAATGCCTTTAAGAGAAAGTACCTCGGAGTTTGGTATTTGGATGAGAAGAAGAGGGAGTTTATGGCATTGGTTCAGGGTAACAAGATCGTGTCAGAGTACGAGGTTCAGTTTGTGAGATTGAGTCAGTATCCACCTGAGTTGGTTCCTAGTGAGAGAGAGCAGTGTTAGCGCTTCCGGTATGGGTTGACTAGAGATGTGAAGACCTACATGATTGCCTCTGACTATACTGAGTTTGATGTTTTGGTCTTTAGGGCCAAGGATATTGAGCAGTACTTAGGCTCCAGTGCTCGTGCTAGTGGGTCCGATTCCAGGAAGAGACACGCTAATTGGGACAGAGATCATGCCAAGGGGTATAAGGATAGGAGGTATCAGCCTAATTCGAGACATAGGGGTGGTAACTATGGATGGGGCCATCAGGGCCAAGGAGCTGTGGTACACACTCCGGAGTGCACTAGTTGCGGGAGACACCACCAGGGCGAGTGTACGGGTACCTTCGGGTCATGTTGGAACTGTGGTTACCGAGATCACATGAGGCGCAATTGTCCACACCCGGCTAGGGGCGGACAGGCTCCAGCGAGGGGTTTTGAGCATCAGAGAGGCCGTGGGCGCTGTCGTGGAAACTTTCAGCCGAGGAATGAGGGTCAGAGGAACTTGGCTAACATAGTAGCAGTTCAGCCCGAGGGAGGAGGACCGGCTAGGGTGTATGCTCAGCGAGAGGCTGGGAATGACACAGATGTCATTGCAGGTAATTTCTCGTTACAGCCTTTGAGTTTGCTTTCTTTGATAGATTCGGGGTCGACACATTTTTATATTTTGGGGGAGCACGCATGGTCATTAGGGTTACCATGTGAATGGTTAGAGGTAGGTGTAAATGTTACTAGCTCTTTTGGTGATACAGTGGTAGTTAGGAAAATGTATAGGAGGTGTCCCTTGATGGTTCAGGGCCACGTGTTTCTGGTTGATATGATGGAGTTACCGTTCTAAGGTTTTGACGTGATTTTGGGCATGGATTGGCTCGTAGAGCATAGAGCTAGGGTTGACTTTGAGATCAATAGAGTCTCGTTGAAGCTTACAGATGATTTTTAGGTTGTGGTAGTTGGCGAGAACGTGAGATTCTTGTCCAATGTTGTTTCTGCTTTGGAAGCTCAGAAGTTGTTGAATTCGGGTTGTCAGGCTTATTTGGCTTATGTGATGAATCCGAGTATGAGTGAGGTTAGACCACAGGACATCAGAACAATTTGTGACTTTCTGAGTGTTTTTTCGGAAGAGTTGTCGGGTTTGCCTCTAGATAGAGCAGTTGAGTTTGCTATTGAGACGTATTCCGATTTTGCACCAGTGCCTATTGCTCCGTATAGAATGGCACCGAAAGAATTGAAAGAGTTGAAGACACAACTTCAGGAGTTGTCCGATAGAGGTTTCATTAGGCCTAGTATTTCTCCGTGGGGTGCTCCGGTCTTGTTTGTGAAAAAGAAGGACGGTAGTATGAGGATGTGTATAGATTATAGGCAGTTGAATAAGGTGACAGTGAAGAACAAGTACCCTTTGCCTAGGATAAACGACTTGCTTGATCAGTTGAGAGGTGCTTTAGTGTTTTCAAAGATTGACTTGAGGTCCTAGTACTATCAGTTTAAGGTGATAGATGTGGACATACCGAAGACAGCCTTCCGTACACGTTACGGGCACTATGAGTTCTTGGCAATGCCTTTTGGGTTGACTAACGCTCTAGCAGCCTTCATGGATATGATGAACCGTGTTTTTCACGAGTTTTTAGACAGGTTTGTGGTTGTGTTCATAGATGACATCTTAGTGTACTCTAGGACTGAAGAAGAGCATGATGAGCATTTGCGGTTGGTGCTTCAGACCTTGCTAGAGAATCAGTTGTATGCCAAGTTAAGCAAATGCGAGTTTTTGATTAGGGAGGTAGTCTTCCTAGGTCACGTGATCTTGGCTAAGGGGATTAGTGTGGATCCCAAGAAGATAGAAGCCATAGTGAGTTGGAAACAACCGAAGTCAGTGATAAAAATCCGTAGTTTCCTAGGTTTGGCGGGATACTATAGAAGTTTTGTCGAGGGATTTTCTAGGATAGTGGCTCCTTTGACTAAGTTGCTTCAGAAGAATGTCCCCTATGAGTGGTCAGATTCAAGACAAGAAGCGTTTGAGAAGTTGAAGAAAGCTTTGACTGAAGCTCCTATCTTGATTCAGCCTGAACCGGGGAGAGAGTTTGTAGTTTATAGTGATGCATCATATGTAGGGTTAGGTTGTGTGCTTATGCAAGAAGGTAAGGTGGTAGCTTATGCTTCGAGGTAGTTGAAAGTTCACGAGAAGAACTATCCCACCCACGATATAGAGTTAGCCGCAGTAGTGTTTGTGTTGAAGATCTGGAGACACCATCTTTATGGTGAGAAGTGTATCGTATATAACGACCACAAGAGTTTGAAGTACTTGATGTCTCAGAGGGAGTTGAACCCTAGGCAGCGTAGGTGGTTAGAGCTTCTTAAGAACTATGACCTTACGATAGAATACCATCCGAGTAAGGCAAACGTAGTGGCCGAGGCTTTGAGTAGAAAAGTGGCAGTTGAGTTACGAGCTATGTTTGCGAGATTGAGTGTGTCCAAGGATGGTGGGTTGATAGCCAAACTTCAGGTTAAGCCTTCGTTAGCTCAGTTGATTCGAGAGAAGCAGTTGCGAGACGAGTCTTTGGCACCTCGCGTGCAAGATATAGCCGAAGATAGGCCTACCGATTATTGTTTTGGTGAGAATGGGATCCTATGTTACAAGGATAGGATAGTGGTTCTGGAAGATGCCGAGTTGAGACGTACGATCTTGAATGAAGCTCATAATAGTCCTTTTGCGATGCATCCAGGCAGTACGGAGATGTATCGTGAGTTAAAGAAGAGTATTATTGGGTTGGGTTGAAGAAGGATGTGGCCGAATTTGTGAGTAAGTGTATGGTTTGTCAGTGAGTCAAGGCCGAGCATCAGTTTCCTTCAGGGTTGTTACAGCCGTTTAAGATTCCGGATTGGAAGTGGGAACGTATCACCGTGGACTTTGTGTCAGGTTTACCGTTAACTCCCTAGAGGAAGAATTTAGTGTGGGTGATAGTGGATATATTTACTAAGTATGCTCACTTCATACATATTCATACCACATATACCTTAGATAAGTTGGCCGATCTGTACATCTGTGAGATAGTGAGACTACATGAGGTACCGAAATCGATTGTGTCAGACCGAGATATGAGGTTTATAGCTAGATTTTGGGAGTGTTTGCATCGTACCTTGGGCACATGGTTGAACTTTAGTACTTTGTATCATCCGCAGTCAGATGGTCAGTCAGAGAGGGTGATTCAGGTGTTGGAGGACATGTTGAGGTGTTGTATCATCGATTTTCAGGGGTCTTGGGAGAAACATCTACCGTTACTAGAGTTTGCATACAACAACAATTATCAGGCTAGTATTCAGATGGCACCGTATGAAGCTCTGTATGGTAGGAAGTGTAGAACTCCGATTTGTTGGGCCGAAGCCGGGCAAAAGCTTGTACCCATGCCCGATTTGCTTAAGGGTACTACCGAGAAGGTAAAGTTGATTTGTGATCGCTTGAAGGTAGCTTCAGACCGACAGAAGTCGTATGCCGATTTAAAGAGAAGGGAGATAGAGTATAACGTGGGTGAGAAAATGTTTTTGAAAGTCTCACATTCGAAGAAGGTGATGAGGTTTGGTAGGAAAGGTAAGTTGAGTCCGAGATTCATTGATCCTTATGAGGTAGTTGAAAGGATTGGTCATGTTGCATATAGATTGAGACTCCCGACCGAGCTAGAGAAGATTCATAATGTGTTCCATGTTTCGATGCTTCGTAAGTATAGGTCAGATTCGTCTCACGTAATGCCAGTGGGAGAGGCTGAATTGAATCCGGATTTGACATATGATGAGGAACCAGTGGAGATCTTAGCCTCAAACATCAAGGTGTTGCGTGGTAGATCAATTAAGTTGGTCAAGGTGAGGTGGCAACGTCGAGGGGTACACGAGGCCACTTGGGAGTGAAAGGAGGATATGGAAAGGCAGTTTCCTTATCTCTTTTAGTCAGGTAATTTCGGGGACGAAATTCCTTAAGTGGGGGATAGTTGTAACGCCCTAGGTTTAGGGGTCGAACGTTACTCGGGTAAATTGGATTTTAGTCGTGGGCTCGTATTAAATTAAATTGGGCTTTGGGTTTAATTAAAAAGAGTTTGTGGCTCATTAAGGGAAAAATGGTAATTTGGAAATAAAGGGAAAATAAGATGGGAAATGGGATTTTTGAAAAATGCTATTCATCTTCTTCCTCTTCTAACATTTCACGTCAAAACCCTTTCTAAACCCTTTGTCACTATTTCATCGAATCTCTTCATCAATTCAAGGGCTCTCTTCAAGGTAATTGCATTTTTGATTTCTCCTCATTATTTCCAACATTTCCATAACTTTAGTTTTCATAGAAAATCCCCTTTTAAAGTATTTGAAGTTTTCAAGTTTGAAGTGAAAGTATGAAACTTTAATGGATTTTTATGGAGTCTTGATTTGTAAAACTAATTTATGTTTTAGTATTGCCCTTAGGTGTAATATATCTTAAATTGGTGGGTTTTTATTAAGAATCCCGAAATGGGGTTTTCATGGGTGTTTTAAAGAGTTAAAACTTGTGTTTTTGGTGTGATTTTGGGAAAGGGAGTTAGGTTGGGGTTATAGTGATACTATGAGGTGACTTTGAAGGTGTTTAGAAGTGTTTTGAGTGTTGAAATCATTGGTTCTCGATTGGGCTATTGGGGAGTACGAAAATAGGGATCGTTGGTGTTGGCTTTGGTCGAATTTGTGAGAATTTGGCTTGTAGTTGTAGTGTTGGGTCGTGACAGTGTTTTGTGATGTTTTTGTTGAGCAATGTATTGTTTTTGATTGGTTCGAATCAAGAGAAACCGTCGGAGAGGCTTCGGGCACTAATCCGGAGAATTTGGAGACTTGAGATCGGTGTTCGGCTTCCGTTTGGGTTGTATCGGTGAGTGAAAATGTCTTGAACTTGTTTTGATTACAAAAAGAGGTTCTTGGGGGTTTGGGTGGGGCCTTGAGGGCTAACCTAAACCCAAGTGTAAGTTTACTAATCCTACCTTGATAGTTAAGTGATGATGTATGAGTATTTGTTGTGGTATCATATGCATTGTGGATTGCTTTTACATCTGTTGTTGTTGTGTAGTCGTTGTTGGTGTCGAGCCTCACGTGATGGTTGTCATAACTACGGTGATGAGTGGTCCCACCGGTAGAGACTAGTAGTAGAGTAAGGTGATAAGTGGTCCCATCGGAAAACTACTAGTCGAACGGTGATGTGTGGTCCCACCGTGTGTTTTTGGTTGTGCATGTACAAACCATGTAGTTGTGTTGTTGTGATACCTTTCGTGCATTCAAATGGTTTATTTATCATTTAAGAAATGTGTTTTGAAAACTGCATGATTGATGAGTTCTTAGAGCTTCACTCACTAAGCTATCAAGCTTACGCTTTCCTTTTTCCAACATGCAGATCGTTAGAGTTTGGAAGGCAAGTGGGCAAGGGAGGAGCTTTTGGAGTTTTCGAGTGGCTCAAGTATGATTTAAGTATTTGTAACAATGCCTAGACAATGGGGGTGTAGTCTTGTATGGGGTTGGTGTTCAACTCCTTAGTTTGGTTTGTTGGTGTTCAAGCATGATTAGTTTGATGATACTATGAGATTTGTGTGAGCGTCGATGGACTCATATATGTTGGTTTGTTGTTAATGCCTTGTCATGGATTTGTATACCATGTATGTTGTTGCCTATATACTTGTGTTCAAGGGCTTCTGACCTTGATCCATGAATGCTTATGTTTGATTTAAAAGCATGTGAAACCTTTTTATGAAAGGTCTACGTGTGTGTTATTGTCTTTGAATGAAATGGTGAAGTCCTGTATGTTTTTATGCAAGTTCCTACCTAATTGCCTATCTTGTGTTGGATGCCATGTTTGTTCGGTTGTGTTGAATTGCATGATATGTTTTGGTTGCTAAATGATGTATGAGTGTTGGTATGTTACTAGATGAGTCGTAAAATGCATCTAGAGTTGAGTCTTGGTCGGTTTTGCAGCTAAATTGAGTCTTGCAGTGTAGGGTGTATCGATACGCCCAAAGGCCGTATCGATACGCCCAAGGGCCGTATCGATATGGTCCTACACTTTGGGGCTCAGTTTTAGCCTAGCGTACCGGTACACGGAGGTGTATCGATACGCCAAAAGCTCTTTGGAAATCTGAGAAATCGACGAGATTTTGGCGTATCGGTACAGGTCTATGGTGTATCGGTACGGTATTTTATCGTTGACCGTGAGAAGTTGATCGTTGAGAGCGTATTGGTACGATCAAGCAGTGTACCGATACGGTCTCCCTAGGTTGACCATGGGACGTTGACCAAGTCAAGGCGTATCGATACGGTCTCTCAGTGTATCGATACGACCTGTTGTAAAGGCTAAAATGGGCTGTTGAATTACTTGTTTTGATTGCTTCACATCGCTTCGTTGTCCTTCTGTTGTTGTATCTCACATAGGATGTATGAATGCCTTTAGACAAGATAATGTTTAAAAGAAATTTTCTAGGGTTGCTAACCGAAGGGGAGCCTTAACGAGTTTCACTTCGATTTTCTCCGTGTGACCTACTCGGACCGGTCAGTCGTCCAGACCGAAACGAGGGGGTTACAGGGCTCACAAAAGACAAATTAAAATATCAACAATTATTGACTCAAATGACTGCATTTTGCATAAAACTGAAAATAAGCTGCATCAAATTGAGATTAGAGTTTAAAGATTTTATATTTTATATTTTATTTTAAATATGACATGACATTAAAATATTAATAAAATATATCATTTCATAGAAAATAATTAATAAAATAAGACATTTTATATTAGAGTGACCGAAATAGGAATAATTTAAAAGTCGAGTGATTAAATTGAAAATTTAAGTGATGAACATCGTAATTTACCCTTTGATTTAATGGCAAGAAGGATTTTATTAATAGAGAAAAACATTTTATACACGTCTCGTGTAAACTTTAGTTTACACGAACCTTTTAGTTTTAATGGTTTAGGTTTCAGGGTTTAGAATTTAAGATTTATAATTTAGTGTTTAGGTTTACTAATTTAATATTTGAGTTTTTAGTATAAATATGTAGGCTTGTATAAAATTATTTTACATAACTTGTGTATCAAAATAAAAACAAATATTTTACTTATAGAATTATTTTCTATCCTTTTTTAGTTTCTCAACAGAAAACAAAAGTTAATTTTCTAAGGGAAAACTTATCATTTTCTAAAACAAAAATTTATTTTACACAACCTGTGTATCAAAAATTTATTTTATTTGCTCTAAATTTTCCTATCATTTTTAGTTTTTCAACAAAAACAAAAGTTAACTTTCTAAAGGAAAACTTATCATTTAAATTATTTTACATCGCACATCTTATATAAACCTTTTCTTCCTAAAACTCAGCAAAAAGTCAACATGTGGCGAGAAAATTGGGGCAAAAAGAGTATTAAAAGAATGTGTAAAGTACACAGACGACCATTGAACTTTGGTAAAAAAAACAAAATGGTAACCAAACTTTTAAAAATCACAAAATGGAAATTAAACATTATGTTTTATAACAAAATTATAACTGGACATTAAATCTCGTTAAGTGTCTGTTATAAAATTTGGTATAATAACACATTTAGTCCTTCATATTTATACATTCAATCAATTTAGTCCTAATTCGAACAATTTACTAAATTTAGCCCTCGTTATTTACGCATTCTTTCAATTTGGTCCTTAAAGAAAATTTTCAAAGTATGGTAACATGATAAATAATTACAATTATTTTTTTATAGGAACTCGAAAACTCGACTCGAATCGAAAAATTTTCAAATAAAGTATGAGTTGTAAAATATGACGCGTCAACTCGAATAACTCGAAATTTTTTGACTCGACTCGATCGAACGCTCATCTCTATCTTAAGGTAAGACGCGTCGACTCGAATAACTCGAAATATTCGAATATTTTAAATCATTTTTTCTTTTATATCGAATATTTTTAAAATAGAATATTTAATATTTTCATATTTAAATCACATCGAATATTTAATATCTACTTTAAATATTCAATTTAATTTAAAAATATTCGATTTAAAAGAAAAAAATAATTTAAAATATTTGAATATTTAATAACTACTTTAAATATTTTTCTTTTAAATATTCGAATATTTTAAATCAATTTTTTCTTGTAAATCAAATATTTTTAAATTAAATCAAAAATTTAAAGTAGTTATTAAATATTCGATGTGATTTAAAAGAAAAAAAATGATTTATAATATTCGAATATTTCGAGTTATTCGAGTTGACGCGTCATATCTTAAGATAGAGGTGAGCGTTTGATTGAGTCGAGTAAAAAAAAATTGAGTTATTCGAGTTGACACGTCATATTTTACAACAGAAACTTTATTTGAAATTTTTTCGATTCGAGTCGAGTCGAATTTTCGAGTTCCTATAAAAATTTAATTAAATATTCGAATATTTTAAATCAAAATTTTCTTTTAAATCAAATATTTAAACTAGTTATTGAATATTCGATGTGATTTAAATATGAAAATATTAAATATTCTATTTTCAAATATATTCGATTTAAAAGAAAAATGATTTAAAATGTTCAAATATTTTGAGTTATTCGAGTTGATGTGTCATATCTTAAGATACAGGTGAGCGTTCGATCGAGTCAATTCAAAATATTTCGAGTTATTCGAGTTGACGCATCATATTTTACAACTCAAACTTTATTTGAAATTTTTTCGAGTCAAGTCGAGTTTTCGAGTTCCTATAAAAATTTAATTAAATATTCGAATATTTTAAATCAATTTTTTTCTTTTAAATCGAATATTTTTAAATTAAATCTAATATTTAAAGTTATTATTAAATAATCGATGTGATTTAAATATAAAAATATTAATTATTCTATTTTAAAAAAATATTCGATTGAAAAGAAAAAATAATTTAAAATATTAGAATATTTCGAGTTATTCAAGTTGATGCGTCATATTTTACAACTCAAACTTTATGTAAATTTTTTTCGATTCGAGTCGAGTCGATTTTTCGAGTTCCCATAAAAATTTAATTGTAATTATTTATCATGTTACCATACTTTTGAATTTTGCTTTAAGGTCCAAATTGAAAGAATGCGTAAATAACGAGGGCTAAATTTAGTGAATTGTTTCGAATTAGGACTAAATTGATTGAATGTATAAATATGAAGGACTAAATGTGTTATTATACTAATTTTTATAATAGACACTTATAGGGATTTAACGTCTAGTTACCATTTTGTTATAAAACATAAAGTTTAATTGTCATTTTGTAATTTTTGAAAGTTTAGTTACCATTTGTTATAAAACATAAAGTTTAATTGTCATTTTGTAATTTTTGAAAGTTTAGTTACCATTTTGTTTTTTTACCAAAGTTCTGTGACCTTCTGTGTATTTTACCCTAAAAGAATTAAAGGCTTAAAGTTCAAATTGGCCCTCAACAATAAATAAAAAAACCAATTAAGCCCTTATAAAAATTTTGCACTCAATTTATCCCTCATAATTCAAATTACACGCAATTTGGCCCACAGACCAATGGACAAGCTGAAATATCCAACAGGGAAGTTAAGAACATTCTTGAAAAGATGGTTAAGCCAACTAGGAAAGATTGGTCTCTACACCTGAATGATGCGTTATGGGCCTATAGGACAGCTTTCAAAACTCCATTGGGAATGTCTCCTTACCGATTGATTTACGGGAAACCATGCCATTTACCTGTCGAGATAGAGCACAAAGCATACTGGGCAATCAAGGCAGTTAATATGGACTTGGAAAAGGCATGGCAGAAAAGGCTACTGGATCTGAACGAAATTGAAGAAATTCAGACAATGGCATATAACAATGCAAGAATCTACAAGGATAAAACTAAGAAGTGGCATGATAAAAAGTTGCTGCCACGACAGTTCTGCCCAGGGCAACTTGTATTGCTATTCAACTCTAGATTGAAACTCTTCCCAGGGAAGCTGAAATCTAGATGGTCTGGCCCGTTCCAAGTCGTACAGGTTTTTCCCCATGGTGCCATCACAATCCGATCGTTAAAAGACGGGCACCAATTCAAAGTCAACGGACAGCGCTTGAAGCATTATAAGGGGACTGAAGCCCCAGGAATGCAGGAAGTCATTACCTTAGGAGATGCCCCACCTGGCATCCCTAATTTAACCTGATGTTTATTTTTTATTTTTTATTTTTTTTGTTTTATTATCACTTATTATTTATTAGGAAATAAGATTTATTTTATTTAAATAATATTTTTATTTTTATTGTTTTTAGGAAATAAAGGAGTCAAAAAGAACAGGAGAAGTGAACTCAGCCCATCATCCATCCACCAGCCCACAAAGCCCAAATTTTGGAGCCTGTCGTTACAGCTGCCGCGACAGACGCAGAAAATACAGGCCGTCAACACGCTGCCGCGACAGACACGGAAACGCGTAACAGACGCGCAGCAGACACGAAAACGCGTGACAGACGCATCAGACACGCTACCGCGTAACAGCTAGCCCCGTTATTTGCGCCTGCCGTTACAGCTCCAACGGGCAGCAAATCCTTCTCTATATAAACCCCATTTCATTTTTTTCATTTTCACTCACTTCTACTCTTCTTACTTACTCCTCTAGAACTTTTGCTTTCATTTTCATTTTCACAACCCTTGCAACAATGTCTTCCAGAAATACCCGTAGGAATGCTGCCTCCAGCTCCACCCCGACAGCAACCACCCCACACTCATTTCAGATCTGAGATATATGGGAAGAAAGGGGATTCATTTACACTTCAAAGGAGGGAAACTTGGGCCTAAAGTTGTTCATTGCCCGAAAAATTTGAGCTCTACAGTGGCAGATCTTTGCCGAACAACATGAGGAGATGAACGTCTCATTGGTGCGAGATTTCTACGCTGCCATTAACAACAGGACGGCGACAGCAGTGATCGTACGAGGAAGGGAAGTGTCGTTCGAAGCTGAACACATCAACACCCTTTATGGATTTTACGTAGGCAGCAATGACGACGGCCACCAACAGTTTCTGAACACCTCAGACCCTGCCGCCTATGATGCTGTCATGGCAGAGCTGACTAATGAAGGAACACATTGGAACACCAACCGCAAGAACCCAAGGACGGTAAAGAGGACTCAACTCCTTCCGGAAGCCAAATTATGGAACGCTTTCATTAAAAAGCGTATCATGCCGTCGTCACACAATACCACTGTTGATCAACCAAGGTTAGCCTTAATTCACTCTATTTTACATGAGAGGCCCATTAACGTGGGCAGCTTTATCTGTCGTACCTCATCACAGCCCTCTGTCGCGGCCATGGGGTACCTGAAGCTACCACGGATATTAGAGTCCAAGGGAAGGGATGGACGAACAAGAACATACTCAGCTTAATGGAGCTGACTGTTGCCACCCCTCTGTCATCATTTGATCCAGCTGCCACGACAGCAGACATGACAGAGCAGCCGGAGACTGAACCTGCTGCCACAAAAGCCAGGCAGCAACCAGCAGCAGCAGCCCCAACTAACTCCTCCTCCCAGATTCTTGCAGCTATCCAGAAGTTGGAGGAACGGCAGCTCGGTCTGATGAGCTTCATGAGGGATTTTACTGCATCTATGGTACATTTTATCCAAACCTCTTTAAATTTCCATGATGTCATATTTCCCACCTTCCCTGCACATTATTTAGGGATATCTATATGATCCGATCGATTGCGTAAAGCCCGCGGTAGCAACGGAACCGGGGAAAGTATACAGAAAAGACAGTTCTTTTCTTTCTATTATATTAGTCTTTCTATTATATTAGTATTTTCTATTCTATTTTTTCTATTCTATTAGTATTAGATTAGTATTAGATTAGTATTATATTCTAATGGGGTTACAAGACAATAATGGGATTTAGGCACAAATGCTTGGATTTGATGTTTGGATGTTTGCTTTTGGATTAATAGTTGTTACTGAAGCTTTTAGAGGTCTCTTTTATACCTTCTCATTGAATTCTAGCCGTTGTGGTTGATGCATTCATCAATAGAGCCGTTGGGATGTTATCTTCCCTCCATAAATGCAGTCTGCAACAAACCGTTTTGAAACGCCCGACCCTGTTTCGAAACAGACTAAAATAGAAAGAGTCGTTAGGGTCACATTAAAGAGCCCGTATCAAAATGGTTAGACCTGTTTCGATACGCTAAGAGCCGTTTCGAAACATGTTTCGAAACATTTTTGCCACTGTCAAGAATCGTATCGAAACGTCTTGAATCGTTTCGATACACCTTAACGACTTGTTGAAAATCAGTTAAAAACTTTCTAACGGTCATATTTTTAAATCTGATTGAATACCGTTTCGAAACATTTGAAGTCGTTTCGATACGATCTCTCGAGGTTCTTAAGTCGTTTCGAAACTCGTTTCGAAATACAGGTTGACAGTGTTGAAACTGTTTCGATACTCGTTCCGAAACAGGAGCTCACAATTTCAAAAGTGTTTCGAAACGCCTTAGGCCGTTTCGAAACGCTGACACGAAAATCACTATTTTGGCTTTGAGAACACTTAGAAAACATTTGATAAAATCAGTTTTTAACTTAGGCATTTTGTTTAAAACATATAGAGAGGTTTGAGGACTTAAAAATTTGTTTTAACATTTTCAATTCAGTCCTAAAGTTCTTTAGTTATATCAAAATTAGATTATCGGTTTCACAACATCAATTAACTAAAAAGTCCATACTTGAAGGTAGAAAATAGCACACTTGGAGGCCCTTCTCCTCGCACAAGCAACCCACGATCTAAGGATCTGCATTGTCGAACAAAGAGAGCGTAAGCGTAAAGCTTAGTGAGGGTAATCTCATAAAACAAACCTCGACAATGTAGGTTCCAAGCACGAGCACAAAACCAAAGATGAATGCATGTTTCCCTACCTTCAGAACTACATGAATCAAATATATGAAATGCATGAACATAACCTCAATTATCATGCCATGGTCAACATGTCCATAAAACAACCATATGAAACACATTTAACAAACCGTATTGGCACCTAGCTATGACCCGAATACGCGGATAACAACCATTGGATCTCACATCCAACAACTCAACCATTACATTACCTTACGGTGGGATTCCACTTATCATCATTTCACGCGGAGGGGATTCCACTCATCCTCACGCCCCGTCGATGAGATTTCACTCATCACCGACTAAAATATAAAAATTAAGATTTTTGGGCGTACCCGTACTCCATCTTGGTGACAACCATCACCAAAACCACGCGCGCATTTCGACACTCATGTGGACACTAACATCCTAATGATCGATCATTTGTACCCAAGCGTACTAATGTCAATACTAACTCATTTCATAGTTCAACCTCACAACATTCTTACCAATTTCCGTGCTTAGCACGTACTCACCATGATCCACCATCATGCACAAACCACATTCCAACAACTATGCATGTCACAATGCATAAAACATCATGCCTCAACACACATGTATATCACAATATACCTAACAACATCAATCACATAAATATAGAACAAGAGGCATAATCACACAATATTCATAAGTTCAACCAACATCTTCTAACTAAAGCTTGGAATTAGACTATCAATCTAATCCCAACTCGAGGCGGTTTACCAAGCCCGACCTAGGTCCATATGCTAGAACCAAACATTTTGAAAACCAATTAAAAACCGATGAACCACTCACCGACTACTCCAAGCTCATCAACTCTAGCCAATCAATCGACCAAGCTATCCGGATTCGTTCCCGAGGTCTCACCAACACAAAACCTTGATTCTAAGCAATACAACACAAGAAAATCATCAACAATCAGTCATCAAACACCGAAGCAAACCCGAAACACATTTTCAAGCAATTAGCCGACTAAGAAAACACTCCAAACTAGCATTTTCGAGCAGCCCAAAAGCCAAACCAGAAAACCATATTTCCAACCTCCAAAATGTCATCTAAAATCTTCAAATTAACCCTTAACCATCACTAAATCATCAGCCATCAATTTCCCACACTAAACAGCCCCAAAACTAGACATTTGAACCATCTAAAACCCCTCTAAAACCCATACCCGAAAATGTTTTTAAAACTTTGTAAAAATCATATATGTTGGACCTTTAATGAAGCTAAGAACATGTCTAACATCAGAGAATCAAAAGCTTACTTAAAGGTTAATAACGTTTAGATTTTTAACTTAAATTTTTTTTCCAAAAATCTCAAAGTACAAAGTAATGGGTTTCAATGAAAACTAAAAACATGAGTAGCAAGGGGAAGATGAGGACAACTCAAAATCATAATTACCTTTCAAAAATCCTCAAGAATGAAGCAAGGAGGAAATGGAATAGTAACAAGCAATGGAGATGGGGGAAGGTGTCGTTGGTTTGAGATAGGAGAGGAAGAAGATGAGCATAATAAAAAAGGTATTTTTATTTGTTTGTTTCTTTTAAAAAGTCAAAGGTCCTTTACCCTTAATGAAAATGGGTTATTACAATAGTGTAAAATCCATGGCTTTTTGGGTTTAATTTAAAACAAGCCCAACATAAATTTATTTGTTTTGAAATATAAAGCCTGAAATTATATTTTAATAATTTAATTTCACTCGACCCCCAAACCCAAGTGTTACAACTCTCCCCCAATTAAGGAATTTCATTCTCGAAATTACCTGACGGAAACAAGTACGGAAACTGCTCAAGCATATCAGCTTTCCTCTCCCACGTGGCCTCTTCCACGCCTCTATGTCGCCACAACACATTGACCAACTCTATGGTCTTGCCACGCAACACCTTGCTATCCTAAGCAAGTATCTCAACTGGTTCTTCATTATACGACAAATTTGGATTCAGTTTTATTTCTTCAACGTGCATAACATGTGACGGATCTGATCTATATCTCCTAAGCATCCACACATGGAAAACATCGTGGATCTTCTCTAACTCCGAAGGTAATCTCGAACGGTAAGCTACTGGCCCAATCCGCTCAACTATCTCATATGAACCGATAAACCTCGGACTCAAATTGCCTTTCCGGCCAAATCGCATTATCTTCTTCCACCGAGACACTTTTAGAAACACTTTCTCACCCATTGAAAACTCAATCTATTTTCTCTTCAAATCTGCGTAAGATTTCTGAAAATCGGAAGCTACTTTCAGATGGTCACAAATCAACTTCACTTTATTGGTAGTCCCCTTAAGCAAATATGGCATAGGTAACAATTTCTGACCCGCTTCGGCCCAACAGATCGGAGTCCTACATCGCCTACCATACAATGCCTCGTAAGGAGCAATCTGGATACTAGCCTGGTAACTGTTGTTGTAAGCAAACTCGACTAAGGGTAAATGCTTCTCCCATGATCCCTGGAAGTTGATCACACAACAACGGAGCATATCATCTAATACTTGTATCACTCGCTCTGATTGACCATCTGACTGTGGATGATAAGAAGTACTGAAATGCAAACGACTACCTAGGGCACTATGCAAACAACCCCAGAACCTCAATGTGAATCTCGGATCTTTTACTGATACAATATACTTCGGAACTCCATGCAGTCTCACAGTCTCTCGGACATACAAATCTGACAGCTTATCTAAAGAATCTGTGGTGTTCACCGCTAAGAAATGAGCACACTTAGTGAATCTATCAACTATCACCCAGACAAAATTCTTCTTCGAAGGAGACAACGGCAACCATGACACAAAGTCCATTGTGATTCTTTCCCACTTCCATTCCAAAATTTTCAAAGGCTGTAACAAACCTGAAGGAACCTGATGTTCTGCCTTTACTTATTGACATACCATGCAACGGCTCACATACTCGGCTACATCCTTCTTCAAACCAACCCAGAAATAATCACTCTTCAAATTTTGGTACATCTTAGTACTGCCCGGATGCATAGAAAAAGGACTCGAATGTGCTTTGCTCAGAATCATACGTCTCAACTCAACATTTGCAGGTACTACAACTTTGTCTCTGAAATACAACACATTCTCATCACTGAAACCGCACTCTGTCGGACTACCTTCTGCAATGTCCTGAACATGTGAAGCGAACGATACTTCTTGTAACTATTTCTCTATGATCATCCGAATCAACAAAGGCTTCACTTGCAACTCTGTAATCAAACCACCATCCCCTGATACACCCGGCCTAGCAAACATAGCTTGCAACTCAACTGCAACTTTTCTGCTCAACGTATCGGCCACTACATTTGCCTTACCCATATGGTACTCAATAGTTAAATAATAGTCTTTCAACAGTTCAAGCCATCTTCTTTGCCTCAAGTTCAGCTCTCTCTGGGTCATCAGATACTTCAAGCTTTTATGATCAGTGTAAATCGTGCACTTCTCACCGTACAAGTAGTGACGTCAAATCTTCAACGCAAACACAACTACTGCTAACTCAATATCGTGAGTAGGGTAGTTCTTCTCATGCACCTTCAATTGTCTCGAAGCATAAGCAACAACTCTCCTTTCTTGCATCAGAACACAACCTAAACCTACGTAGGAAGCATCGCTGTAGATTACGAGCTCTTTCCTTGAAACTAGTTGTACCAACACTGGAGCATTCGTCAAAGCTTCTTTTAATTTCTCAAATGCCTTTTGCCTCGCATCTGACCACTCAAACTTCACTCCCTTTTTCAACAATTTAGTCAATGGAGCAGCTACTCTAGAGAAACCATCAACGAACCTCCTATAGTAACCAACTAGCCCTAGGAAACTCCTAATCTTTATCACTGACTTAGATTGTTTCCACTCAACAATGGCTTCAATCTTCTTCGGATCAACTCGGATACCTTCAGCTGACACAACGTGGCCAAGAAACACAACCTCTCTGATCCAGAACTCACATTTACTCAGCTTAGCATACAACTGGTTACTCATCAATCTCTGCAAAACAAGTCTCAAGTGCTCATCATGTTCTTCTTCCGATCTCGAGTACACAAGGATGTCATCTATGAAAACAACTACAAATCGGTATAGATAGTCTCGGAAAACTCTGTTCATCATGTCCATGAAAGCTGCCGGTGCATTCGTGAGCCCAAACGGCATCACAAGGAACTCATAATGACCGTATCTAGTCCTAAAAGTTGTCTTCGATACATCACATTCTTTTACCTTCAACTGATAGTACCCTAATCTCAAATCTATCTTCAAAAACACTAAGGCACCTCTCAACTGATCAAACATGTCATCTATACGCAGCAACGGATACTTGTTCTTTATTGTCAACTGGTTCAACTGCCTATAGTCGATACACATCCTCATACTGCCATCCTTCTTCTTCACAAACAACACAGGAGCACCCCAAGGCGAACTACTAGGCCTAATAAAACCTCGTCTAACAACTCCTGAAGCTAACTTTTCAACTCTTTCGGAGCCATACGGTACGGAGCAATAGAAATTGGAGTAGATCCTAAAACAGTCTCCATCACAAACTCTACATCTGTCAGGAGGCAAACCCGATAACTCTTCTGGAAACACATCCGGAAAATCACAAACTATCCTGATATCTCTCGGTCTGACCTCACTCATATTCGGATTCATCGCGTACGCTAAATAAGCCCCACAACCGGAGTCCATCAACCTATGAGCCTCTAAAGCCGACACAACGTTCGACAAGAACTTAATGTTCTCGCCTACTACCACTACCTCGTAGTCATCAAAAAGTTTCAACGAAATTCCCTGTCTCAAATCTACACTAGCTATGTGCTCAACCAACCAATCCATACCCAAAATAATATCAAAACCGTAGAACGGAAGCTCCATCATATCAACCAGAAACACATGACCCTGAATCTTCAACGGACACCTCCTATACATCCGTCTAACTACAACTGTCTCACCGAAAAAACTAGTCACATGCATCCCTATGTCTAAATCTCAACAGGTATGTCTAACTTCTTTGCATGTTCACTCAAAATATAAGAATGCGTAGAACCCGAATCGACTAAGGAAAGAAAAGACATGGACTGTAACTCGAAATTACCTGCTATCACATCTGTGTCATTTCCTGCCTCTCTCTGTGCATAGACTCTAGCTGGTCCACCGGCCTCTGGCTGAATTGCCACTCCATGAGCAAGATTCCTTGGTGCCTCTATCCTAGGTGAATCAGCCCTCGGCTGGAAGTAACCACGACCGCGCCCACGGCCTCTCGGATAGTTGATCGCTCTCGCAAGGGCATGTGCCTGAAACGGTGCCTGTCCCGCCTGATGCGGACACTCTCTCGTGAAGTGGTCTCTCGATCCACAGTTCCAGCACGCATGATAGTTTCCCCCAACACTCTTATGAATGTTGTCTCCCACATTGGGCACACTCGGGTAAATGCCCTTTAGCTCTCTGGCCCTGATGGCCTCTACCATGGTGGCCACCGCCACGCCTATGATCATATTGATGTCCACCGCCTCGATGCCTTTTGGCATCACCACAGTCAAAGTTGTTGTGCCTCTTCCCTGAACTGGATCCTCCCGAACGCTTGGTCATCTCCAAGTTATGCTCAATGTCCTTGGCCCTAGCGACCAAGACATCAAAATCAGAATAATCTGTAGCCAAGGTGTACCTCTTAACCTCCTCATGAAGCCCATACCTGAACCGATCACAATGGTCCCTCTCAGTAGGAACCAACTCTGGAGTATACTGACTCAATCGGACAAAGCGGATCTCATAATCTGTCACCGATGTGTCTCCCTGAACAAGAGCCATGAACTCTCTCTTCTTCTCATCTAAATATCTCTGGCCTAAATACCTTTTTCTAAAAGCAGTCTCAAAGAAATCCAATTGATCTCGGCCTCAGGCACGCCGGAAGTAATGGTGACCCACCAGGTGTAGGGATCACCCTGAAGCAACGAAACAACACAGCCCAACTTACGAGCCCCAACACATCCATCTGAGCCAAAATACGAACCGTCTTCTCTAGCCATAATTTTGATCTCTCGGGCGTAGATCCCCTGAACTCATCAGCTCCGAGGCTATGAAGCCTCTCTAAGGGTAAGCTAGCATCATCTCCTCTCGGGCTGTGCTGCAGCCTGAGCTCCGGCAACTACAGCCTGAAGCGCTCCTACTATAGCTTGAACTAGCCTAGCCTGAAGAGCCATGTCTATCCATGC